>OY292394.1:27316241-27706250 GCA_958496205.1 Idaea biselata | reverse complement strand
GCCAAATTTGATGCGATTGGAGCGGGATAGCTAGGTGTAAAACACCTCCATCCATCGAGAAACAGAAAATTTGCATGAAAAATATTTTTATTAAGTTTCAGTGGGTGGTGGACCGTTAAGGAGCCTCATAGCCACTTTCTAATAGCACTGCCTAGGTACTATGAACTGTTACCTATAATTTTAGCTCAAATTTGATGCGATTGGAGCGGGATAGCTAGGTGTGAAACACCTTAACCTATCGAGATACATAAAATTTGCATGAAAAATATTTTTATTATTTTCAGTGGCTGGTGGATCGGTAGGGAGCCTCATAGCCACTTTCTATTGGCATTTTCAAGGTACTCTGATGTATTACCTTTAGTGCTAGGCTAAATTTGATGCGATTGGAGCGGGATAGCTAGGTGTAAAACACCTCCATCCATCGAGAAACAGAAAATTTGCATGAAAAATATTTTTATTAAGTTTCAGTGGGTGGTGGACCGTTAAGGAGCCTCATAGCCACTTTCTAATAGCACTGCCTAGGTACTATGGACTGTTACCTATAATTCTAGCTAAAATTTGATGCGATTGGAACGGGATAGCTAGGTGTAAAACACCTTAACCCATCGAGATACAGAAAATTTGCATGAAAAATATTTTTATTAAGTTTCAGTGGCTGGTGGACCGTTAAGGAGCCTCATAACCACTTTCTATTGGCATTTTCAAGGTACTCTGATGTATTACCTTTAGTGCTAGGCTAAATTTGATGCGATTGGAGCGAGATAGCTAGGTGTAAAGCACCTCAATCCATCGAGATACAGAAAATTTGTATGAAAAATATTTGTATTAAGTTTCAGTGCGTGGTGGAGCATTAAGGAGCCTCATAGCCACTTTCTAATGGCACTGCCTAGGTACTATGGACTGTTATCAATAATCCTAGACTAATTTTGATGCGATTTGAGCAGTCTGAGTAGTTGAATTTTAGTAGCAGTTATTTATTACGTATTTGTGTCCTAGGAATGTTTGTGTGGCAGTTATTATAAGTTTTATAATTTTATTGGCATCTTTTGTCTATATATAACCTATTGTGATATTTATATACTATTTTTAATGTATATACAAGCTGTTATTCCGTTTGGCTGCTAACTTCACAAAAATGACCATCTTAATTTGGTCGGGTTATAGGCTGCTAACTTTGGCTGCCAACTTCACACCGGTTATAATTATAACTAAAGAATTTTAACACTTTTTTTGGTTTTAACTCAAAATTTTCCAAAATTATTCGATACAAGTAAGTATCGATACCTTTCAATTGATACCGAGTAAGTATCGATACTTAATGAATGACTGATACTGTATCGAGTAAAAGTATCGATACCTTAATGTTATTTCATCCCTACTGATATCTCTTCGTGTTTCATGACCGCCTGGTAGAGTTGCATCTAGGGCTTGCAATCCGGATAACGGATATCCATATTATCCGGATATCCGTCGAAATTAATATTCGAATTTAGTTGACTTTTTTATCCGGATAATTCTGATTTTTCGGATAATTACTTTGCACGTACAAATAAATACAAACTGGTAGTTCTGCGCACAGTAGACCTCGCGAGCACTTTATTTGGAGTACCAACATAGGTTTTACATAGACACCAGTGATAGAAGTGCATCACAGCGTTGCACATCGTTGGGGAAAACTTTGGGATGAAGTTGATTTACTCCACGTGCTACGTGTAAGCTCAAGGTAATCCAAGTTAGACCAAGTTTCTTCAAGTTCACAAGTCAACTGAGGATTAACCACATTTTAATATACCTACCTTCATATTTCTAATACTTGCTTATCTCGTTCAGAATAAAAAAAAGTGTAATAGGGATTGTATTATTATTTTTTAGTTTTAAATATTTCTAATGTTTATTGCTGAATGCATTCTACTACAAGTAATATTTTACTTATTTTTAAAATTTATCTTATATATAAAATTGGCTTTCTGTTGTTACTTTAGTTTTGTCTAGTTTTAAGGAATAGCTGTTGGATTTCCAAATAAATAAATAAATAAATCTAATATATAAAATTTACATGTCACAGTGTTAGTTACCGTACTCCCCCGAAACGGCTTGACCGATTTTTATGAGATTTTGTATACGTATTCAGTAGGTCTGAGAATCGGCTACTATCTATAATTTATAAGGCAAAACAACGTTTGCCGGGTCAGCTAGTTATTACATAAAGAGTAAGTCTGTGTGTCGTGCGTGAGTAATTAGGACAGTAGTTTTTGATATATTAATACTATTTATTTATTAAACAACTACAAAATACCCAATACAAAAACGAATAAAAATTAAATTTCAATTGAAAATTAATTTAATATTAGGAAAAATTAATAATTAAAGTAATAAAAGCTAAATAAAATAAATTAAACAAATGAAACTAAAATTACAATTAACATGTAATATAACACAAACACGCTAACAATACTACTGGCGGACGCGGTGGGGCTGCAGGGGAAGAGGAGTGTCGGTGTGTCGTTGCCGCTCGCCCCTATCCCCTGCAGCCGAAAAGTGGTCAGCGACGGGGCCACGGACCTCACCCGTCGCAGGGGAACCAGGAGGGTCCAGACATCCCTGGTTCCCCTAAACGGCTCTTGGCGGCGGACTCGGGGGAGTTCGTCGCCAAACACTGAGCCCGAGGTGGCGGCGGCGTGTCCACGCCGCCCCTCGTGAGGGTTTACCTCTACGGAGGTTTTTGGAGAAGAGGCCGGACGCGGCCAACCGCCTGTGGGGCAGACGGTAGTATGCGAGAGTGTTTCCCGTCTGTCCCCACACTTAGCGGAGTGCACGGACACCGATGGGTTTAGTGGGTATACCCTGGCCGCACACCATCTTGGCCGGGGAGACCCCCACACACCGGGCCGCTTTCCCCCGGGTCTTAAGGAGATTCCCCTCGTAAAAAAAAAGGTTCGCTAACAACACTGTGAAGAAATAAGCATAGCGCCGAGGCACTAACTACTATATAAACTGTGATGGGGCACCAACTTTTAGGAAAACTGTGACATGATAGGTACCTATTGATACCTATCACTGACTTCCATGGTACAAGTCGCTAGACAGGTTATAGAGCACTGAATTTTGTGCCTATTTGATCTGAGCCATGTTGCGCTGTTGTGGGCGACAACAGCGATAATGACATTTCCCCTATTTATCAATAGGTACCTATTCAATAATAAATAGGGGAAATGTCATCACTTTCACTGTCAATGTGCGCAGCTTGCAATATTGATCCAGCTAGAATTATGTCAGTAGCTTAGTGCTTATAGCCTTCCTGATACTTCTTCGTATTTTATGACTGCCTGGTAGAGTTGCACATCGTTAGGGGAAAACCTTTGTTGTTTCCTTTATTTTCCCACTTTCCTACATATTGATAGAAGAAACGTCATCACTTTAACTTTCAATGAGCGCAGCTTGTTAATAAAATAATAATAATAACCTTTATTTCAGGCTACCAAGGCCCATAAATACATACCTTATAGACACATATAGACTTATAGACACATAGACATATACATATTTTATAATAATTGAAATGTGTTAATTTAATAAAAGTTTAAGACTATAAATAAATAAATATTGCACGACGTTACACACAGCGCAATCTAGCCCCAAACTAAGCACTAGGCTTGTACTATGGATACTAGACAACGGATATACTACATATTATACTTTGTTTTACACTATGTTAGTGGCACTTCCATAACACTACACTATACAGTCTCACTGTGGTATTTGTCCGCGAAAGCGACGGAACACCACGCCGTTCGGCCAGAAGTCTTCGGACATGACGCGAGGCAGGTAGCATGTGCGACTCCAGGATATGCATGCACCCTCAGAGTATAGGCCAACTTCTGGCGCACGCACTCGACGATGTTCTTCTCCCCGATGGTGTAGTGCAGGCGCGGGAGATGTACACCGGAGTGTTCGGCCGAGCAACACAAACTCCCAGAGTTAAATCTGGTGAAGCTCTACCGCTGCGGTTCTAGCTTGGTCTTGGGCGGTATTGATCCAGCTAGACTGCTCTATAGCCTTCCTGAAAGCTCTTCGTGATTCATGATCGCCTCGTTGAGTTAGATCCTGGCGTTGCACATCGTGGGCGTTGGGCGCCTTTGGGCGTTTCCTTCATTTTCCTACTTACGTATTTGTAGAAGAAACGTCATCAGTTTCACTTTCAATATGCGCAGCTTGCAGTATTGATCCAGCTAGACTACGTAGTAGGTACTTAGGCTATACGCCTTTCTGAAACTTCTTCATGTTTTATGATCTCCTGGTAGAGTTGCATCGCAGCGTTGCACATCGTTAGACGAAAACATTCCCTTCAGCCGTCTACGAAACCGCAGATTCGTAACTGGTATCGATGAAACATACATTCTTCCTTGTACGAAACTAGTTTCGATGAAGGAATTATTTTTCTTTTTACGAAACCACTTTTTCGTGTCATGATTAAAAGTACAAAGAATTCATTGTTAAGGTTTCGATGAAAGAAATATTCTTCTTTGTACGTAACTTGTTTCCATGGAGGATTTATTTTACTTTAAACAAGGAATTAGAATTTATTGAAACTAGGTAAGGCTGCACAATAAAATATTAAAATTCCAAAATAATTTAGATTTTAAATATGTAACATATTTTATAACTCAAAAAAAAATTGTTACTGAACAAATATATGTGAGACATCTATCATCCATCATCATAACATAACCAAAAAAAAGGCTTCAGGTACTTTGGTACAATTTCCATATTTGTACAATTCCACATTGGTATAATTAGAAATTTTTGTTAAGGTGCACAATGTTCAAGTTGCATAACGTCATGGGAGTGTAAAATGCCATGGTCGCAGCATGTCAAGGTTGCAGAATGTCATGGACTCAAAATGTCCAAAAGATACTTTAAAAAATTTAATTTAAATTTAATTGCCAATTGACCTAGAAAATGTTGAAGTTAAAAAGTTAATAGAGGCGATGATGGGTCAGAAAAACAAAAGGCGATTTGAAAACAAAAGACGATCGAAACGAAAACAGTTACGAAACTACGGTTTCGTAAACGGCTGAAGGGAAATCTTTTGGGCGTTTCCTTAATTAACTGTTCAAATTTTCCACTTTCGAAAGTTGATTTATTCAAAACTATTTGCATTGGGTGATTTCAGTAAGTTCTTGGCTACGTAGTCTAGTTGGATCAATACTGCAAGATGCGCACATTGAAAGTGAAAGTGATGACTTTTCTCCAATCAATAAAGCAAATGAAGGAAGGGTTTCCCGGGCCGATGTGCAACAGCTGGCTGCAACTTTACCAGGCGATCATGAAACACGAAGAAGCTTCAGTAAGGCTTAAATACTAATAAGTATCTACGTAGTCTAGCTGGATCAATACTGCAAGCAGTGCACATAGAAAGTGAAAGTGATGACCTTACTACTCAATATTGTCTGCGGACTTAATATATATAGTATTGAACTAGTAGAGTCCCGCGGGATTTTCCAGAAACCCTTTCTTAGTGGATACCTACACATCACAAATAACACACTCCAAATTTCATGTCTCTAGGACCAGCGGTTTGGGCTCTGCGTTGACATAGACATAGAAAACTAACTGCATTGGGTGACTTCAGTCGCGTAAGTCTAAGTTAATAGAAGTTAAGTAGCTAGAATGCGAAAGTTCTTAGCTACGTAGTTTAGCTGGATCTATACTGCAGGCTGCGCATATTGAAAGTGAAAGTGATGATTTTTCTCAAACCAATAAAGCAAATGAAGGCAGGGTTTCCCGGGCCGATGTGCAACGCCGGGCTGCAACTTTACCAGGCGATCATAAAACACGAAGAAGCTTCGTCACTAATAAATATCTGGGCGTTTTTCAAATCTTTTGCTAACTTATCAATTATCTTATTTAATAATTTATTAGTGAAAGTAAAAGTTTAATGTTTTAAAAGTTTAAAAGTTAAATGGCAATCGATAGAAAATTTCAACAGAAGTAAATTAAAACAAAAAAAAAATTAAAATATAAATATTAAAAAAAAGAAAAATGTAAAAACATGACCCCCAATTTTACGATGTCCCATGCATAGTTCCTAACTTTGAAGTGTCATTATCCTCAAGTATTCTAATCATACTCATACCAAAATCACTTGGTTTATGGTATAATAGTATGAAATTACAGTTTTTAGTTTCTTTTAAATGGTTGTTATTCAAAATAAGTAAATAAATCAAATTTTATTTTGTTCTAGAATTTTGATCATACCGGAATTCCCCGTTAGTAACGACTATTTTTGTAGTCTCTAAAAGAAAAATAAGTTGTGTTCCAATATTTTTTGATAGGGCATCCGTTTTTGATAGTTTAACATCCCTTTCCCCGTTTCCTCTGCGACTAGTAGCGTTACTTACTGTTCAAAGCAGTGTGTGGTCAAAAACGTGTTGCAATAAGTATTTAAATTTGTGATTTAAAAGATAAATATTTATTGATTTTAACACGGACTTTTTGCACCAAGTATCTTAAAATAACTAAAGTTTATCAGAATCATAAGCTTTAGGTAGTGTATTTACTATAAAATATTGTGATGTGAAATCATAAAATGTACTTTCGTAACGTCAGGTCAGTAACGTAGCGCAAAGAAAAACACCATACAATTTCTGAAAAATTTAGCATTCCGGTTCCGTAACGCCCATCTTTTTTGAAAATCGCCCATCTACGTAGTCTAGCTGGATCAATACTGCAAGCAGTGCACATAGAAAGTGAAAGTGATGACCTAACTACTAAGTATTGTCTGGACTTAAATTATATATTGAACTAGTAGAGTCCAGAAACCCTTTCTTAGTGGATACCTACACACCACAATTAACACACTCTCCAAATTTCATGTCTCTAGGACCAGCGGTTTGGGCTCTGCATTGACATAGAAATAGAAAACTAGCTGCATTGGGTGATTTCAGTCGCGTTAGTCTAAGTTAATCGAAGTTAAGTAGCTGAAATAAGTTCTTAAGTTCTTTAGTTGAGTTAGGTCATAAAGTTCGTAAATTCTTGGCTACGTAGTCTAGCTGGATCAATACTGCAAGCTGCGCAGATTGAAAGTGAAAGTGATGATTTTTCTCAAATCAATAAAGCGAAATGAAGGAATGGGATTCCCGGGCCGATGTGCAAGACTCGGCTGCAACTTTACCAGGCGATCATGAAACACGAAGAAGTTCAGGAGGCTATAATCACTAATAAGTATTATACGTAGTCTAGCTGGATCAATACTGCAAGCAGTGCACATAGAAAGTGAAAGTGATGACCTAACTACTCAGTATTGTCTCCGGACTTAAATTATGTATTGAACTAGTAGAGTCCCGCGGGATTTTCCAGAAACCCTTTCTTAGTGGACACCTACACACCACAAATAACACACTCTCCAAATTCCATGTCTCTAAGACCAGTGGTTTGGCCTCTGCGTTGATATATAGATCAGGTAGAACTTTGAATTTTATATAGGTACCTAGATAGATAGACTAGCTGTTGCTCGAAACCCGTTGTGTTTCGGCTAATTTCTATTCCACCCGGTTGCGTGGTGAACTAAATTCAATTATTTTAAATAGTAAAATGTCATATTGTTATTCAACATCGCTATTAAAAATAGCTTACTGTGAGTTATTCAGCTATCCAAAATCTAAATACATCACATAGCTGAAATAGCTCTTATAGAGAAGTAGAGAAGTGGTTAAATATTGCGAGAGTCCTCAAGCAAGCCAAATTGGCAATAACGACAACCCAAGACAGATTAACTTGCAGCTGGACGGAAGTAAGGAGACCCGACCCTAAATAACGGCGGGATAAAGGGAAGGAAGAAGAAGATTCAGCTATCTAAATACATAATCGTAATCGGTTTAGCTGTTCCTAAATTTAAATTGAATAATATATCTTCAACTTCTTCTTCTTCTTCTTGTTCCACTCCTATCGGAGGTTGGACAACATCAGAGCAATTTTTATTTTAGAGACTGCAGCTCTAAAAAGAGTGGTGGTACTGCAGCCGAACCAATCTCTTAGGTTCTTCAGCCAAGAGTGGCGTCTCCGGCCGACACTTCTTTTTCCAGTGATCTTTCCCTGGATGATGAGCTGGAGTAACTTGTACTTGTCATTTCTCATGACGTGACCAAAATACGACAGTTTTCTACATTTGATGGTCTTCACAGGCTCTACCTTCAACATACACAACTTAATTTTGTGTATATCTGTATATCGCCTACTTTCAGACGACGACGGTCCATTTCCAAACTTTTGGCCTCTATCTTCTAACACGTTACCTCCCACTGTGCAAAATTCCACACTTAATCGGTGGCCCATTGAAGTACGGACCGTGCAAGGCGCTGCCGCGCAGTACTTCCCTTTGCGACCGTTTAAGTGTGGATTTTTGCACAGTGGGAGGTAACGTGTGAAGGTAACGCGCGTTGCTTATCTATAGCTAATAGTATTATAAAAGGTAAAGTTAGATATTTGAAAAGACGTTTGTATGAAGTATACGTATGGTGATATTCGTAACTGCTAAACCGATTTTGATGATTCTTGCACCAATATAACCTACATTACATTATTCAAAAGCCTAATCTTGAGTAATGTCATTTTAGATAACAAAAACACGATATCATCCCATGATATAGTCCGCCGCATGATATAGGAACACATCGCAATAACAGTATTGGTACCTACAAAGAAATTGTGAAAAAAATACAAACAATCAAAGAAAGTACAATACAACATTCAAACTAATTAAGAAAAGGCTGTAAAAATCATTAAAATTGTAACCTTAACTTTAATCATTGAGGAGTTTTCTGATGAGAAGGTGGTTTCGGGTAGTCCATCAATTTGTACCTAGTTCTTTATAATACGATTCTATCTAATAGAAGTCCATTTTTTTTTAATTTGCTGCATAATGGGATGCTATTCTGCTCGTCAATCCGAAGGTTCTCATCAAAATTTCACCAAGATTTGGGATCAATCCTGAAATCTCACCTCACACCATAAAAAAAGAATTATCGGAATCGGACTTCATATACGTAGTACGGCGTGAACATATTCACATACATACTACATAGACAAACAGTATATGGATCGAATGGAGAACAACCTTAGGTTAAAAACAGCCATTATAAAGAATTTCCGTTCGTTCAGAGTTCAGACGGATCCGTTGTTACGAATAAACTCAAAAACAACTAGACCGATTTTAAAAATTCTTTTAAAAAAAATAAAAAATAAAAAATTAAACATCATCATTACAAAGCTACATTCACTTGATCCCGATATTCCCACGGGATCGGGACTTACGCGGGTGAAACCGCGGGACGGAGCTAGTATTTTATAAAGAGCGGTATTGTATGTCTGCCATGCATGAGTAAGCGAGACACTTGTTTCCGATATACGATAAACTTTTTAAATTCACACGATTTGTTAACATGGTTACATTTTCCCGGGTCTTAATCGCCTATCATTATTTATTTTCTTACCTTGACGTTTCAACCATGTTACAATTGGTCTTGGTCGCGAGGGGTCAGTCCCCTCGCGACCAAGACCATTGTTAAGGTTATTAAACAATGATGTGTCGGTAGCTAAATAGTTATAGGCATAGCGCCGAGGCGGTCACTACTAGATAATCTGTGGTATAGGTATCTATTGGTAGGAGAAACGTCATCAGTTTCACTTTCAATGTCCGCAACTTGCAGTATTGATCCGGCTAGACTATGTTGTAGGTACTCATAGTCCAAGATCCCAGAACTGGCAGACTTCACGTATTTTCTGACGAACGAAATGTGGTCGATTAAGTAGTTTTAGTATGTACTAAGAACGCATGCCTACTTGCTAGCCTGCTGCGACGGCCAATTCTGAGATATCAGGTCATCAAGATACATAAAAAAATTACTTACCTCACGTTAATTCCCCAAGCTGATTTTCACGTATATTTTAGGTAATATATTTCAAAATAAGTCGCCAATATTACCATACACTTTCCGTCGGCCATATTGCTTTGCAGTCCCTTTAAAGCTTCCAAAATAATTACTTGACTTCACGTAAATTCTGATGCTCCATTTTATATATGTCCACCAGACAACTATTTTAAAACCTTTTACAAGGAGACAGACCGATCCAAGGAGCCAAATATCCACTCGCAGCAGGCTAGCAAGTAGGCATGCGTTCTTAGTACATACTAAACATTTCGTTCGTCAGAAAATACGTGATGTCTGCTAGTCCTGGGATCTTACTGAAAGCTCCACGTGTTTCATGACCGCCTGGTAGATTTGCATCCCGACGTTGCACATCGATAAGGTTAAACCTTTGGTGGTTTCCTTCATTTTCTGTTCAAGATTTTCTATTTTTAAGTTGTTTTTTTCTAAACTAGCTGTATTAGTTCAAGTTAATCCAAGTTAAATAAGGATTTACTATTTGTCATATTTCTTATATCTATAGATATAAGAAATATGATGATATAGCATATATGCTCATTTCGCTCCGGATGTCCTTATCACTTTACCTACTTTTTTACCTACAAAAAAAGAAGGAGGTTCTCAATTCGACCGTGTAAGTATATAGGTATATGTTTTTACTAGCTGACCCGGCAAACGTTGTTTTGCCTTATAAATTATAGATAGTAGCCGATTCTCAGACCTACTGAATACGTATACAAAATTTCAAAAAAATCGGTCAAGCCGTTTCGGAGGAGTACGGTAACTAACACTCTGACATTGAAATTATTATTAGAAGATAAAGAAGGGCCCATTCGCCACCTAACTCTGTAAATCAAGCTAAACCCATGATCTAAGAAAACGGGTCTGTCGATTTCCGGTGTCAACAGATAACAGCATCCATCAAAATTTAAGAAAATTATGTCATCTGGTGACACCGGAATGGCATACATGGCGTAGTCATATTATTGTATCATGGCTAATCCTTCCTACATCGTTACAAAGTCGAGATTTGTCAAAATTCCTACTATGTACGTAAATGGCTTTGGCTATAGGAATAGAGTTCATATTATCTCGCACTATACCTCTCTATTTGCCGATTCGTAAATGGAACTTTATAGTTTCATCGACAAGGTGGCGATTTCACGCAGGAAGGTGCTATTGTGATGGCGTGTGTGAGTCAGTGTACTTCGACTAAACAAAGATAACAATTTTTTCCCAACCGCTTCAAATTTGAGTTTCGTGTGACATTCGTCTGAACCTAAGGGTCAATTCACACGTACCACAACCACACCACGTCGCAGCGACAAAATGTGGTCAAGCTGTGGTTACGTGTGAATAGTGTCGCAGCGACTTTTTGCAGTTGCGTTGTGGTACCGACAAAATGTCGATGTGGTGTGGTTGTGGTACGTGTGAATTGACCCTGTCATGTCGTGGCGATGTGGCCGCGGTGCCGCCGCCGGTGGTGGCGTTGCCGTCGCGATGTGGTTGCGATGTGGTCGTATTACACAGGTGGTCGATAAACAACGGCAAAATGTGGTACGTGTGAATTGTAATATTCATTTTCAATACAAAATATACGCCCGACCACGTGGCGTCGTTGTGGCTGTGGTGTGGTTGTGGTACGTGTGAATTGACCCTTAATCATCTATTATTATTTATTTTCTTACCTTGACGTTTCAACCATGTTACAATTGGTCTTGGTCGCGAAGGGTCAGTCTGCTCGCGACCAAGACAATGATTAAGGTAAGCAATAATGATGTGTAGGTAGCTAAATAGTTATAGGCATAGCTCCGAGGCTGTCACTACTAGATAATCTGTGGTATAGGTATCTATTGGTAGGAGAAACGTCATCAGTTTCCCTTTCAATATGCGCAGCTTGCAGTATTGATCCAGCTAGACTACGTCATAGGTACTTAGTGCTCATAGCCTTCCTGAAAGCTCTTCGTGTTTCATAACCGCCTGGTACAGTTGCATCCCGGCGTTGCACATCGATAAGGTTAAACCTTTGAAAGTTTCCTTCGTGTTCTTTTGAAGATTTACTACTTTTTTAATTTGATTTTTCCAAACTAGCTGCGTTGGGTGATTTCACCCGCGTAATTTCAAGTTAATCCAAGTTAAATTAGGATTTACTATTTTTTATATTTCTTATAATCTATGCTCATCTCGCTCCGAAGGTCCTTATCTATAATTTTTTTTATCGACTTCATCAAAAGGATGAGGTTCTCAATTCGACCGTGTAGTTTATGACCGACCATATGTTTTTATAAAGAATGGGCTGTAGTGAGTGATCGTAAGGTAGCGGGACAGTTTGTTCACTAAACTTATATATGTTTTGTGTAATTTGCGTAAAAAACGTGGAGTAAGGTCGGAGTAGTGAAAACATGCTTTGTATTTTTCTGTGACAAGAACTTTCAAAGTTGATAGACAAAAACAAAAAGTGGTAAAATTACTCCGACCTTACTTCACGTTTATTAATAAGGCTATTAGAGTGCAGATTAACAAGATATTCTGCAGATTCTATAAACTAAGTGGTAAAAATTGTTTCAGTTAAACAATTGTGTAAATCAATTAGATAATCTGTCGACTAACGACTATTTAACATACAATTCAATTTTTCAATTGATAAATAAATAAATAAATTCTGTGAACAACATACAGTGCCATCTAGCCCCGTGGTAAGCTTGTGTTACGGTGACTAGACAACAGATATAATACGTATATTTATTTTTCTTTTGTAAATACATACATATTATACCCAGACCAGACACAGAATATTTATTTTTTAAGCATAAATACTTGTACCCGGCGCGGGCGGGAATCGAACCCGCAGCCTTCTGTATTGCAGTTGCGCTTTCGCACGACGCGCCACATAGGTCGATTTGAATTAATAAACGGTAAATTCCATAAAACAGTTTCTTACTGAACAAATATTTAAAATCAAAATTTTATTAAAGTCTCCCGCGATTCAGGATTTTCCTTGTGCGGGGGACTAAAGCTAAGGTCAACTCTGTAAAGTTCACTAGTAAATAAACTTTTTACTATATTTATTTATTTTTTATTACTGTAAAAAGAAACGACTTCGGGGTGAGAGGTGCGAGAATTCTAGGGGTAGGTAATTTCCTAACAACCCAGAAAGATTATTGTTTTAAAACAATTTTGAAATAAAAATAATAAAATATACCTTATCCATAATATAACAATACTTTTTTTGTAAATACATACATATGATATAAGTACCTACATAGAAAACACCCAGACCGGAAACAAATATTTATTTTTAAGCATAAATACTTGCACGCGGCGGGAATCGAACCCGCAACCTCCTGCATTGCAGTCGGGCCTTACGCCGACGCGCCACTGAGGTCGTCATATGGCGTCACTGAATATGTTTTATGTTTTAACAAAAGCAAATATATTAAATTAAGTAAGTAACTAAACTACCTAATTATTTAAAAAGCAAAAAAAATATTTATTTTCTGGATCAACAATTCATAAATTATTGATTTAAAAAAAACTTAACCAAACAAAACAAAGAAAAACAGAATCACCAAAACTAAAATAACCCATCCCCAAGCGTTCCCGATGCAAAGCTGCCCAAAATGATAGCAGCATTCCCGCGTTGAACCGCAATGGACAAACTTTGCAGCAGGAACGCCCCAGAACGGACATCATGCCGCCTCTCCCTTAACCGGCCACCGACCTCTGTAATGAAGGCCAAGCCTCCATGTCCCCAACCCCCACCCCCCGACGGCCACGTGGATACGTGTTTTTAACCATTATCTATTCGGATGTATTCGATCGTGAATTCGTGATGAATATTGCTTTAATGGAAAGGTTGGTTGCTTCTAGTTGGCCCTCTTCAGAGTTGATGAAGATCTGATGAGAACCTTCGGAATGATAAGCTGAATCGATTCCTCTAATGCAGTATTTTTTTTATTTTTTGGACTTCTATCAATAGAATCGGCTCCGAAAGAACTAGGTACTTATTGGTGGAGCTGTTGAAACTACCTTTTCATCAGAAAACTCCTCAATGTTTAAAGTTACGGTTACAATTTTGATGATTTTTCAGTGGCAGTCGAAAGTGCACTAAAACGGGTAAATTAAAAAAGTAATTTAAACAAATTAAAATATGACTCCAAAAAAAGGACAAAATAACCTCTCCTATATACAGTGCCACCGACTTATCTGTATAAGCTTAAGTCGGGCCGTTTTGTTAGGTAGGTCTAGATTGTATCTAGCTTCGCTGGTAAAAAGCAATTGTATTTGTAGGGTGAACCTCGCGGGCGTGAGATATAGGTATGTCGAATTAATTAGAGATATGTCGATAAAACATGGCTGATGTCCATTGAAAACAGATTTACCGCCATATTTCTTCTGCATAATATCTCTAACTCTCTCTAATAAACTCGAGAATTACCCTCCAGCTTCTTAAATTAAAATTTCCCACCTTAAACCGATCGTATCAAGAAATCTGCAGATTACGTAAGTAGTTCAGGTTTAGGTGCACATACATGTATGCTGCATTCAAACTGTACAGAAAATGTAACTATGTTAACAAATCGTGTGAATTTAAAAAGTGTATTAATTTAGTTAGAGCCAAAGGGAAAGATTAAAGGGGAGGGATTAAAGAAAAATAATTCTATGAAGATCGGTGTTTTTCCTTAGGGATTTTACCTGGGGGTTAGAGGGCATGCCTTTTAAGTTCTGTCGTTTGAAGAAAAAAAAAACTATATAACCTTATAGTACCTTTTATTGTTTTTCAAAGTATTCACCACGAAGTTTAAAACACTTTTCCATTCGCTCGAATCAGTTATTATAACATTTATTCCACTCCAAAGTGGGGGTGTTCAAAATGGCTGACTTGAAAGCGTCGACCGCTTCTTCACTGCACTGGAACCTTTGACCACGAAGAGTTTTCTTAACTTTAGGAAATGTAAAGAAATCGTTAGGGCTTAGGTCAGGACTGTATGGAGGATGGTCAAGAATTTCTACGTTTTCCTGCTTCAAATACTCAATCGTTTGACGAGCGGTGTGTGAGCTTGCGTTGTCATGGTGCAGGATGATGCGTTGCTTTGGGCTAGATTTCCGAAGTTCCGCGATGACTTGTGGTAAGCAAACTGTGGTATACCACTCCGCATTAACCGTTCTACGATCTTTAAGTGCAATCGTCGCAACATGACCGGTTTTCGCCACGAACGTAGCCACCATCTTCTTTGAAGTGCTTCGAGAGCGAACAACTTTAGTCGGCTTTGGCTCGTTTTGGAAAACCCAGACTGTAGATTGTTGTTTGGAATCAGGATCGTAGGCATAGATCCAAGATTCGTCACCACTGATGATGTCGTAGACGTGATTTGACTCTCCTCGGTTGAACCTCTGAAGAGTTTTCTTACACCATCTGACGCGGGCCGCCTTATGATCGTCGGAAAGCAAATGCGGGATCCAACGGCAAACTAGTTTTCTCACACCAAGGGCCTCATGCAATATCTTTTGAATGGTTGTCCCTGAGATGCCTAATAACGATATCTCTCTATCTCTCGATATGTCACATGACGATCTTCGACGATTAGTTGTCTCACAGCAACGATGTTATCTTCAGTGAAGGCGGATTTTGGACGTCCTTCCCGAGATTTGTCACTAAGTGTGGTATGTCCACGCTCAAATTCCAAATACCAGCGTTCGATGGTCCGCAGACATGGGACTTCATCATGGAATACAGATGTTAACTCTTCGAAACACTGAAGTCGCGTGAGGCCTCTTCGAAAGTTATAGAAAATTATTGCACGAACATTTTCCTTAGTAAGATTCATTTTCGTACGTGACCTGACAGATTCAAACCAACGCTGTGACTAAACAATTGCATTAATCCTAATGCTTTCAATTGTTTTGATATTCGAAATTCTAACAAATTTGAATTTTGAAAAGTTCTAATTTTAAAATTGGCGGCAAATATACAAACGACAGAACTTAAAAGGCATGCCTAATAACATGTAAATAAAGTTCGCTGACCTACCCTACCTACTACCCTACCTATTGGTATGGGAAACGTCATCACTTTCCCTTTTAATGTGCGCAGTTTGCAGTATTGATCCAGGTAGAGTCTAGACTATGTAGTGAGTAGGGTAGACTGGGTACGGTTGGGCCAATTTTCATTTGACCGACCATAATTCTGAGAATATGATACTTAGCTAAAAGAAGTAACATTTGCCTACATCTGAAGATTGTGTTCCTAAGTCCAACGGTTAGCTCTCAGAAGCAAGTTGAAAAAAAAAAGAAAAATGTCACAACCGACCTGACCCCAAGGACAGTTGTGACAGTGCCTGGGGTTGACTGTGATAGGTACAAAAATACACCAAAATGACTTCAAATTGGTTTTAATGTAAGATAATCTGCCTCTTATCTAAATTCTCTAATGTTCGCGCCACTTTCATTGGATTTTCGGATGAACCTTGATACGGACATTCGATTATCTTGGTTGCAGCACTGCGCAGTAAAGTGCTGCTTTTTACATGTGTGTATGCGTCCTGATGCTGGCTTATATTAAGCTATTCGAGCACTGGTAAGTTGTGGCACTTCGTCGTAACGTCGCGAATTTCTTTGTTACTGTCACCTATTGTATGGTTATGTCGACGGAATTCGGGATAAGACGACAACACGCCTTCGCCACGACTGATAAGTGCGTATATAGCCTTAGCCTTGCCTCAATCGGTTTTGCTCGTGCGCTTTCAGGGCACCAAAAAGCAATAAAAATACGCTTGGCTTAGTCACAACTATCCCCAAATTGCTCTTTCGTACAAAAGCAAGCGTAAAGAAAATACAAAACCATTTACGTATATAGCATAGACTGATATTTAGT
Source organism: Idaea biselata (assembly GCA_958496205.1). Taxonomy (NCBI): domain Eukaryota; kingdom Metazoa; phylum Arthropoda; class Insecta; order Lepidoptera; family Geometridae; genus Idaea; species Idaea biselata. The sequence goes on along the minus strand of OY292394.1, from coordinate 27,689,450 downwards.
TGCTAATTTTTTCCTCATAATTAGATAAAACACCCATACTTGTACCTATTTTCATAAAGACACAATCACAAAAATAAGTCTAACAAAAAAATTTAGTTTTGCCCACCAAAAATAATATTCTCTCCTACACTCGTCAAAGTCGCACGATGGCTGACGCAATACTGTGACATGTAACCAAACGCTACCGCTCCTTTATTCCCTTGCACCCCCCGAGCTATCTCTTATAGTTTCGATAATAAAGCGACTGTCACTTTCGTCCTGAGGCACAACCGTACCCAGTCTACCCTACTTAGTGCTAGCCTTTTCTGAAAGCTCTGCGTGGTTCATGTTCGCCTGGTAGGGTTGCAACCCGGCATTGCACATTCTTAAGGGAAAACCCCACCTAGACTACCAACACGCTACGGAACGACTACATAAATACTAAGTACTTATAGCCTTCCTGAAACGTCTTCGTGTGTTATGATGGCCTGGTGTAGTTGCAGCCCGGCGTTGCACATCGTTAAGGGGTTTTCCCTTAACGATGTCCCAGCTAGACTATACCAACACGACTACGTGTACTTAGTGCTTATATGTAGTTTTCCTGAAAGCTACGTACCAACACGATACGATACGACTACGTCATCACTTTCCCTTTCAATATGCGCAACTTGCAGTATTGATCCAGCTAGATAGATACTTACTTAGCCTTCCTGAAAACTCCTCCTGTTTCATGGCCGCCTAGTGAATTGCATCCCGGCATTGCACATCGTTAAGGGAAAACCCCAGATAGACTACCAACACGCCACGGTACGACTAGGTACGTTAGGCACTTAGTGCTTATAGCTTTCCTGAAAGCTCTTTGTGTTTCATGGCCGCCTAGTGAATTGCATCCCGGCATTGCACATCGTTAAGGGAAAACCCCAGCTAGACTACCAACACGCTACGATACGACTAGGTACATTAGGCACTTAGTGCTTATAGCTTTCCTGAAAGCTCTTTGTGTTTCATGGCCGCCTAGTGGATTGCATCTCGGCGTTGCACTCGGTTGCAGAACACCCGCGTTTCCTCCATTTTCTGTTCAAGATTTTTCCCTTTTCTAAGTTGTATTTGTTGTGAAATTACACCCGCGTAAGTCCGCTGGATCCTGATAAAAGTATAAGTACACTTAATTTCAATCGCTAATTATTCAGCAGAGTTCTGCGGATCAACGCGGTCAACTTTTGTTTAACGACTTTTGGAAGTTCGATTTTGTTTTCTGAAAACTCAGTTATTTCTGAAAGTAAAGGTTTAGAAATTTATACTTAGTCAAAACTATTAATAACACCCCAAGTTTAATGCTGCAAAAACAGTAGGTAAGTAAACGTAACATAAAAAACTTGGATTTGAAAAACAAATGCGCAAAGGTGGAACACGCAAAGCTGTAAGCAGATGGCGCTCTAGTCGACTGATCTTTTTTTTAAATTTTGTGATCTCGCCTGTACTGTGAAGTCAAGTTGGAGTCTTTGTGTTTTAGTGTTAAAATTATCTAAAAATAATCCATTTATGTCGGTGCCTTGTTTAGTCTCAAAGAAAAACATCGTAGGAAAAATGCTCCTACTACATTGAGGTATTTTATTTAAATACTAGCTGACCCGGCAAACGTTGTTTTGCCTTTTAAATTATAGATAGTAGCCGATTCTTAGACCTACTGAATACGCATATAAAATTTGGTAAAAATCGGTCGCGCCGTTTCGGAGGAGAACGGTAACTAACATTGTGAGATGGAAATTTTATATACAGGGTGTTTCGACGAGGGGGTATTAAGCCGAAAGGGGGTTGTTCTAGAGGTCTAGGCGAACAATTTTTATTCTACGACTTTTGGAAATTCGGCCTTTTTTTCGAAAATTTTAAAGTTATATTACTAAAAAAAACAGCTGGTTTGTAGAAAAAAGGCAATTAATGTTTAGTTTGTAGTGGTCCAAACTAAATAAAAGGACACCTTAAGGCCAATGATCTCAAACTCTAACCAACAGCTGATTTTCATGCAAACTTTAAACTCAAAATTTTCGAAAACTACTTCGAATTTCCAAAACTTGTAGAACAAAAGTTGTTCGCTTAGACCTCTAGAACAACCACCTTTCGGCTTAATACCCCCTCCTCGGAGCACCGTGTATAATAAATGAGAGTTGTGAAATTGACAATTAAAGATATACAGCGTGTTTCGAGAATGATGTTTTAAGCCAAATGGGGCTGTTCTAGGCGTTTTGTTCTACGACTTTTGGAAATTCGAAATAAGTTATAAATAAGTTTTACTAGAAACAATTTACGAGGGCAGGGATATAAAGGGAGAGCATAGTCGTTAATTCACCGCGTCACGTGGGTTCCCGTATAGCGCAGTGGTTAGCGCACTCGCTCGGCAAGCGGCAAGGGCACCGAGTAACTAGGGTACTCGGTGGCAAGCGGCACACAGGTCCAAATCCTGCAAAGGGATAAAAATATAACTAATTTTTCTAGTACCGTTTTAGATTTTTCTTCTGTTATTTTGATAGAAATTAAACTCATTAATCGCGAGGTGTTAATTACTTTTAGTTTTGTTTTAGTTCTCAACGTCTTCAAGACCTTTATTGGTCTCTTCTTCAGGAAAGACTTTTGATGCAAATAACCACCAGGCGATTAAACCCGAAAAATGAGTTTTTAGATGTGATGCAAATCACCAACCGAAAAGTGAGTATCTATAGTATTTTTATTTTGCTCGCCGTCACAGCTTTCATATCAGTGACGATTGGTGTCGTTCAAATGCGATCAATACAGTCAGCTACATAATAGTTAAGTAAAGCTTTTTCTTATTTTACGTGTACCTACCTAGTTGTGAGTCACCTAGTATAATAGGCTTCTAACTTAACCTGCTAACTGAACTACTGCTGCTTGAGACGGGGGAACTAGATAAAATAGACTATCGGCCGCCCATCCAAGTAATGATCGCGCCAAGCGGATGGGGTTTTCAAATACCATTGCTGTTTAGTGTAGCGCCAAATGTTGTCTAAACTTATTATAAGTATGAGGGCTCGACAAAATTAGTTCGAATGCCAGTTAAAATGCGACTTCTCCTTCTATTCTATGTTCTGAGCCAGTAACCTTCTATGAAATTGAAAACAAAACGTTATTATTTCTCGTAAAACCACTCGTTTGAATCGTAAAAACAAAGAGGAGGACAGAACGAATCACTCGTAGTAAATTCCAAATTGTTACGATTTTTTCGGTTTGCAATAATGGTTGCAAAATCGATTGAATGTCAGCTATAAAATGTGGTATAAATGTATCAAAAATTAAGGCGAAACCGTAAAAACCTCAAAGCAAACAATGTGAGGTCGTAAAAGGTGATGAATGGAAGGTTCAAGAGCAGCCAATGCTCCGTGGTGAAGATGCGAAGGAGGATAGTGAGTGGGGGTGCGTGCGTGTGCGCATCACGTACGGCGAAGGCGCCCGCGCCGCGCCGAGTCCCGCTCACCGCGCTTCTGATGCGCCATCTTGTAGGCGGGGCCTCCGATCTTTGATGGAAAACATCTGCTGCTAAATTACACCATTAGTTGGAAAGAGAAAAGTAGCTTTTAATTCTAAAGATTTGATGTATCTATCGCGCGTTATGTTCAGGTTTGTAATTTTGTATAGGTAGGACTCTTATTTTAAGATCCTGGACGTTTGGCTACTGCTTCGTAGAAATAGTACATTGGTACATTACATACCTTCTTCGATAAAACTTTCGGTATGTAAGTACTTTCTAATGTCTGTCCAACTAAACAAATAGGTAGGTACTTCTACTAACGACCAGTTTCTTCATTGAAAGTAACGTTCCTTTGACTAAGACTCCACAGAAAAAATTGATGATAAATCTGCAGCAACTACGGTATCAAAGTACCTTTTAAAACTACAACTTTACATGTAAATTATACGTGTAGGTACTTAAGTAGGTACTTGATACAGGTAGGTATTATACTAATAATAAACCACATTTAAATCGGTCAAGTCGTTTTGGACATATTCTATTAGCAATCATAGACAAACAAACCAACAACCTCTCGCCCTAAATGCATAGATAGTTTAGGTAGGTACCTTCCGTTCCGTGTCGTCGTGGGTAAAAATGCAGTTATCGCGATACCATTGAAGTGCCTTTACAATATAGCTAGTGTTTAAGATAGCAATGTTTACTACGGCCGAGGCATGCAGACTGTTTACAGCAGCGATCACCAACCCGAGCCGCATCGACGTTATGTCTTATATTTATAGATCGTACAATTTATTTATTTTATACATCGACCCAATATAATAGCGATCGATGTGACTATGTGTAAGCCAAGAATGACTTCGTATATTTAATGTATTACTGCTCTAAATCCATATTATATGAGCAAGAGCGCGACATTTTATGTTTGTGCTGCACTATTACTCATATTTACTATAATATGCAAGAATTATGGCTAAACAACGGTATCCTCTGCCCGTCGTAAAAGGAAGACTTCAGCCGTGGCTTAACTATTACCACCCGCTGGTCTAAGTCGTAGCACCAAGGGAACTCGTCCGTGGTTCGATACGTTGGCCGGTGCAGCCACTAAGGAAGACGGGTCGGATGTTGTTCGACTGCCGTCTTTTTTCTATATGAGCGTGTTTCATTTTAGACCATATCATCACTTACCATCAAGTGAGATAGTGGTCAACGCTTCTGACGAGTGCAGACGCTAATGTTATTTACTCAAACTACCTAACCTCCATAGCTATAGGTCACAGTATAGGTGCACTACGAGGATCGCTATAGTACCTACCTGTAAAATTACTACTAGGCACTATTTATAGTGTACGGTAATCGAAGTCCCGTCAACCTGTGTATCCATAATTTACTAACAAATACTATCATAAAAATGTACCGGAAGAATACCCTCTCTTCTCGTGTGGGTGTCGTAAAATGCGACTAATAAGGGATCTAAGGGAGACTAGCAAACCTAAAGCTCTCCCCGCACAGTAGCAGATAAACTAGTCCTAGGCCTAGGAGTAAAAATATTGCCAAATCTATTTGCAGAAGGTAGAAGGTCAATTATGTGATGATAACTTACCTACCTACTGCGCCGACCCCAAATAACTAAGTTAGTTCGCAGTTTTTCAAACAAGTAGGTACGCATAGTAATAGTTTATGGTGACACACATGCACAAACTGACTCAAATATGCAAACTAAGTTAGTTGGCGGTGGGCTCTTTGCTTTAACGTCAGATAACAAAGAATCAGTAACCTTACATCATACTAGGTAAAGGTAAATAGGTAATGCTCCACTACAGCCACACTACGCGTTCAGCGTAGTGTGCCTGTAGTGAAAGGCTCTAATACTGTAGTTCTATCTATCTATCTATCTTCATCAGCACTATAAAGCAAAGTTACTTCGTTTTTTATTTGTAGACTACGATTTGACACATCTTCCTGCAGAAAAAATGTCAAATACAAAGAACCAAAACGTCAGATCGTAGTCTAGAATAAAAAAAACCGTTCTGTATATCTCAGCTATACCACAGAATATATAATAGTACTAGCTATGCCGTTTAAACCGAGTGTGTCAGTAAATAAATCCAACGAGTTTAATGCAAAAGTTTTGGTTTACGCTTTATGGTAAATATTTGGTATAGGTCGTATACTGTTTTATAGTTGTAGTAAAATGTTTGGTTTAATTGTGCTAGGTCAAGAGCAGCCGTTCGACAGGCGTCCTTGCGACGGGTAAATATTATTGTCTAAACGGGTTTTCCGATGTTTGGGTGTTTATTATATGAGTTTGTGGATGAAACAGGCTGGGCTAACCGCGACGCGGCGCGGGTGCAACGACCGAACTAACACAAATAACTACATTATGCAAGCATATTCTGCAATACCTGCCGACTAGGTCCCTGTATCCCTGACAAATAATTTTACATCAGAACTGGGATGGTTTTGTAGAATAAATATGTTTGTGACAAATCTAATGTTTTTCTTAGCTGAAACCATGTTGAAACCATTGAAGAGACGGAATTTCTTTAAAAACTGATTTTAATTTGGAGAATCTGACTCATTTGGGAATAGAATGGATAGCAAAAATATTACCTACGTATGTAGATAGGTAGGTAGATAAGTAGGTACCTTGTAAAAAAACAACTGTCTAGGTTCACGAGACAACAACCATATATGCTCAATTATAAAAAACAGAATATTATTGCCTATGTAGACACCCATTTACATTTTTTTATTTAAAATACAATACTTTTGAAAAATAAAAATTATAGGGTACAGTGCCTAGGTATGCAATATATTTATGTCTCATTGAGGAATTACATACCATGTACATATGTAACTAGTAATGGGCAGGCAGAGAGGTGGGTATTGTGCAGTTCAGTTACTGTATACGATATCTAACAAAATTGTAAAGTGCCGCTTAAGCCGAAGTGAAAAGTAGGCAGAGGCGTTGGTGGGAGTGCGCGTTGGGCGCGGCTTGGGCGGCGCGGGCGCATTCATTCGTACCGGAGGTGGCCGCGCCGCAACTCGCGCGCACTACACACTAGCACGCGCTTCCACGCGCACGCGCACGCGATCTCATGAAGACCGAAGACCAAAGCACGGAGGAGGCGGCGCGCCGTGCGCCTGCAACGCGCCGCCAAGAGAAACCACCCTTCTCATACATAGCCCTCATCGTGATGGCTATACGACACTCCCCGAACAAAAAACTCACCCTCAGTGAGATATACGCGTTCCTACAACAGCAGTTTCCATTCTTTCGCAGTTCGTATCAAGGCTGGAAGAATTCCGTGAGGCACAATCTAAGTTTAAACGAATGCTTTGTGAAATTACCCAAGGGGTTGGGTCGCCCCGGCAAAGGACATTATTGGACGATAGATCCGTCTTCAGAATTTATGTTCGAAGAGGGTTCTTACAGAAGGCGACCGCGGGGTTTTCGCCGGAAGTGTCAGGCGTTGAAACCTCAGTTTGGGAGTGGTGGATATATGTGTGGGAGCGGAGTGCCGTCGCTGCAGAGTTCCCAGCCAGCGGCGTATGAGCTGGCAGGCGGTAGCGGGGTTGGTGGGCCTTCATCGCTGGAGTATGGGGCGTGTGCTTACTCTCATGCCGGTACCAGCCAGCAGCTGAGCTACGGTGGAGAGTACTGCACGTACGGAACAATGGGTGACCGAGAATGGCCGCTGCCTTACGCCGCCGTCGACTCGCCGTACAGGCCGCCTCCGCCGCCGCCATCTTCCTCGCCACCGCATCATGAGCTTCCCGATCTCATACCCAACTACCAGTACGCGAATGATCATGGTGAGTTATTTTTATTTCTTTAATTCGTCTTATACTTTACTTAGCTGAAGTTCGCCTAATCATTTGAGTGTGGAACAGAAGTTTACCTTTCTACTTACATTCAAATGACGCGACGCGATACTTGCTCATCGGTGTGGAAAGATCATGGATGGAATAATAACGGTCCTCCAATAATATTATTGGAATAGATAAAGAAAAACCACCGTAATTTTACGAAAATTAAATTAAGATACTTTTTACCCGGCTGAAATAAATAAAAAGTGTCACTTTGGTCCTCTATAAGCGGGAGCAAAGTGGCTCTTTTCTGTTAAGAGCTTTTTAGCGGGGTAAAATTGTCGGGAGCAAAGTAAAATTGCGGGGAGCAAAGCAAAATTGCCGGGAGCAAAATAAAATTGCCGGGAGCAAAGTAAAATTGCCGGGAGCAAACTAAATTTGAATTTGGAACATGTATCATTTATATAAATCAAACGCAAATTATATGAATTACTGGCCGATATGTGTTGACTTCACTACATTTTGGGGATTTTTTTTGACTACACTACTTTATTGCATTTTGCAAAAATAATCTAAGTCGAGTTATGAAAGAGACAATGCATTTACTCCTGAAACAATAATTATTATTGATATTGACATGTCTTTTTAGGGTTCCGTACCCAAACGGTAAAAACAGGACCCTATTACTCTGGGGCTCTACTTTGTCTGTCCGTCTGTCATCAGGCTGTATCTCATGAACTGTGATAGCTAGACAGTTGAAATTTTCACAGATGATGTATATCTGTATCCGCTATAACAACCACCCAAATATTTATAGGGGGCTCCCGTATAATAAACGTGATATTAAAATTTTAAGCCCAACATTTTTGATTAAAGTAAATTGGTACCTATATTAATTAATTACATAACACCGTATCTTATTTATTTTCTCATAGAAAGAAGATAAAAAGTAAAGTATTTGACTTGAGAGCAAATTATTTTTGCCTCGGGCGATGTATACTTTGAATCCATCGCTGCGCTCAGAATTCTACGTTATTCTATTCTAGCATTCGCTTCGCTTTGCTCGTGAACCTCGTGATTCAAAGAAGTGCCCTCGCCGTAAAAATACTATTTTGCTCCCTAGTCATATAATCTACTATTATTCCCTCGTATCTTCCAAACCGCTCAACGGATTAGGGTTAATAAGGGTATCGTTAGATTCGTCTCATCCCTCCAATGGTTCTTAGATAGGTGACATAAAATAAAATTCAAAATGGCGACCACCAGACGCCATATAGTAAAAATTAAAAAAATAAAAAAAAAAACGGGGCAAGTGCGACACTCGCGCATAAAGGGTTCCGTACCACTATCACAATTGGATACGGAACCCTAAAATGGTTTACAACAACCAATTTTTAAATTTTATAGGAAAATATGAAATATTTATCTTCGATTCTTACTCCCATCAAACGACCGAATCACTAAAAAAAAAAAAACCTTGGCACAAAGAAAATCTGAAACCTAAGAGAAACTCTTTGGTAAGTAAGGCAGACTGGTATATTTGACAGATAGGGCAGCCATTTTGAATTCCATGACCTACTCGATTTGTCCTCCTGTCCCTGTTCCTGTCCCGCGACTCCTTGTTATTTCTGAAACACGTTTGTTGTATGGGAGCCCCTTTTTAACCCCCGACGGAAAAAGAGGGGTGTTATAAGTTTGACGTGTCTGTGTGTCTGTCTGTCTGTCTGTCTGTCTGTCTGTCTGTGTATCTGTCTGTGGCATCGTAGCTCACGAACGGATAAACCGATTTGAATGTTGTTTTTTTTGTTTAATAGGTGTCTTTTGCGCAAGTGTTCTTAGCTATGTTTGATCAAAATCGGTTCAGCCGTTCATAATATATGTTGGTTGAAGCTCGGAGAAAGTCTTCAATCAGTGTGTGTTGCCAGTGATGACATACGGATCAGAAACGTGGTGCTTCACTATAGGCCTTATGAATAAGCTTAGAGTTGCTCAAAGAGCTATGGAGAGAGCTATGCTCGGGGTTTCTCTACGGGATCGAATCAGAAATGAGGAGATACGTAGAAGAACGAGGGTCACCGACATAGCCAAACGGATTAGCTCTTTGAAGTGGCAGTGGGCAGGACATATAGCACGGAGAACAGATGGTCGTTGGGGCCGAAAAGTTCTCGAATGGAGACCGCGGATCGGAAAGCGCAGCGTTGGACGTCCACCAACAAGATGGACGGACGACTTAGTTAAGGCCGCGGGTTCACGATGGATGCAGGCCACTTATGACCGAAGCATCTGGAAATCTATGAGGGAGGCTTATGTCCAGCAGTGGACTTCTTACAGCTGAAATGATGAAGCTCGGAAATAAAAACCGAATGTTTTCAAATATGCCCGAGTGGGGTATCAAATAAAAGAGCATTACAGTTGTGACAACAATATGCAAGTTTCATCAAAATCGGTTCAGCCGTTCAAAGTATATGTAGGGTCAAACTCGGAAATAAAAACCGAATGTTTTCAAATATACCCGAGTGGGGTATCAAATAAAAGGACGTGACTTTTGTGACAACAATAAGCATGATTCATCAAAATCGCTTTTACAAAAAGGGTGAAAAAAAAAATTTAAATTAAAAATTTAAAAAACCCCCGACTTAAAAAATCTTCAAAGTTAAAACAAAACTAAACTTTAAAAAGGCAAAAATAATAACCCGAAAACAAATTTCATGTCTCTGAGTAGGTATGTGGTACCTTACGTTCCCGCGTCGGGGGACGCGGGAATGTGTCACAGAAGTTGATGGTAACCGACCCGTGCTTATAGTACCGCGTCCCCCGACGCGGGAACGTAAGGTACCACATACACTGGGAAAAAAGTTAGGTAATTACAAACCTAATCTAGTAGGTTAATGTCAAAAGTAGGTAAAATGTACCTAATTTAGGTTAAATGTACCTAAAAAAATATTAGGTACGTAGGCTAATTCTACCCAGTGCGCTTGGTAATGCAAAAAGTCGGTAGATTAAACCTACTTTTTGGTAAAACCGTGTTTTAACCAATAGTAGGTACACATTAACGTATTGAGTCGGTAAATGCAACCTACTTATTAAAGTTAAAATAATCTACTAATTGGGTTTATCAACTTGCTCTTTAAGTAGGTAGAATTAACCTATTGATTTGGTAATAATTACACAATAGCTTGGTACAATCAACCTATTATTTAGGTTAAAAATACCTACTTTATAAAGACCCAAAATAACCGACTTAGTAGGTATCGGCAACCGACTATTTTGGTATGTTTACCAAAAAAGTAGGTTACTTAAACCTAATTTAGGTATTTTTAGTTTCGACATTCACCCAATAAGTAGGTTTGTAGTAACTAACAATTAAGTTAGTTTGGGGCTACATAGCGCTTAGGTTATTACTAACAAATTAGTTGGTTAATACAACCTACTAAGTTGGTATATACACTACCTAGTCATTTTGCTAATATTACCCATTAAGTAGGTTAATAATACCTATTGAGTTGGTGAGACATACAAAGTGATAGATGATGATGATAGATGGCGGCACAACATAAACACTCGTATCTCTGAATCGCGGTATCGTTATTCACCTCTGTCGATAGACTACCGCTCGTATATTTTACTACAGTATCGCTTCTGGCCTTTTGGCTAAGATCAAAGTGTAGTATCTGTTCTTTTCAGCTTAATATCTGAAAGTTCCTCCATTGGAGGACCAGTATATTAAACTGATTTTTGTAAAGCGACGGGATATTTGGAGCTCGCTCCACTCGCTCGGCCCGGCATTGCAGTGCCGCCGGGATCAAAGAAAACGGGGCAAGTGCGACACTCGCGCACAAAGGGTTCCGTACCACTATCACAATTGGATATGGAACCCTAAAATGGTTTACAACAACCAAATTTAAATTTTATAGGAAAATATGAAATATTTATCTTCGATTCTACTCCCATCAAACGACCGAATCACTCAATAAAAAAAAAAAAAACCTTGGCACAAAGAAAATCTGAAACTTATAAGAAACTCTTTGGTAAGTAAGGCAGACTGGTATATTTGACAGATAGGGCAGCCATTTTGAATTCCATGACCAACTCGATTTGTCCTGACCAATCAGAAGCGACCTCACATTGAACTAAACTCCTTGTTATTTTTGAAACACGTTTGTTGTATGGGAGCCCCTTTTAAATAATTGTTTTATTTTGTTTTTAGTATTTGTTGTTGTAGCGGCAACCGAAATACATCTTCTGTGAAAATTTCAACCTTCTAGCTATTACGGTTCATGAGATATAGCCTGGTGACAGACGGACAGACGGACAGACGGACGGACGGACGGACGGACAGACAGACAGACAGACAGCGAAGTCTCAGTAATAGGGTCCCGTTTTTACCTTAAGGTACGGAACCCTAAAAAACAAAGGTAGTTCTAACCTACTCACTGGGTATATCCACCCTACTATAAAGGTATTACTAACCTACTTGATAGGTGATATACACTTACCCGCTAGGTAGTTCTAGCCTACTAAATAGGTACCATTAACCTACTCACTAGGTATATCCACCCTACTATGAAGGTTATTACTAACCTACTTTATAGGTAATATACACCTACTCGCTGGGCAGTTCTAACCTACTTAAGCGGTACTGTTACCCTACTTTGTAGGTAGTTCTAACCTACTTAATAGGTATCATTAACATGTACTCACCAAGTGAGTAGGTTAATGGTACCTATTTAGTAGGCTAGAACTACCTAGGGAGTAGGTGTATATTACCTATCAAGTAGGTTAGTAATACCTTTATAGTAGGGTCGTTATACCCAGTGAGTAGGTTGACTTTACCATGTATAATGAATATGAATATGAATATTCCATTACCTAATAAGTAGGTTAATTACCAAATCATAATGTTTACCTAATAAGTTGGTCAAGGGTGGACTAGGTAAATTTTACCGACTTTTGCTTTACCAAGTGCACTAGGTAGAATTAGCCTACTTAGTCGAATGTCTGCGTTTCACCTAATAAGTCGGCAAAATTAACCTAAAAATCACCTGTTTTTTTTCCCAGTGTACCTACTCAGAGACATGAAATTTGTTTTCGGGTTATTATTTTTGCCTTTTTAAAGTTTAGTTTTGTTTTAACTTTGAAGATTTTTTAAGTCGGGGGTTTTTTAAATTTTTAATTAATTTTTTTTAAATAATTGTTTTATTTTGTTTTTAGTATTTGTTGTTGTAGCGGCAACCGAAATACATCTTCTGTGAAAATTTCAACCTTCTAGCTATTACGGTTCATGAGATACAGCCTGGTGACAGACGGACAGACGGACGGACGGACGGACAGACAGACAGACAGACAGACAGCGAAGTCTCAGTAATAGGGTCCCGTTTTTACCTTTAGGGACGGAACCCTAAAAATTGACTGACTATGTCGAGTGAGGTATCGTCGAATAGGTATTTAAAAATAAGTATTCAAAAATGTGGTATAGCTACCTAGGTACCTATATGTAGGGGAAATTGCATCACTTTCACTTTCTATGGCGCACCTTGCAGTATTGATCCAGCTAGACTACGTAGATACTTATTAGTGCTTATAGCCCTCCTGAGAGCTCTTCGTATTTCATGATTGCCTGGTAGAGTTGCAGCCCGGCGTTGCACATCGGCCCGGGCAACCTTGTAGAAATCATTCAGGTAGGTAGACTTTCGGTAAACGCGTGCAAAGTCGCGGGGTAGGATAGTATGGGGACTATAGATTCCTTTTTTTACCCGGCTGCAAGGAAAGGGTTATGTTTTTCGCGCCTATCTTGTATGTTTGTAATATTCTTTATTCCCTCGTATCTTCCAAACCGCTCAACGGATTTCTATTATTTAGGATATCGTTAGATTCGTCTCATCCCTTCAATGGTTCTTAGATAAGTGACATAAAATAAAATTCTAAATGGCGACCACTAGACGCCATATTCTTCTAGTTTTTATTTTTTTGCCTTGTCAGTGCATTTTTAACCAAAATACTACTTTAATAACTAATAGTAACTTTTAATAATGAAAAGTTTTCTGACGAGAAGGTAGTTTCAAGTGATCCACCAATTTGTATCTAGTTTTATAAAAGCCGATTCTATTGATAGAAGTCCAAAAAATAGTGTGTTACTGCATTCTCGGATGCTATTCTGCTCATCATGAGAACCTTTGGAATGCCAAAGGTTCTCATCAGATCTTCACCAAGATTTTATGGGATCCAAGATCCGGCACAGTACCTAGTTTTTGAGTTTATTCATTACAAACATACACACACATACACACAAAAATACAAATCTTTCATTTTTATAATATTACTAGCTGACCCGGCAAACGTTGTTTTGCCTTATAAATTATAGATAGTAGGCGATTCTCAGACTTACTGAATACGTATACAAAATTTCATAAAAATCGGTCAAGCCGTTTCGGAGGAGTACGGTAACTAACACTGTGACATGGAAATTTTATATATTAGAATATTAACGCAACTACATTAGTATAGATATAATACGGGTCGAATTGAGACCCTCCTCCTTGTTTGAAGTCGGTTAAAAAGTAGCTTTTTTTAGGGTTGTCGGTAAACTACAAGCTAGCGCATTATTTGACAAACAAATTCTACCTACCGCAGCGGTTTGGCACGTGCACTGTGCAGTGTGCACGCCTGACGCCGGATTACTTACAGTTTTTGTTTTATTTTGGGTGTAGTTATTGAAATGGATCATCTTTCTTTGTATAGTTAGTCATTTTTTGTTTTGTTAGACGGAAATCCCACAAATATTATAAATTAAAAGGCTTAGATGTTTGTTTGTTTGGAAGTTGGTGTTTGAAATTCGCAAAAACTACTGAACCGATTGCGGTGAAACTTGGTATTCAAAAATCTGGTTTAACACATAGGCTACCCAATATTCACGCGGGATCGAGACTTACGAGTGAGTGAGTTTAAAATAAATAAATAAACTGTTACCTATTATTTATTCAACCGTCCGCGTCGCGTTGGCGACTTATTGCTTAACTAACGAAATTAAATATGTATGAATGACTTTTTTCGGACGCGCAGACTAATCCTAAGTCCTAGCTATCATGTAGCTGCCACAGTTTGTGAGATACAGCCTGGTGACAGACGGATAAACAGCGAAGTCTCACTATTAAGATCCCGTTTTTACCCATTGGGTACGGAACCCTAAAAAGGAAAAATATATGAAGGAGGAATGTTAAATCATTTGAAAATGAACTTTGTTGTCACAACCCCTGTTGTTTTGTATAAGTTGGGTGTTTTATTTCATACTTTTTGAGCTGCATTTTATCTGTTAAGCATTGTAACTGTGAGAGAACCTTTCATAAAATGTCAGTTGATTTTTCAGTAACGAGAATATTATGCTCATCAAGAAAATTTAATTGAGTGCAAACGCGAAATGCCTATCTTGTCTAGAAAATGAGTTCTTGTATCCTCCTTCCTTGGGGGAATGCATCTTATATTACTCAAGCCAAGCCACTCTTCAAGGAAGAGCGGCCCTGTGTGTTGGGCTCCCTGCTGGCGTGGTCCAATACTGACCCCACAGGTTTACCAACTAAACCAGACGATGTCCCTCGCCTCGCTCCGTAAGTGTCGGGGCCAGCGGGAAATCCTTCCGGACTACATTTGCCAAACCTAGGCCAAACCCAACAAAGCCTTAATTTTGAAGTTCAAATCATACAGTACAAGTTCATTTGCAAAGTTTTATCAGTATAAATCAAGCGAGTGGTTCAATCCTAGAATGCTGAGCGTCGTAAAGGTTTCAAAGGTACGAGATGCAAAAAACTTTGCTGCCGAGTGAAACACACAATTTTTCACCTCACTACAGCGAGGAAAACGCTCAATTCGGCATTATATACCGCTTATTGTACCGTAAATAATAAAAATAAGCAAACAATCTCTAAATTGAATAATTCATGAAAAAACCTGCTCGATACTAATGATAATAAACAATAAATACTACATTGGCAATGTGCAACAATACTTCGTGGTTCGATGCCATGAACAAAAAAAAAAAGAAATGAGGTTCCGGTTAGTGCATTTTCAAAGGACTTGCTCTATATAAAAGTATCGAGAAGACAGATTCGAATTTTAAAATCTCTTTCCACGCTAGGGCGCAAAATGCGATTTTGCACGCAGAAATCAGCGTGCAAAACGATCCTTTCCGAGGTTGTGAGGTGAAAAAAGTCCTTCCTGATCATGTTACCTAAACATCACATTAACTACGAAGCAATAGTGACTAATTTGTAATTCGTCTATAAAGTAAAACGTCTAAATTGTTAAATGACTTATTTTTAGAATGCCGTCAGAGTAAATAGACTAATCTGTAGAAAGACTAAAACTTGAAATGACTTTCGTAATAAAATGACTTTAACGTATAATGACTGCCTTTTAGACATTTTGCTTCATAGACAAATTACAAATTAGTTTTGTAAAAATATGAATTACCCGCATGTCATCAGAAACGCAAGTGGTCTACGCATTTTGTCAGATAGGTACGCATCTTTACGCAACTTGACAGATCCACTCTTGTCAATCTTATCTTATCTTATCTTATCTTATATCTTATTCTTATCTATCTATCTATCTATATATCTATATATCTATATATCTATATATCTATATATCTATATCTTATATATAAAAATCAATCCTTATTTCCCTTGGTCACGGCATCACGCTTAAACTTTTACACATATTTCGATAATTCTTTTTTTATTGCGTTTGCTATTGTCAGGAGAAGGTTCTTATGAAAGAAAAAATGCTAAACCGATTTTGATGAATTTTATTTTTTTATACTATACGACAGGACAACGTCTGTCGGGTCAGCTAGTCGAAAATAAAACAAAACACGATCAAAATAGAAAACAAAAGACGATCGATATGAAAACAAAAGAATATTTTTTTTTCGATTTAGATCGTCTTTTGTTTTAGTTTCGATCGTCTTTTATTTCATTTTCGATCGTCTTTTTTCTATTTCGATCGTCTTTTGTTTTATTTTCGATCGACATATTTTGATAAGCTTTTCTTTTGGTTTCGATCGTCTTTTGTTTCCATTTCGATCGTCTTTTGTTTCTATTTCGATCGTCTTTTGTTTTATTTTCGATCGACATATTTTCACAGGCTTTTGTTTTTTTTTCGATCGTCTTTTGTTTCTATTGGAAAAGTGGTGGATCTGTCAAGCTGCGCATGAAAGATGCGATGAAATGCGTATCTGACCACTTGCGTTTCTGATGACATGCTGGTAATCCAAAAGTATTTTATAGAGTCAAAGTATTTATGACATTTTGCATTTTAGGCATTTTGTTTGGTAGGCTTCTTATTTCTTAGGCATGTTTAGGCATAATTAAATTTAGGCAATTTGCTTTGTATGCTTTTTGCATCATGGGCTTTACAATCCTGAGGCAAATTACTATTTAGGCATACTGAATTTTAGGTAGTTTGCTTAATAGGGATTTCGTTTTTTAGACATGACCTTTAGGAATTTTGCTTCTTAGTTAATTTGATTTTTAGGTAACTTGATCAGGAAGGAAAAAAGTATTGTTTCATAAACTGTTGTTTCAAAAAACTGTTAGGTATAGATATATTCATGAAAAATCAGTTCTGGGATAGGAAGACGCTCAGCTCAAAGCACGAAGTAAAAAACTATAATATTAAAATTATCATTCATTCGGGTGCTCCAGTGCTACAGACAAATCAACACACACATAGAGAAAGCCCTTATCTTTATTCACCGAATGCACTATTGGCACAATCAAAGAAAGAAATGGTCTTAAATTTTTCCTTTTAGTAGTTTGTGGTACCAGGACATCAGAACAAATGAAGAGCAGTATAGCTACTGTTGATGTATTCTGTGGTACAGCTGTAACAGTAGTAGAGTGATGATGACGTAGCATACAGACAAGGAACTTATTGGAAACTACGTTCTCTCTCACCAATCCTACAGCGTAGATCTCACGTAACCACAGACAGGACTTTCAGCTTCTTTCTAAATACATAGTTACAAAGTTTCGTCGGAATTGATTCAGTAGTTTTTGTACTGCAAATGCAATTTCTGTGAGACATTCCAAACTAGAAGCAACAGTTTTTCGTTTTTAATTAATCCCAAAATGTGCTTTTTAAGTATATCACTTTTTAGACAAACAAACAAACAAACCCTAACAATTTTTGTTCTGCGTTTCCTAGACCTATAGACTCATTTGTTTTTAGGTTTCGAGAACAGACTTTTTGTTCCTTCCTTTTTTTGTGCACATTTATATGATTATTTAGGTGGGGTGAGGCTAGGGCATGAATCCCGGGATCCCGGGATATCGTAATCCCGGGATCTCGGATGCCAAAGTTCGATATTATAATCCCGGGATTGAGTGATCCGATATCGAGATTTGAGCAATTTACTATTTGGGTATAAATTGAGGTTTTTAGCTATATTTTTCCTCATGGAATGATTGAATAGAACTATTAAAATTAAACCCAAATTAGTCTACCCCTGAGGAAGAGATCTGTAAAGATTTAGAAGCGTAGGGAGTTGGTAAAATGTTTAAAACAATAAAAGTAACGTGATTCATTGCAATTTTTAAGACAATTATTTTTTATACAAGCTCGCATGCAATTTTTTTCTGCTAAAAACATTTTAGTGGTGCGCCTAGAATTTGGCGCGAAAGTTTAGACGCTTTCGGGTTTAGGCTATTTGTCCGCCATATTTCCAAAATGATGGGGTGGACGGCCCTCGGGGTAACTTATTTACGTAATGAAACCACTAGAGTCTTAAATATTTTAGATTTAACACATTTTTATTATATTAAATTCGCTTTTTTTAACGATATCTAAAATCTCAGTATCAATCCCGGGATCCCGGGATTGAGCTCTTAATATCGATATCGTCCCGAGATTGAAAACCTTCCGATATTGCATGCCCTAGGTGAGGCATTTGACCTCATCTCACCTAATGAGAAGCGATGTTGAGGTCGAAGTTATATCACATTAGATTGTTTTATCTGACGATCTATGTTCATTAAAATCCTTGTAACGTACATGCAACAGGTAGCCCTGAGTACTCTCACTACCCGTATGCAATACTACGTTACTACGACTACTACGATGCGTAAATGGAAAATGCATCATTGATTGGATTTTCGTGATACCTCTTGCCGGTTTCTGCTTCCCTGATATATCAGTTCCCAGATTTTGAAACTATCGTGTAGTTTCGTAGGTAGCTGGCATCAAATATTTTGAAAATACAATTTTGAAAATAGTTGGGCACTTTTGGGACGTTTGTATTCCCACTATTTCCCACACAGAATAAAATAAAATAGGTACGGTGAGCACGACCGTACATTTTAGTTGATATGCTCCTGTATGTTTCTGCGCTCTCCTGATAGCCTAGCATGACAGTACGAGAACGTTTAATTTTGTCGAGTCGACAGCTTCCGTCTCTTTATCTCGACGTTTGAGAGAAAGAGACGGAACCTTTATGAAGACTCGATATAATGTTTCTCGTGCTGTGGTGCTAGCCTAGCTGGTATTCCAAGTTTTGTTCGTATTTTATTCACGGTGAGCTGAAAACTAACTTTTTAGACGTGCGTACATTGTGCAAAATACTGGTTTTACGCCACCTAGCAACGGAAAAGTTTAGCCACTATAACCTACCTACAGCTTAGTATTAAATGATACAGTTTACATAATCATTTCACAAAGGTGAAAAGGAAATGTTAAACGTTATAAATCCAGAGTCCGGCACAGAGCCGGATAATAATCGATTTATTGCCTTCCATGTGCATCTCGACCCGTTTCTCAGAAGCTCCCTTACGACGATCATAAAATCTGTGGTAACATGTGCAATGCCAGAATGCATCGGTCAATCGGTTGTCTGCTACCAGCGCATGTACCTACCAGTGAACGATAGACGCTCGAATAATTATTTAGAATCTTATGTCTTACTTAGATTTAGAATTAGTTTAAAATTATATAGACAAAAAGCCTCTATTTGGTTAAATAATAATACACTGGATTTTTTTTAATATTCTAGGACGTTTACTGCAAAGCTACATTGTATGCCATCCGTAGGTATTAGAACTATTACATTCCGTGCACTTCATAACGTTGTCGCACCAAAATAATATTTATATTTATACACATCTTCCTGAAGAAAACATGTCAAATACAAAGAACCAAAACGTCAGATCGTAGTCTAAAATTAAAAAAACATAGTACCTATACTTATAGTTTGCGTGCCAGATAAGTCTGCGCGGCATCAAAATCAGAATTAATCTCTGTCAGCTAAAGAGCACCAACTACTAAGTTAACTGTAAGCGCAGACTTATCTGGCACGCACTCTAGGTATTTATTCTAAGTTCTTCTTAGATTAAAACAAAAAACTAAAGATACGGTACCTAGTCTCGGAAAATGAGACGATAAAACTGCGTCTAGCTGACACACTAGCCTCAGTCGTATAACATGTCGAACCGTTGCCGCGTGAGCACGTGCTGTCACACTGCGATTATCATTTTAACATCCATAAGAATGCCTTTTTGCTTATTTACAGAGCCTGAATCATTCTTAAAGACAAATGTTTTTAAATACAATAATTTTATGAAAATGAATGTAGGTGTTTCTAGCTCATTTTTTGAATACGCAATGTACCGTACACCGTACCATACCGTACCGTAATATACCGTACCTATATTTTGTTTTCATCTAAGAAGTTCTTACGGAAAATTGCCCGATTCGGTCGCCAATCGCCGGCGTCGGTGTCGGTGGAAAATTTAGGAAATTGACGAATAATTGAAAACAATATAGCATTGAATCGTAGTGGCATGACACGTTATTCCCCTCTCCAAAAACCCATCTCAGAATAATTTCTTTTTGAAGCTGAAAGAGCGTGGTGTATTTTCGTTTACGTAAAGATAATGGACCGCTAGCTAGCTCCGCGTTGCGTGGCCTACACGTGACGGCAGAGCGAGCGGCGCGGGCGCGGGCGAGGGCGAGGCGGGCTAGTGTGTGCTCGCGTACCGTCTGTATGATGTGTTTACAAGAACGCCGTTTGTTCGTAGCGTTTGATCTTTATAAATGCAATGGGTACCTATTTCTAAAATATCTCCGTCGGAGTAACTCGCTTTAATAAAAAAATGAACGATTTTACAGTACGACACCTTGATGTTCTGTTTATTTTCAAGCTAAAGGTGCTCCGTTTATGAACATTTTTGATTCAATGTAATTGACGTTTGTTTGAATTTAATTTTTAAGAAAGCAGATAATCCCTTTCAGTAATAAAATAAAATGTATGGTTTGTATGAGTAATCTTTTGATCCGGGTGGAATGATGATCGGCGATGACAGGTATTATTTCATCAGTTTATATTCTGTGCTGAGCAAGCCTTACTCTACCTAACAATGTCCCGGGTACTACAGCGCCATGAACAGTTGCTTGCGTCTGTATAATTATTTCAAGAGTGATATAAAACCAATAACTTTTGTGTGAATAATAAATAGCCACCATAAAATACCTACACCACCTTTCAGTAGGTTCCCACTGCACTGAGCTTTCGATCCGACGGTTTTCGCTATGTCTAGGAAGATTATAAATAAGTTGTTAAGTACACCTCTAATTTATTATTAAAGATAATAATGCATATAACAATTTTTTAAAACAAAAATAAATAAGGGTTTCTTGTTGACTATTTATATTTATAACTATTTTAATAAAGTGAGTCCACTATCACCACATAGGGTCTACGGCTACGAAAAAATAGCTACTTTTCACCACACTTTAATTATTTCATTTCTATTACTCGTTGCATGCGCGTAACGTGATTCTCCCATTTCACGTTTGTACAATATCATAGTCCTATTCCTATGACTACCTATAGTAGTGGTTATCCCCTACTATCCTGTTCTTATGAGAGCCTGGTACTTTGTGCACAAATGTGCACCGAGTTGCGAGGTTAACCCGTGCACGCGTACACTGTGGAACTCGTTGGGAACAAAATTACGGTGTTTCGTCTGTCGGGTTCATCGAAAATTGTTGATTATTTCGTGACGAAATGTTGATGTTTTTTTTTGTGTATGGATTTTTGTATACATTGATTCCTGTTATAACGTGTACCTAGGTAGTTTCAATTCAATACTTTTTTTGATTTCGAGTTAAACCTCATATTATACATAAACAAATGATTGTTAAAGGCTCTTATCACAACAGTTTCTTTTAAAAACTATATTTATCCATCAGCTCATTTCTGTGGATCCTGTATCCTACAAATTCTGAATACATTTATTTATTTTCAACCTATTCTGCTGCCCCACTATAGGGCAACACTTTCCTTCCTTCTCTCCACTCTTCCCTGACTGGTGCTAGTTGGGTGAACTCCCTATTCTGATATTTTGTTAAGTATAATTTTTAAAGGTGTTTCCAGAAAAACAAGGAAAATTCCACTTACTAGTAGTCCAAAAAAAGAACTGAGTTAAATCGACATCGACGTTTAGCTGATATGCGCTCGGTTCGATATTGTAGTAAGAGAAGCCTACTTAGTTAATTATGGTTAATTGTAAAAAAAAAACTATTGTTAAGAAAATTTTGTAATCGGACCCTTGACATTAATCGAAATAGGTAGCCGTTTATACTAAACGACATTTTTAAAACTTTGTCTTCTCATTTCTATCATTAAGAGTTACCTAATCTTAATCAATCATTAATCTTAAGATTAAAATGATAGTAATGAGAAGACAATTCGTTGTATGCCATAAAACAAAGATGACTAAAAGTTACCAAGGAGAAAATACAATGAATAAATGAATAGGAAAATTAGATGCAGTATTTTCGAACGAATGATATTAAATAAATAAATTAGTTAAGAAGCGCAGACCAACAAAACTAGCCCCAAAATTAAACTTTAAATGCACTGAAATAATATCAAATTCGCTGAATTTTTACAGAAGGTTTGCGAGGCAAATCCATCAAGATTTTTTAGACCGCTTTGTTGACATTCAAAAGATTCAAGAACGTGGCGAAATGAACTAAAACGGAAAACATTTTTTTTATTGAAAAATGTTTCTCCGTTTTATTTGAATGTGAATGAATATTTTGGAAAACCTTGCGGTTGGACCCTTTAAAAGTAAAATCTTAATCCGAATAATATCGATATTAAGGTAGAAAAATATTTTTTTCCGAATTTATTTTGGTATTAAGTTTGTATGGAAATGGTAACAGTCGTCACGTTCTTAAGTATTGATTTATTGTAATTTAAGCGATTTTATGGGTGTAAAAGCGACTAAAATGAAGTCGAATCTTCCAAATGGATCAACTTAAAAAACAGCTCAGATAAAAGTTTAATTTAGTCTTAATTAAATTCTACATTTTAATAAAACATTTCCTTTGCTTAGGGAGGATCGAAGGCGCAATACCAGATTACCAACCTTCGTTTGCAACCTGAATAAAATATCTTATATCCGGAGGATTCATTAGAGAAATCAGGTACTTTCATTGATCAATAAGTAACTACTGATGTGCGAATTGTTCATTTTTAATTACCATTAAGAGGACAGTCTCCATTCTCTTTCTCCATACAAACGTAGTCGACTTTTTCCTCCCTGGATAAAGACATTGGAGCAAATCTGTTTATGCCATAAAACCTATATCTGTCATGACTATGCATCTACCTTTTGATTTTCTTTGTTTTATTATTTTTTATTCTAATTAGAATGAAAAAAATCAAAAGGTAGATGCACAGTCATGACAGATATAGGTTTTATGGCATTAACAGATTTGCTCTAATGTCTTTATCCAGGGAGGAAAAAGTCGACTACGTTTGTATGGAGAAAGAGAATGGAGACTGTCTTCTTAAGGTTTCCTGTTACAATATTTTCTTGGATAATTGGATTTCTGTTAGATTTCCTTTTGATTATCCTGCTCCAGTGCATTAATAACACGTTTGTATTTATCTAAATGCAGTTGATAAATTATTTGTGGAATTTCCCTTGTTGTCTGGAAACATCTTGAAAATGCATGCAAAACAATTTGAAGATGTTTTTTGTTTTTTAAAGTTAATTCATTAACTGAATTAAGTAGCTAACTATTAGCTACGGACGTATTGTTAATGGACCGAGCTCAATATTTTGAAGAAAAAAAACAATAATCCTTCTTGGTTTTTTTATAAAATGTCGGTTTGTTAAGATACTTGTTGTAATAGGACCCATAACGGTACCTATGAATCTATGAATACACTTGAATACCTACGTCTTTTCTGGCACATTGCGTCCTCGTGAATCCTTAATGCCACCAACAGTACCTATTCAATATCTTTCGAAATAATTATAACTACATATTTAACTGTTTTATTTCAGGAATCGTAAATGAACGTTGGTAATTAAAGAAACGGTTTGTGTAATATAAAATGAATTATATCGTTTTATTGCTCAAAGTGACATAAAAGTTTATCATAATTTTCCGGCATTCAGGATTCACATAACTCGCTCGGCGAAATGTATTTTTTTATTGAATTAAAAATCTGTGCGATTTATGCGAATTCTTTTTTTTTTGTTTTATTTTTTGTAAGTACCTATTTCTTTTCTGCTGTTCTAAAAACTTAAGACCAAAGTGGACAGAAATTTATTTTTAATTTAGTCTATTAGGTTAGGTTAGTTAAATGGTAGGTCATTTTCGTCACGAATGAGTTTTAAAGTAAGTAAAGTATATAAAACTCGCACTACGCGTACGGGTACTGAAAGATATAATTTTATGTACCGACCTAGATGATTTTTACCGTGTGGGATAAGGTTAAAATTAACATCTACGTTAGTTAGTACCTATAAGGTAGGTAGGTACCTAGGTAGGTATGTAGGTATAATCGTAATAAAATAAGTAGAATAAAAAAACTTCCGTTTTGCTATGATGACATGAAATTAAACTTATATTCGGTTTTAATCGCGTTGTTTTTGTTGTATTAGGTATATTTTCAGCATTTTTGAACACCTGAATGAAACTGACTGACTGAAAAGTAGGTCTCAACCTGACTGACTGAGAAGGAGGTCTGGAAAGACGCCGGGCGTAAAAAAATGCTTAATAGGTATAGGTAATAGAAGCAACGTGACTAAAACCGTAAACTGAGTTTAATCTTAAAATAATTACGGCAAGAATTCACTGAGAATTCCGGCGCGGGCGCAAGCTCTCGCGTCGAACCGCGCCAGTGCCAGTGCCCGCGCCGCGCGCCGCAGCCCGTCCCGGTGGCCATCTTTCAACGGCTGCCTACTTGAGACCAATTTTACGCCGCGATTCCCGTCATCGGTACTCCACAGAGCCGGATGATCTATAGCCTGTTAAATTGATGACAACTATCAGCACCACCTATGAAACTTTGGAGTGACCACTTAACGAAACTTGATTAAAAGGTTTCTGTTTATTTTAAAGTGACCAGCTAAGGAATTCACTGTAAAAGCACTATGTTGAGTATTGGGTTTAAGAAGAAAAGGAAATAGATCGATTGAAGACTTAGGTATAGGTAAATTGATTATTTGGGTGACTGATATCAAAAACTATCGTTCGTTATCGGTTTAACTTGCTCGCGTCCGTGGAAATTAACCGGGCCTTCTGATGCTTACCTGCTTCTAATTGTGCTTGAAGTTCAATCGTCTCTGCTAGGAGAAAGTTACATACCTATTTAAAAAAAATACAAAAGAAAATACAAAAAAAGCATAGGTATTTTTAATCAATATAATATTTACAAGGAACACAATATGAAAAGGTTTTATGGCATTAACATATTTTCTCTAATGTCTTTATCCAGGGAGGATTATAGTTTATGTTTACGTATAGCTTACGTTTGTAAAGTTTGTATGGAGAACAGAATAGGTACCTATCCCCTGAAGAATAGGTATTTTTTACCAATTTTTTCCCTAAGTTTATAGTCAGTATAAGTATCTACTTCATACTTAGCGTTTAACGTTTCTGTGTATGTTTATCCGCTAATCAATCAAGTTTCAGATAACTTCTTCTTAGCCCCTTTATAAAAGCTTAGTTAGATGGTCTAAGACCTAAGACTTCCGGAACATTGGTCTGTGTATGTACCTACATAATACATACATACACGTGCAAAACCGGGTCGGATAGTTAGTGTAAAAATATAAAAAGAAATTGCTACAAATTAACGATACAAACACCCACCTTACTAAAGAAGTAAGTACCTAATAAAGCGTTGCTTCTGAGATTAGAATCAAAGTAGGTATTACAAGCACGTGTTTTAGATTTCCAAGAAGTTGAATGCTCCCAGCAAGATTATATTCCTAAAAGCGAGCAATTGGTGGGTTTGTTTAAAATATGGCGTTTAGGTGGTAGTGGCGTGCATGTGGCCGACAACAGACAAGTTCCAGGCGTTGCGATCGATGAGAACTTTACTCACTGGTAGTTGGTACCTATACTATACATAGGTTCTTACTACACGGTTAATTTCAAGCTGTCGTTCGTAGTATCTTACATTGCAGGGTGATTATTTTAGACCGGCCTATCTATCTACATCTGTAGTTCTATACTAGTATTACAAAGAGGAAAGATTTATTTGTTTTTTTGTAACAAATAGGCTCCGAAACTAATAGACCGATTTCAAAAATTCTGTCTTTAGTAGAAAGCTACATTATCGAGTACCATAGGCTACTATTGATCCCTATATTCCCACGGGATCGGGACTTACGAGGCTCTGGACGCTACATAGGAGCAACCAATCATACATGGACTGATAAACACAAACCCCTTCTTTGCGTCGCGCAGTCGGGTAAAAAAGGATTAGATTCCCGCTTTAAGGATGATTTATACTAGACCGGGTCGTGTCCGGGCGGGAGTTGGGCTACTTTTGTATGAAGAGAGCACGGACGCGGCACGGACAACATGTAAAACAAAAGCTGTCTTCATACAAAAGTAGCCCGTCCGTCCCTGCCCCAGCCCGGACACGGCCGGTCTAGCATAAATCATACTTTATCCTTTATAGTTGTAGTTATTTGTACTTTTTTTTCCTGTGAACAACACGCAGCGCCATCTAGCCCCGTGGTAAGCTACTAAGCTTGTATTACGGTGACTAGACAACGGATATAATACTTGTCTCGGGTACTTATTTATATAAAGGTGTATTTGTCGGCAGGTACTGCGCCGATGTTCGCCGGTATGCGAGGGGTTCATGGTCAGATGCTGTCGGGGGGGTCTTCCATTACCGGGCTCGGGGGGTTCGGCCTTACCTCGCCCTTACCACCGGATCGCAAGGTAATCCTACTTATAAAGTTTATGAGGATGTAGGTATAAAATAAATAAATTTATTTCCAAATTATTGTTTGTTTATACAAAATCACATAAGTTCAATTTAGATTTAAAGCAGGTATGTGATAGATTAATGGGTTAGAGTCACCTTAAGATTGTAAAAAGTCTGAGTAAACAAAATGTCTTGATTGCAGAACGACCGTGTGGGCAAAACAGCTCCGTTGCAAAATTACTTTATTTTTTTATCAAATGCCTTTATAGACCGAATGATTTGATTGCCTATTGACTTGATTTTTAATAATGCCTGAATAGATAAAACAAATAGTTGCATAAAGCCTGGATTTAATAAAATGTTTGGTACGGCAATAATATGTATATGAAGCAAAAGCTTTATATCCTGAGGGCCTACTAACTTTTTATAAACGTTGAAATTTGTAACTTTAAAAATATCGTATGGATTTTTTTTATTAATTGGAATTAGCCAAGTTATCGATCGTTCCTAAAAAGCTAGACCCCTGTGTCGGAGAGATGCTTTATATTACACATTTTTAATTCATTAATATCACATACCTAGTCTACTTTTTATCCCGATGATCTCACGGGATGAAACCGCGGGACGCAGATAGTAAATTAATATTGCAGGACGTTACACATAGCGAATTCTCCCGAACGCCACTTAAAAGCCGTCGGAGGCGGACGATTTTCTATAGAAATGATAATTATTATTGTCCAAAAATATATAGGTAGCTTTATTTACTATTACTATCGATTATTTATATTGTCTAGTGCACTAAAACCTAAATTAAAACTAGAACCAAATTAAATCTATTAAATAAAAGTAAAAAAAACTAAAAAGTCCAGTAGTTGACTAAGTCCATTACGGCCAAAAGTGCCAATTATGCTGACTGCATTTCCCCGCTGATTGGCTAAACAATTCGCTCATTGTCTTAGATTAAATTGTTTGCTTTTGTTAAAGGTATACGCGACTCCACCACCGACTCCTCTGCCTGCGCTGCCCTCGCCGGCGTCCATTGCGAGCACGGCCGCCACTGCTAGCACCTCGACAGTCTACCCATACTACCACTAGCATTTAGGTACAGGCGGCATATCTATGCTACTATTAAATAAATTTACTTAGATTTTTTTATTTTGTTTTCGCGATGTTGGATGGAAATGAAACTCATTTTGCGGTTGTAGTTTTATTTTGTCAAAACGTAGGGCGTTGACAAAAGCAAGGCGCTTAGGATGTCGTAACCGAAAATAAATAGTTGATTTCGTATTTACTTTATAAAAAGTTAAAAGTTTTTATTGTATTTCCGCAACTATATAGCCCTACAAAAGCCGTAATAGACGATCGAACCCGCACCGCACCGTCCCTTTATATTATGTACCGACTATTCTTTAACTTTAACCGACTTTAAATTCTGTGGCCGACGCCACAGAATACGTCATGATAGTCACACACCTGATATTTTTGCTATGGTTTGATACAAATCAGACGGGGATTTAATAGATTTACAGAGTCGGGATCTGTTACTTAACTTTGAGTTGGGTATTTTAATGGGGTATGAAGCCGTGGGATTAAGAAGCCGTAATATTCCAAGTCGCCATTCTATGGTCGACCAAATGTCGTTTGTTTGCTCTAGAAGAATACTACTGTAATAATCAGAGATAAGTGAATATACCATAAACAATTTTAACAACGCAATCATTTCAAATGCAGTAAAACCTAATCAGCTCTGCTTAAAGCTGACCGTCCACTGTCAACTCGCCAACTAAACTAAGTTGGTTTAGTTTAGCTCGCCAGGTTTTTTAAACAAGTGAGCATAGCTGGCATAGTTCGCATTCGCAGTGCCCAATAGTGCCCATACGAGTATATGCGAACTGAAACTGGCTGGACTCTCCGGAACTAAGCTAAACTAACATAGCTTAGTCGTCATGGTATGGCTCCAAGTGGGAAACAACTTGAAACCTGTAGAGGTATACGTATAGTAGAATAATTGTGAAAATTTTGTTCGAGATTTAATTCTATTACTGGAATAATACAATTTAATTCATAGCTATAATTCTTTTCCCTGTCCTAGTATTGTAACTTTATACTTATTGCAAATTATTGCCTATTTATTTTATAAGCTCGTTTATACAATACGAGCAACTGCAGTGCACATTATTATTATCTACTAATATGCAAGCAGCAGCGATGCAGCGGTGCGGTTCGATCGTCTGTTATGGCTATTACTGTCGTACGAGTAGCTGTATACTAGATAAGCAGCACCTACTTAGCTCGCATTGTGTAAAGGAGCTTTTGAGTTAGAGTTACTTAGAGTTTATGTAAAAACGAATTATTTGTAAAATCTCTTTACCCAAAGATTGTTATAGTCTATTACCAATAGATACCTTATTTAGTTATATTCAAATACGCTACGTAAATAGTTGTTTAAATTATAATACTGAGTTCGGTGGTCCGAATTTAAAGCCGATAAAAAGATCTGTAGGGATATGAGCTTTGGTCCGAAACCGATGTCCAAATCTGCAAATTCTTCAAGTCGTAATTTTAACTTTTTAAATATCTAAACATCACTTTAGAATTAAGTTTTAGGTATTAGAATATCCAGTCATTAGGTTCGTATCAGATAGCTTAGCAATTGACAAAGGCAGCAAATCCCAAATATTAATTAAGATAGTATAGTTAAGTTACCTTTAAGAGATCGCTAATATTTTTATATTTTAAACATATTATTATACTCTCTTAGTAATAAACGTGGAATAAGGTCAGATTACATTTATTACTTTTTGTTTTTGCCTGTCAACTTTGAAAGTTCTTGTCACGGAAAAAGAAGCATATTCTCACTAATTTGACCTTACTCCACGTTTGTTAATAAAAGTGATAGGGTATACGCTACGCGCTCTGGTTGCCTTTTCTTGTAATAGGTACAATGATTCAAAATATAATTTCAATATCATTGCAGTCAATTTTGAATTTCATACTTGACGTTTGTCAAATAAAGTTCATATCTAGGTATACTAATATTATAAAGAGGTAACGTTGGTAACATGTATGTATGCATGTATATTGGGGGTAATCTCTGAAACTAGTGAACCGATTTCAAAAATTATTTCACCATTTGAAAGCTACATTCACCCTGAGTAACATAGGCTACTTTTGATCCCGATATTCCCACTGGATCGGGACTTACGCGGGTGAAACCGCGGGAATCTGCTAGTAACGAATAAAATTTCAATTGCAGTCCAGTTACGGGATATAGTTTCATTTTAAGTGTATTGTTTGCAATTTGCAATGCTGTTGAAATCAAATTTAGGACAATTACTTACAGGAATATGCTAAAACGCAGAGGAGGTCCGTCGCCGTATAGTGTAGCAAATTCCTTCCAACAGAATAGGCGATAGCCACAAAGGCGACGCACCTCCCACCGCGACTTATTAATGCGCATGTAGCCCTATGACACTTGCGGCATTTTTCGCCGTAGATAGGTACTTTTTTCGACACAAATAATAATATTCTACAAGGAGAAATGCATCATCAAACAGTCTCCCGTAACAGGTTAGGCACTGGTTGAAATCCATATTTTTTGATGAGGCATTTCTTCTTGTAATATATTTCTAGTAGAATGCCTTGAGCAGTAAACATAAGAAATATTAAATAAATATTCATTATTTTACCCATTACTTTTATTTTATTTCATAGTCACAAAAATTAAGGCTAATATAAACTAGACCGAGCCGTGTCCGGGCCGGGTCGGGGACGGGCTAATTTTGTATGAAGACAGCTTTTGTTTTACATGTTGTCCGTGCCGCGTCCGTGCTGTCCGGACACGGCCCGGTCTAGTATAAATCATCCTTAGATGGTATTTTCAGCCATCTGTCATCTGGCAACCCTAATCCCACCCATTAAATTGTCCGATTTTGGTGTTTTTAGGTACTTACCTCATAGATTGAAATCGAACCCGATCCCGCGAGAATATCAGGATAAAAAGTCTCCTTTGTGTTAATCCAAGGCACCCATTCTATAACTAAACTACCCTAACTACGCTTCTGCTCTGTTTAATTTTTTTC
Source organism: Idaea biselata (assembly GCA_958496205.1). Lineage (NCBI taxonomy): Eukaryota > Metazoa > Arthropoda > Insecta > Lepidoptera > Geometridae > Idaea > Idaea biselata. The sequence goes on along the minus strand of OY292394.1, from coordinate 27,658,858 downwards.
AAGAACAGTTCGACTCATTATTTTTAAAGGTTTCGCTAAAGTTTTTCAAATGCTAGTGATTTCCAACAAAATTCCCAACAGTTCCTGAACCGTTTTCGAAAAAGAAATTAAACACAGCTGAAGCATTCTTTCTGAAGCCGGCTTTCATTCTGAGAGTCGTGGGTTCGAATCCAGACCGACCGCGCACCAATGTCTTTTTCTTTAAGAAAAAGGTATGTGCGCTAATAACATCGCTCTTACGGTGAAGGAAAAACATCGTGAGGAAACCAACATGTCCTAGGACTCACCACGGTCCGAAGACATGGGATATTCAGTGTTTTCTATGTATCATATGTATGTATTTACAAAAAAAAAATTATAATATGTAGTATATCCGTTGTCTAGTACCCATAGTACAAGCCTAGTGCTTAGTTTGGGGCTAGATTGCGCTGTGTGTAACGTCGTGCAATATTTATTTATTTATTTATTTATTTATTTATTCATAGTTGAGGCATTTTAGTTAGGTATAGAACATGTGCCCTGTTCTACAGCTATCTGCATATCAAGTTTCTTTGAGTTCGCATTCGATTCAGCATATTTTTGCGTGAAGGAGTAACAAACACACTTGTTTACTTACTTACAGCAATATTTCATATTTATAATAATATAGGTAATTAATAGAATTTACATACACTTGAACAACGTAGGTGAAACTGCGGGATGCAGCTAACTTGTAACATTGTAGATAGTTCTTGGAGAATAAAAAATCCACTTGAGTATCGCTTGAGTCGAACTTATCTCGAACACCAAATTCCAGTGGCAAGTGATGACAGGTGATCGACACACGAGATTTTTAATGTCGAAGTGCTGAGATATGTTCCTACCACTACATTTTGGAATAAAAAACCCTGAGAAAATCCAGAGAACTGTGTAAATTACGTGAAGATATAGTAAGTAGGTAGGTATACAAGGGTATACCTTATTATTAATTTGTTCCTTGTATTTATGTGTTAGTAATTGTCTTACCTGAAGGCTTCCGGAAGTGGAGTAAGTCTGAGAACAATAATAATATACTTCATCCTGTCAGTAGGTCTGTTATAATAATTATGGTAGGTTTTAGGTATGTAGGAAAGTACCTACATTGTAGGTATCTTACTCCATATCTATTATTTATTTATTTATTTTATTTATTCAGTACACACGAGAAATTACATTAAAAAACAGATTTTATACAATTATATACTAAGGTGAGTCTGTCTAACCCTGCAAGAGTTTTCTCCCGACAGACCTCAATGGAAAGGAAAGAACATAGCTTATGGTAGTGAAGTGTACAAAGTAAAGAAAAACAGAAAGTAAAATCAGTACTACAATTTGAATATCTATCTATCTAGGTATTATATCTATAAAATGCTTTGTTTATAATAAAATAGTGACTGGCTGATTGATCTTCAACGCACAGCCTAAACCGCTGATAGTAGAGAGCTGAAATTTGGAGAGTGTCCTCTTATATGGTGGAGGTTTCTGATATGAAAGGGTTTTTGGAAAATTCCCACGGGATTGGGACTTTTGCGGGTAAAACCGCGGGATAGAGCTGTTATAGTCATTAATATAAGTAGGTATCAAGTTATCATCAGTGTATAGGTAGGGCAGTGTAGTGGTAGAGGTACAGGTACTACCTATTTGTTAGGTTCACCGGAAGATAAGGAATGTTCTGAATATTGTACTTATTTAATATGTTTCGTTGTCAGCAATTTTAATTTATTACATAGGTAGTGGATAGGTTCTTAATTACCTACTACAGTTCACTTATTAGCGCGTCACCCGGGGACTCTATAATACCAAAATTGCAATGCCTATCAAACCTATTCCGTTTTGCCCGTCTCCATTGATGTTCTTGACTCATTTAGTAAATAAAAATCTACTAGTGACGACATCTGTGTAAGCAATATTAAAGCTTTATTGTTGAAGAAAATCTCCACTAGATGTCGCTTTTCACAATCCTACCTACTCAAAAATAGACCCTGGGTTTGGAACGTAACCTTTTTAATAAATTCCACTCCACAGGTAATTTTTTCCAAGTGTTTTGTTTTTGATTAGAAATGTGAGGTTATGATAATATTTTATTTGTTTTGATTTCACAAATATGGTTTTCCACGACAGATTGAAGGGGATACTTAAGATTCTTAAAATTACTTCCCTATTTGGTGGTAACGGTTTCTTCGTCTACTATAGTATTAACCAAACGTGCAACACAATTAACTGTGTCGTGAACCCAAAGGTACTGGAACGAGAGAAGAAATACATCCCGGAATATATCTACATAGACGATCCCTCATACGGTATTATCTTAAAACGAGAACAGGCGAAGGAGTCGAGGCAGGCTGTAGGCTTCTCTCGGTTGTGGAAGTTTTTGAAACACTCACTCGCTTGGAGATTATTGTGGCTATGTAAGCACGGGAACAGAGTACAGCGAGATGTGGCTCTTCAACAGTTGGCTGCCTTCAAGAACAACAAGCACTGGGACTGCCACAAACTGGCGCAGGCTCTAGATCGCAATACGGCGGTGCTACTTGCAAGGACGCGAGGCGCAGACCTCCGATACTTCCTACCGCCTCCAATCCACGTGAGGAGAGCCGCTTTAACCAACGAACTCATGTCCTTCAAGTTCAGAGACTTGATCAGTGCTCTTCAAGCAGTTCAGCCTCATGGTTGTATCCAACATTTTCTCCACAAGTATTTTGCCAATGTACAAGAACAAGCAATGGAAGCAGACAGTATTCCTACAAAACCCGACAGTATTAGTGAACGAGATCTATGTATTCAATGTCTTGATGCGATACATCATCACATCAGTATCTTTTATATGAAAAATTACAAAGAAGACAACTCGGCTATGACATTAATTAATAATGAACTTTTGCCAAAATTAGCTGAATTACAACTTCGTTACCTATCGGATACTGATATAGACTTAGGTGTTCTCAAAATTCTGACAGTTTTAAGTATACACACTGATTTATTGAACGACTGTTTCGAAAGTGGTATTATTGGGCAGCTGGCAAGATTGATTAAGTCACAAGATGTTCGCTTGTCAAGTTCGGCTGCTGTTTGCTTGGCGAATTTGTCGGGGGAGGAATGCTACAGGCCAGGTCTTTACCTATTGCATCCTCTATACCGCACGAGAGCCAAGCCAGTGTGCGACACATTGCTGGTGCATGGTCTGCGTGGTGGAGTGTTCGTCACTTGGAGACAGCGAGACAGAAAATCTTGTCAACCACTAGGCCTTGTAGATGTGACTCTTGCTGATGTTGAATGTGATTTTTCAGATGACAAGAACCTTGGTAAACAATTTTTAGACCCTGATCTGCAACAGGTAATGGAAGATATAATTGAAATAGAAGAAGAGAGATTGTTATCTGAATATGAAGTTGTATTGCATGATACCCCAATTGGCTCTAAGGGGCATAATGACAATAGTAATACTTTTACTTCCAATAAGAAAAGATTAGCCCTTCAACAAGAAAGACAAGACCATTGCAACCACACTTTCTGTTGGCCCAAAGATTGGTTACCAAACGATATTAGCAATTTAAGAATATTGGGTGTGAACTATTGGACGTCCCTTTCAGAATGGCTGGAGCGTTGCCCTTTACAGGTGGCTGATATTCAAGGAAGGGCATCAGAAATGGCTCCTGCTTTGATTGATGCAGGGGTTGGTAAAAAGATGATTCCAGTTGTTTGGCTTGCACATTCAATGGGAGGTTTGATAGTAAAACAGCTGCTCATCGAATCTGCACAAAGCTCAGATGAAAATCACAAGAATCTTTCAGAGAACACAAAAGCTATTTTATTCTACAGTACACCTCACAGAGGTAGTTCTTTGGCGACTATGCCCCGAGCTGCTGCTGCTGTTCTTTGGCCCTCCACAGATGTCAGACAGTTACAAGTTGATTGTCCAACATTAACGGAACTACATAAAATGTTTCTAATGTTTGCAGATAAATATAATTGGGAGACCATAAGTTTTACAGAAACAATGCCTACTCTAGTCACTGCATTTAAAGTTCCTATACATTTCGTTGAGTTATTTTCGGCGGATCTGGGTCGTGGTGTGTCTTATCAGCTTCCCTTGGATCACTTGACGATTTGTAAGCCAGCAACGAGGCAATCTGTTCTATATACATCTGTGCTAGATGTGATACAACGAGTGACAGCCAAAGAAATAGAATTAAGCTACTACAATCCTTACATTCAATGGATTTTGGATCTGATAATGGGGATGTTGAGGACTGACTCTAAAGAAGTAATTGAAAATGTTGACGAGGCCCCAAGTGATGGTTTAAGATGGTTTGACAGGATTTTGCTTGATGCTTTTACTGATGGGTTTACTGATTAAAAATAAATTAATAAAACCGGCGAGTGCGACTCGCGCACAAAGGGTTCCCTACCATTATCTATACAAAAAATCGTTGACAATGTTACGCAACGTTAGCATTTATTTTAACGATTGGCGCCACCACTAGAAGGCGCCCGTGGTTAAAATATTTTTTTTAAAATCACATTTATTGTATGGGAGCAACCTTAAATATTAGAGATGGGCCGACTAGTCGCCGACTAGTCGGGAAAGCCGACTAGTCGGCAGTTCAACCGACTAGTCGTCAGGTGCCGACTAGTCGTCAACTAACAATTATGCAATAAAACCAATATTTAATTGAATTAATAGTACAGTAAAAAGGTGGATAGTCAGAAAAACGTACACAAAACACGTCATAGGCTACATACATCATCTTAACATCAAACATCTAAAATGTCATAACTATGCCTTAGCTCCATGAATATTTTTTTCCAACTTTTATTTTTATTTCAACATTTTTTGGAAGTTTCATTACAGCTTTCAGAAGTGCAAATTTATCCAAAAATACCAACAATCGCCGAGTGGTCATGATTAACCCAAATATCTGGGAATTATAATGATCTGCATTGCCGACTAGTCGGCCGACTAGTCGGCAATTTTCGAACCGACTAGTCGGCTAGTCTACTAGTCGGCAGAACCCCTAGTCGGCCCATCTCTATTAAATATTCGTTTTATTTTGTTTTTAGTATTTGTAGATGGCTATGGCTACAAATTTCAACTGTTTAGCTATCATGAGATACAGCCTGGTGTGGACAGAAAGTGGAGTCTCTATATTATATGAAAGTATTTTGCCAAATTATTATAAAACTCTATTTTATTCTTATTTAAGAGGGTGGGTACTGTTACCATTTCCATACAAACATAATACCAAAATATTATTGTAAAAAAAATTAGTTTTCTACCCTAATATCGGTATTATTCGGATTAAGATTTATTTTTACAGAATATTCATTCGAAATGAAATAAAACGGAGATACATTTCGTTCATTTTTACAGCGTAAATCACTTTTTATTGGGAATAATATAAAACAAATGAGATGTAAACTAGTAATTTACGCTGTAAAAATGAACGAAATGTATCTCCGTTTTATTTCATTTCGAATGAATATTCTGTAAAAATAAATCTTAATCCGAATAATACCGATATTAGGGTAGAAAACTATTTTTAAATTTATAATTCTATTATGGTATTATGTTTGTATGGAACCCACCAACCTTCTTAAGGCTTTTGAATATTTTTGTTGGAAGTAAGTAGTTACAATTACCTACCTATTTTGTTTCTCCAAGGATAATAAATTTTATTGATTTCATTTTACCAACATCATATTCCAAAAAATGGACTAGGTAGGTAGAAATAATATAAATAATTGTACATTAAGTATGTCCTTCCTTAAATAATACTGAAACAGATTTGAATGGAGTTTTTTGATCTGATTTTGTTGCCTGTAGCTCAATTATAATCGATTCAGATGTGACAAATCTCAAAATTATTACAAGAAAAGGCTTCGTGTCGCTGACTACGTAGGTAGGTAGTAGTTTCATAAAAATACATAGAAACCAGTTGTGTCGCCGCTGCCGCCTCATGTCGCACGTTGCCAACTCATACCTTAATTCTTTTATTTCATTATTTCTTCCTTTATTTTCTTTTTCAATTTTAATAACGCTAAGAGAGATTAATTACCGTAGTAAATGTCTTTGGGTAAGAATTAAAAATGTGATCCGCTAATAAAATAACCCTTGACTTATATCTTATACTAGCAGCGCCCCGCGGTTTCACCCGCGTAAGTCCCGATCCCGTGGGAATATCGGGATCAAAGCCTATAGCCTTCCTTAATAAATGGACTATCCAACACTAAAATATTTTTTCAAATCGGATCAGCGGTTCCTGAGATTAGCACGTTTAAACAAAAAAAAACAAACAAACTCTTCCGCTTTATAATAGTAAAATAGATAGATAATAGATAGGCCTCAGATATCGATGATACAGATTTAACTACAATTTCTACATAAACTAATAATTATTAAACTCTCAATTATCCGACTACAAAGGAGGGTTATGTTTTTTTTTTGTTTAAGTATATGCATGTTAAAGCTGTTTCTGTTTGCTTATTATAGTTTTTTTTAGTATACTTAAGATGCAATGCCACTATTGTTTTCTTGAATAAATTATTTTAAATATAAATCTCTTTGTCTTATGTCATGTACCTACGATGTCTAGTTTAGGACCGTATCTGGGCGCTTTCTAATATTATGTATCTACTAGCAGATTTCCGTGGTTTTACCCGCGTAAGCACCGAACCCGTGGGAATATCGGGATCAAACGTAGCCTATGTACCTACATCACTTAAACAATAAATATTCTTGATCCTATGTAACTAACTCCCTGATGATGTAGTTTTCTATTGGGAAAATAATTTTTAAAATCGGTCCTGTGGTTTCTGAGATTACCCCCAATATACATACAAACATACACGTTACCAACGTTACCTCTTTATAATTAGGTATATTCAAATTAGATTAAAATTTCAATTAATGTTAGACTACATAATTGAAGTTTACAAAAGCGCCATCTATTAGAGTATTGCCAAACCACGTTTTAATGGGTTGGCAAAAGTATTTCCATCTGTTTAATAGTTTTCCGAGTTACGGACAGAGGTCTCTAATCGTGTTTTATGTTATTCGTAATAGCGACATCTATTGGAAGAATGAGTCTACGAACCTGGTTATAGTGCTGTGGTTGTAAATTTCTTAGTTGCACACAGATGCCGCTAGTAGTTTTTTATAAGCCGACCCGAAGAACCTAAAAACCCGTGCATTGTTATGTATGACATCAGAAGATAGTTGTTCATAGCCACTGCGGTAACACTCACTACCGCAAACTCAATGATGCTTTTGACGTTTGAATCTTTTGGCTTCATTCACCGACTCCAACTTAACGCCCGCAGCGTTGCTCATTTAATTTAAAACTAAAGTCGTCTAGAAACAAAATTTAATTTTCATTCGTTCATTATCAACAAAATTGATATTTACTAATTAATTCTTAGGCCATAAGTTTCTTTTAAAATTCGGCTTCATATAATAGTTAGGTAGGTATAAATTAGGTATACCTTACCTACATACCTACTATATTATTATGTAGTACCTACTAAAGCCCTGTTAGCTCAGAAGGGTTCAACTTAGAAGGAAACACAGACATTGTACTCCATATAATCCATAATATATTTTTCAATATTTATCATCCATCTATATTTTGTTTACATTCGAAGACATGCTTGTCATAATAATGATTGTTCTTTTTTAAAAGTCACAAGAAGGTTGATTAACTTTACATAAAACCTATATTCTTCACGCGCCGCGTTACAACAATCGCGGCGCCACCTAGCTGAAGTAAATGCAAGCTAACACTACCTAGGTACTTACTTATGCTTGTAATAATATATTCTCAACCCGAATAATTGTTTCTGTGGTTGAACAAGCGCGATACGCCAAAACAGTAGGTACTTTTTAGGGTTCCGAATAGGGTTGCCAACCGTACTATAATATACATATAGTATTGTACTATATTTCAGCTCAGCGTACTATATAATTTTGAAAGCACATATAGTACGCAAAAATACTATATTTCTGGCATAATTTGTAAAACGTGGTTTCTTTTATTAATTCCTCCTCTCTGCATATACAGAGGACTGTTTTCTACGAGTATGTAGAGGGAAAAAAAGAAAAGCCATAAAAAGGTGCTCATTTAAAGATTGAATGTGGGGAACATTTTTTTTTATATTCAAGAAAGAAAGAGTATTTGAAAGTGTGAAAAAAAGGTTAAGTGCAAAAATACGTATTTTTTCGAAATATTCTACAAAACACCGCTACTATATTTTGTACTATATTTTTTGGGTCGTAAGTACTATATTTTTTAGCCACAAATACTATATTTTTCGAAAAAACTGTTGGCAACCCTTGTTCCGAACATAAAGGGTAAAAAGTAAAAACTAAAAACGGAATCATATTACTAAGACTTCGCTGTCTGTCTGTCTGTCCGTCCGTCTGTCACCAGGCTGTATCGTTAGCATGCATAGAGCGTGAAGTAAGCAGCGAGGCGTATCAACTAAAGTATTAGGTAAACTGTGGTACCTAGATGGTTTCTTGTTAAATAATCAGAATTACGGACTTCTATATTAAGTAGTACTTAAAAAAACCGGCCTAGTTCGAGTGGGATTTGCGCCTGAAGGGTTTCGTATCATCTCCATCTAGTATCGCAATTGGGTACGGAACCCTAAAATAAACACTGGACCAAGCGAAACGCAACGACTGACTAATCCTGACGTGATGGCACCAGTGGTGAAATTAACGTTGCGTTTCACTTTTAAAAATCAAGTTGGTTTTATGATTTATGGGAGACCCCCTTAAAATAATTGTTTTATTTAGTTTTTGTTAGAGAAAACCATACCTTGCCTAATATACCTATTATTAATAAGAGGTACAAGTAGCTACACCAATGGGTTCCCACGCGCAAAGCTGTTTGCAGAGGCGCTGGCATCGGATGATCTTTTTTTTTTTTCGATGATGGTCCTCCACCAATGGAAACGCCGAGTTTTTTTTTATTCTTTCGGTCTCAGACCGATATGGCCAATTTGGCGCCGAGAGTTGTAAAAAACACATGTTTGACAGTTCTAAATTCAAACCTAAGATTAATCGACTCGCGCCCTCTGCCGGGATAAAAAGTTAGTGTTCCTTCTCATTGGCCGATGAATATTGGGTACATTGTGTGGCCATACCTATCTACCTATGTATGTATAGATGGACGATCTCGACCGAGGCGTCGTTTCCATGGCAACAACCACGTACCAAGGTATCGATCTCACTCGGCTTTGTCCAAATTAGACCAATGTTTTGTATTGCCATCGAAATTCCATAGCCTCGCACGTAGAGTTTAAACTCCTGAACCGATTTCGGAGAAATTTGTTATATTGGTCGGTAGAGTAGAGCTTAAACGTTCCTTATCGTAGAGTTCTGAAATTGTCAATATCAGATTATTGTTGAGTGTATTCTGGAAGGCTATTTAATGATAAAATAAATCAAATTTATTAATAATAGGTAGATAAACTTATTAACTCAATGGTAGATAATATCTTTATCGCGTGTAGAATTACCTATTATTTTCTCAATTTAGAGAAAATTAATTTAATTAAATTAAAATTAAGCAAGTGCATGCCTTGTCGGCCCACGCGTTAGGTTTCGTAGTTTGCATCACATAGGTAACAGGATAAAGTCGTTATAACTATATAACATCTAAGTTAATAGATAAGATTAGATTAGATAAGATAGACACAAAAGATATAACATCTAAGTATATAACATCATCTATAACATCTAAGTATAAGTACCTATACCTAATCTATTACTTTTGCAATATTCGGAATTTTACTTTTTATTTCTTTCAATTAGGGTAGATTTGATAGAAGACTAAGCTTTGATAATTTTCCTTATTATCATGAATCCATAATATGACGTATCCAAGTAGGTAGGTACAACCATTTGGCTGTTAGAGAGGGGGGGGGGGGGGGGAGACCTACACACAAAAAATTCCCCATTTTACATTCGGGAAGGTACCCCAAAAATGTTTTTTTTAATTGAAAGTACAACTTTCTTGGCGTCCATGAGTAGGGGTATAGGGTGGTATACGTCAGGAAGCAAAGTTCCAGCTTCTTAGTATTAAGCGTCTCGTTAGGTACCTACTAAGTATTTCCAAATTTGATATTATAAAGAACCGTTTTCGGAAACAATAGGACGGGGAGAGCTAGCTAAGATAACTATGTATGAGAAATTTTTAGTTTTAGAAAAAATGCCTTGTTCCGGAGTTCCGGAGGCATAGGTAGGTACTTATCACAAAAACTTAAGGAGCAACGTTTCGGTATGTAGGTACCTACGCGCCTAATGTCTCGTAACAAAAGTATGAAAGTAGTCGGGGGTGCTTTACCAAAGTCGGTCAATTGTAAGAATCCAATTTGTGCGCATTTGTGAAGAAATTCACGCCCCCATGGAATTAGGTCATCGATCCGACCACAGATAAAGTTAGACGCAAAGATCGGCGAAGGAAAATAGTCTAAAAATGTGACGATGTTCCGGATTAGAACGTGGTCCAATGACAATTGAGAGATTCATAGATATTCCTAGATAGTATCTTGCCTAGATTTTTGCTTGTTTGTCGTGTAGCTCTGGCATATAATAGTGTTACCCCATTCCTTCCCGTGAGTGTCGTAAAAGGCTAATAAGAGATTTGAGGGAGACTAGAAAACCTTAACTTCCCGGCGCGGTGGCGGATAAACTGCTTGGTCCCTAGGAGGGTTAGTGTCAAGGCAGGTGGCCGTCCGTAAAAATATTGCCAAAATAAAAGAAGTTTGGCTCTAAAATGTATGCCACTAGTTTAGTAATGTAAACCCCGCGTTAGGAACACGACACGCCAGACCCCACGTGTTCTTCATCGCGACACAAAATAAAGATTCCCCTTTTTATGTTAAACATGCCTTCTTTATCGTTTTAACAGGGTACATTCCTTCTTTATTCTGTACTAGTACGCTGCTGCTACACATGTGTAGATTTTTTTATAGAATTGAATTTGATGAATATAGATTGTATTGTATAACTTTTATACAGATATTTTACAACATTTTTTTTATACTTACCGACTGACGGATCAACGCACAGCCTAAACCACTGATAGTAGAGATTTGAAGAGTGCAAAATTCATCTGATTCTCTCTGAGAGGTTAGTCAGTAAGAAGCCACGGAATCCTGATCCGGATTGGCGAATCAGTCGAATCCCATGCTTTCGGTCGTACCGTGGTGAGTCCTGGGACATGGTTATAAAAATACTTAAAAATAATAAACGCAACGGGACTACAATCGCAAAATAGACAGGTCTCGCCCGCGGCATTTATACAATAATCCCGATTCGGTTTGAATTTCAAAAAACCCTTCATTATCGGATGCCTATTATACGTGAAATAAAGAACATTCTCCAGCTTTCTACTATCAGCAGTTTAATAATAAGCAATAGTTCAAAATGATAAAAAACTTACTCCTCTTAATCTCAGAGACAGTAACCTACAGAAAAACGAAAAACAGACAGACAGACAGACAAAAATAGAAGAATGGAACCGGAAGGCTCTACATGGAAGACATCGCCAGGACTTGAGCCAAACTTATGTCGACAAAGATGCGTCGAACGCTTGGCTCACTCATGGTGAACTCTTCCCCGAGACCGAAGGTTTCATGGTAGCTATACAGGATCAGGTAATAGAAACCAGAAACTATCAAAAGCACATAATTAAAACCAGAAATCTCCCCACAGACCTTTGTAGACGTTGTAATAGTGCGTCCGAAACTATCCAACATATTACTGGCGCTTGCAGGGCAATCGTACAAACAGACTACAAACATAGACACGACCAAGTAGCTAGTATTATTCATCAAAACCTCGCATTAAAATACAATCTCATACCTTTAGCATCCAAAGTTCCATATTACAAATACACACCAAACAATATACTGGAAAATAATAACTACAAACTATATTTTGATAGGGGGATATTGACAGATAGAACCATACATTTCAATAGACCTGATTTATTACTTATTAATAAAATACAGAAAACCGCCATTATCATTGACATCGCCATCCCTAATACGCATAACCTACATAGCACAATAACTGAGAAACTGACTAAATATATTGAATTGAAAGACGAAATCATAAGAATGTGGCACCTAAAATCAGTCTCTATAGTCCCCATAGTCCTATCTACAACTGGAGTTATCCCAAAGCAACTACATCAATCCATTAAAAGCTTAGAGTTACCGAAGTTTACATTTGTTAATTTACAGAAGGCGGTAATTTTAAACACGTGCAGAATTGTACGTAAATTTCTTCAAATCGAACGGGAAACGCTCCCTGTTATCTTAAATACAGCATCAAACAGTTTAGATCACTTGGCTTAGGCCCGTGGCTAGACTTATTATACCGGTGTCAAAACCGAGATGAAAAAAATCATAATAATAAAGCGGTCCCCCGCCTCTGGCTTGCCTTCACCGGCCGGTCGGAGTGGGGTCGCGAGAGCAGAGCTCCCACTCTGCTCGTAGGATGGATGCCAATCGTAAGTGGTGAGTGGGCCAGGTAGGCTGGACCCTCAGGGAGCCCGTGACCTGAGTATAAAATCCAGGGAGGCCTCTCCATCCTTCAGCCACTCACGCCCCTGTTGCCCCCTAGCTGTAATTTGCTCGGCTTCATTTAGGGTGGCCCAGTTTGTGAGTTGGCGAGTCTCCGTCTGCCATTTTTACTTGTTTGTTGAACAATGTTACGGCAGGCGCCATAGTCCCCATAGTTCCCCCCAGTACCCAATCCACTACCAAGCCATTGCCATAGCCCAAGTAGTTTTCATCCATAGTTTACATAATAGTTCTATCCAAACCGGGGGTTGTCCTTGGTTGCATTTTATAGTGTGGACAGGGATAATCGCCGGTTTGGTGTCCATTTCATACTTTGCGATTAAAATTGTAACTAAAACGGGCCTCTACGTGTTGGCTTCGGCCCCACGCACGCCTTCCAAAGGTCCGGGGCTCCATAGCCCCGTGAAACGGAAACGTTACAAACAATAATAATAATAATAAATCATTTATTTCAGGCTACTAAGGCCCATAGATACATACCTTATAAACTAACATACATATTTTATAAAAAGAGAAATGTGTTAGTTTAGGCTGTGCGTTGATCCATCAGTCAGTCAGTCAGTCAGGGCAGTGGCAGGACAAAGCATTTTAAAGATAATACCCCCTTACTTATATAAACGACGATAAACAGATGACTAAGTTATATGACGTTGTCTCTGACTGTCAACTTTGAAACATCATGTCACAGTAAAAGACAAACGATACATAGTTTATGCAGCAAATTTAATCATCGTTTATAATAATAATAACTAAGGGTGTTTTCAAATAAGTATTAGTCAAAGAAATTCATTTTAAGCATTAGTACCTACTACACCTACCTATTAAAAAGTCAATGCAACAAACAAGGTCGGCACATAGGAAATTAACAGAAGACCTTCGTATCATGGCGGTGCTGTATGTGAACTTATTTATTATTTAAAAGTAATGGTGCTACGCTGTTGGTATAATCGCTACATGTACCCTTGGCCTATCGACTGCTATCAGAGAACAACTGCTTAAAGTGCCTTCCGAACCACGGAGGAGCTCGAGGAAATATTTTTTTGCCACACAAATTATCGATCACTCATCCAAGTGCATCAAATGAGACCAAAGAGCTTCTCATTTTTATAAGTCGTAGCCAACTTGCTTAATCAGATGTTTAATTGAAAGCCTAGTCTTTTAAACACAATAACATTTAGCGAGTACAACATTTATAGCCTTATTAATAAACGTGGAGTAAAGGTCGGAGCAATTTTTCTACTTTTTACCCGACTGCGCGACGCAAAGAAGGGATTATTGTTTCTGTCTGTCAACGGAAAAAGACAAAGCATGTTCTCACTACTCCGACCTTGCTCCACGTTAATTAATAAGGCTATTAAGAACCCAGCGACTGTTACCATTTCCATACAAACTTAATACCAAAATAAATTATGAAAAATTTAATTTTCTAACTTAATATCGATATTATTCGGATTAAGATTTTACTTTTATAGGGTCCGCACCACAAGGTTTTCCAAAATATTCATTCGAAATGAAATAAAACGGAGAAACATTTTTTTTTTCCTTTTTACAGCGTAAATTACTTTTTATTGGGAATAATATAAAATAAATGAGATGTAAACTAGTAATTTACGCTGGAAAAGGAAAAAATTGTTTCTCCGTTTTATTTCATTTCGAATGAATATTTTGGAAAACCTTGTGGTGGGAACCCTATAAAAGTAAAATCTTAATCCGAATAATATCGATGTTAAGGTAGAAAACTAAATTTTTCATAATTTATTTTGGTATTAAGTTTGTATGGAAAGGGTAACAGTCGCCACGTTCTTAATGAGCTGGCTACCTGGCTTGTTCACGTAAAATTTCGTAAGCATGCTCATGTACCTACCTACTTAATAAATAAGTTTAATTGAAAACACTCCAGTAATTATGCTTTAAGAGGGTTCATTCCATTCTCTTTCTCCATACAAACGTAGTTTACGTTTTCCTCCCTGGATAAAGACATTAGAGCAAATATGTTTATGCCATAAAACCTATATCTGTCATGTCTTGTCAATGTACGAACCTTTTTTTTTTCTAATTAAAATAATAATAAAAAATAAAAAAAATAATAAATGAAAAAAATAATTCGGAAGATGAATAGTCATGCGAGATATAAGTTTTATGGCATAAACATATTTGCTCTAATGTCTTTATCCAGGGAGGAAAACGTAAACTACGTTTGTATGGAAAAAGAGAATGGAGTCGATGTGTATTCAAGAACATTTAGCTTCCAAAACATCCTGATCCGAAATGGAATAAACGCCCTTAAGTAGTTCTTACTAAATCATACAAACTTCCGCATTATAAGCAAGTAGGTGGGTACCTATCTACTAGCTGGAATGGTGAATTGGTGAAGCATGTGTGGCATGATGACGCAAAGGTCGGTGATGTCAGATGTATCTACGTAAGCTGTCTATCTGCTACCCTACAGTTAAAGTCGAGATAATAGAAGTAGAAACAAAAGACGAACGAAGTACATACAAAATACGATCGAAGTAAATACAAAAGACGATCGAATTAAATACATAAGACGATCGAAGTAGAAATAAAAGACGATTGGATTAGAAATAAAAGACGATCGAAGTAAATACAAAAGACAATTGATTTACCCTACTGGCCGTGTAGCATGCGAACCTAGCTAAAGAGATTTTAACAATTTAGGGATCGAGCCGCGTTAATATCGGGATTAAAAGTAGCCCTTGTCTTAATCCAGAACTCCACCAGTATTTACATACCAAGTTTTATCACATCACATCATTCACATCAGATAGGACTAGTAGGTAGGTATTAGAGAGATGATGTTAGATTGCAATAACCCGTGCCTATATATAGGCGCAAAAGTAACAAAAACTGTATAATTCGGTAAGCTACTAGCAACACCGAATACGAACCCGGCTGCGACGACGACGCCCGCCTTGTATTGATTCTAAAATCATCTTGACCTAGTTCGAACGCGAGTGGTGAGGCTAACCAACCTCTGCTGCTATTAGATATACATACATAGGTATAGTTTGTATGAATATCTCCTGCTGTTAGATATAGGTACTTATATAGTTATAGATTGTATGAATATCTCCTGCTGTTAGATATACGTACATACATAGGTATAGTTTGTATGAATATCTGCTGCTGTTAGATATAGGTTACCTATATAGTTATAGATTGTATGAATATCTCCTGCTGTTAGATATACGTACATACATAGGTATAGTTTGTATGAATATCTGCTGCTGTTAGATATAGGTTACCTATAAGATTGTATGAATATCTCCTGCTGTTAGATATACGTACATACATAGGTATAGTGTGTATGAATATCTGCTGCTGTTAGATATAGGTGCTTATATACATATAGTTTGTATGAATATCTGCTGCTGTTAGATATAGGTACTTATATATACTTAGAGTTTGTGGCTTATTCCAATTTAGCCCAATTTTTTTTCCAAATCGGCCCAAAAATATGTACTCATACCTACCCGTGATACCTACTTTTTTTTCCTAATCGGCCCGCAAATTTCGAAGTAGGTACAGACAGTAAGAAAAATTTAAGTATTCCCATATTAACAATTTCTCAATTCTGTGAAACAAGAATCAAGACGAGTTAATTTGAGACAAGGTAAGTAAAATTATTCATTTACTAATTAACGTTTAAAAATATGTAACTATTGCACACTTTTGCAATACTATCTATCTACATTGTTTAAATTTCTTTACAAATATGTATAATTTTTAACTATTTTTATTATCATTGAAATACTTACTAAAATTGTGTGATCAAACTGATGTACCTAATAAGTAATTTTATTTATAGATTATATTGTTTTATTTTTTATATTTTATTAATTCGAATTAATTAGGTGTTGCAAATTGTTTACTATTTACAAATAATGTTATTGTAGGTAATGTTTCCTTTTCTATGTTATTGATTTCACATTTTATAATAATTAGTTGCATTTAGTGTTACTGTAAGTTCTGCTAACATCTGCTTGCTGATTTGTTTGTTAATGAATAATTCATTTTATCATAATTATGTTGCCACGTTAATTCAAGCATGTTTACGTAAAATGGCGCTGTTATCATTTTGTTTGTTTACCTTTGCCTTTTTCAAATGCAAAAATTGTGAAATTTATTGATTTGAAACTCTTTGTAAATAATGTAATAAGTGTTACCTATATACTTGATACAACGAATGTTTGTTAGCTAATATTGGGGTATTAGGTATTATTATTTATTAAGCGACACTGTCCAGCCAAAATCCTAACTAATAAAAGCTGATTGTTATTATTTTTTGTGTAAGATCTAAGTTCCTTCAATATGAGTTTCGTAGTATAGATGGCACATTCTACGTATATTAATGTAATTTTCATAATAATACTTACTATAAATAATACTATAGTATAGTAAGTATTACAATAAATAATACTTACTACGTATACCTAGTTAAAAATAGGTACCTATGGTCAAAGTTCATACAATATTTATTTCTCATTGTTTAATTAAACTTTAAACTCTTTTCACCTTCGTAATACCTTCTACATACGATAATAAAAAAAAACCTAAAAACAAGTCAATCATTTACTTTATAGAATACTTGTCTTGCTAACAGTACTAGAACTACCGTGGGACAAATTGGAAACGATGTATGAAACTATTTCTACATTTAATTTTTATAACTAAATATTTCCTGGGCCGGTTAGGAATACTTGTATGAAAGTCAAAAGTTTAGAGAACAATAGATTTGTAGGTATTTTGGGCTTTTTCGGAATAAGCCGAGTTTGTATGAACATCTGCTGCTGTTAGATATACGTACAAGTACATAGGTATAGTATTTATGAATAAATATCTGCTGCTATTAGATATAGGTACTTATTTAGGTATGGTTTGTATGAATATCTGCTTCTGTTAGATATAGGTACTTATACATATAGTTTGTATGAATATCTGCTGCTGTTAGATATAGGTACTTATAAATTTAGAGTTTGTATGAATATCTGCTGCTGTTAGATATAGGTACTTATTAGAGATGGGCCGACTAGGGGTTCTGCCGACTAGCCGACTAGTCGGTTCCAAAATTGCCGACTAGTCGGCCGACTAGTCGGCAATGCAGATCATTATAATTCCGAGATATTTGGGTTAATCAAGATCACTCGGCGATTGTTGCCATTTTTGAATAAGTTTGCACTTCGAAAGCTGTAGTGAAACTTCGAAAAAATGGTTGAAATAAAAATAAAAGTTGGAAAATAAAATGGAGCTGAGGCATAGTTATGACATTTTAGATGTTTAGATGATGTATGTAAGCTATGACGTGTTTTGTTTACGATTTGCTGACTACCCGCCTTCTAAACTGTACTACTAATTGAATAAATATTGGTTTTATTGTATAATTGTGAGTTGCCGACTAGTCGGTTGAACTGCCGACTAGTCGGCTTTCCCGACTAGTCGGCGACTAGTCGGCCCATCTCTAGTACTTATAAATTTAGAGTTTGTATGAATATCTGCTGCTGTTAGATATACGTACATAGGTATAGTTTTTTGGGGTACGAGATGATGTGTACCTCCAAAGGGAAGATCTTCCGGGCAGGTGGTTTTGCCCGGTAGGCCGCAGCCTGACGATGTTTCGTCGAGAGTTTATATGAGCTTATCTCGGAAAGAATGTTGATAGCGCGATTCAGGATTTCATACTAGTAACGCCATCTAGTTGATTCTGTGGGCGTCCGCCACAGTTTGTATGAATAAATATCTGCTGCTATTAGATACAGGTACTTATTAGGTATAGTTTGTATGAATATCTGCTGCTATTAGATATAAGTACTTATATAGTTATAGTTTGTACGAATATCTGCTGCTATTACATATACGTATATAGGTATAGTTTGTATGAATATCTGCTGCTATTAGATATACATATAGATGTATAGTTTGTATGAATATCTGCTGCTGTTAGTTACAGGTACTTATATTTTATATAGTTCTTATAGTTTTTGCCATTTGAATGCTTTCAGCACTTTTAACATTATTTTAGTTTAAACAAATTGTAACATTATGTGCTGTGAATAAACTTTTTTCATTTTTTTTTCATATTGGTTTTAGTTTGTATGAATATCTCCTGCTGTTAGATATACATATCTACATAGGTATAGTTTTTATGAATATATGCTGCTATTAGATATACTTACTTACATAGGTATAGTTTGTAGGAATATCTGCTGCTATTAGATATAGGTACTTATATAGTTATAGTTTGTATGAATATCTGCTGCTGTTAGATATATGTACGTACATACATAGGTATAGTTTGTATGAATATCTGCTGCTATTAGATATAGGTACTTATATAGTTATAGTTTGTATGAATATCTACTGCTGTTAGATATATGTACATACA
The DNA here is from genome assembly GCA_958496205.1 of Idaea biselata. NCBI lineage: Eukaryota > Metazoa > Arthropoda > Insecta > Lepidoptera > Geometridae > Idaea > Idaea biselata. Next base: position 27,639,840 of record OY292394.1, on the reverse strand, counting down.
TAGGTATAGTTTGTATGAATATCTCCTGCTGTTAGATATACATACATAGGTACAGTTTGTATGAATATCTGTTGCTATTAGATATACATACATAGGTATATTTTGTGTGATTATCTACTGCTGTTAGCTATATTTATAAAGACATAGTTTGTATGTAGGTAAGTATTAGTATAGAATTTTATCGTAGTTAGCGACTCAGCTAGGTATGTAGGTGCAATACTGTGCGTTGTTCTCGATTTCTAGTTAGCTAATGCACGGTGGAAATGTCAAGATAGGTATCCTAGGACATAGGTAGGTAGGTAGGTATTGTCAGCAAAGGATATAGGTACCCACTACCCAGCCACATTAGTTAGTAGGGATAAGGTACGCCAATTTCCATGTATGGGGATTTACAGGTGGAATAACCCAAATTATAACGTACTGTCTGTGTGATAATCTGATAAGATAATTGACAATGTACCTACAACTTCGTTATTTAATTGTAGACTATGATTTACCACATCTGTCTGAAGCAAAAACGTAAAAAAAAAACAAATTAACCAAAACGTCATCGTAGTCTACAAACGAAGAAGGTACCTAGATGTGTAAGAATCTTTTGTAATATGGTTTATCAAAAAAAATATTGTATGAGATACTTCTTGTAAATAAGAAACAAAGCTGATTTTACTCAGTTTAAAAAAAAGCCAACTCAAAAATGTAGAAAATAACCACCGACTTATCTTACATACATAACCATAACGGTTGTGTAAGCTGAAATCGGGCAGCCTTACTACAATCTGGATCTACCCAGTTAAACTGCTCGAGTTCAGATTACATATCAGATTAGTCGGTGGCACTGTATTTAAGTGACGCTGATGTGATGATACACTATACAGTGACGCTGATGTGATGATACACTATACAGTGTATTTAAGTGACGCTGATGTGATGATACACTATACAGTGTATTTAAGTGACGCTGATGTGATGATACACTATACAGTGACGCTGATGTGATGATACACTATACAGTGTATTTAAGTGACGCTGATGTGATGATACACTATACAGTGTATTTAAGTGACGCTGATGTGATGATACACTATACAGTGTATTTAAGTGACGCTGATGTGATGATACACTGTATCTAGGTGATTTTTAATGATAGGTAGGTGATAGGTGATGAGGTATTTCATAAACTGTGAGGTAGACAGTTGAAATTCTCACAGACGACGTATTTATTTTGCCGCCATAACAACAAAAACAGAACAAAATAAATATTTAAGTGGGGCTCCCAAACAACGAACGTGATTTTTTCACGTTCGTTGTTTCACAAAACCCTTCGTTAGAGAGTGCGAGTCACACTTGGCCGGTTTTTTCTTTCGTTGAATCTGCCACGTTTAGTGAAGCAGAATGATTTAAGGGCCCTATTCTGAAAAACTGAAAATCCATGTCGGTCGCATCGAAAATTGTTGATTATTTCATGACGGAATGTCGTAGAATTTTTTTTTGTGTACAGATTGTAGGCGACATTGTTTCCGATATTTTAGTGCAGTTTCCATACAAATATGTCTAAACGTATTGAAGCCTATCGACATTTTAGCCAAATCAGACATTTTTTGTCTAAAATTTGGATAGGCTTTGCACCAATAGGAGGTTCTTGTATTAAAACTACACCAAAATGTAGGAAACAATGTCACCTACAATCTGTGCACAAAAAAAAGTTCTACGACATTCCGTCATGAAATAATTAATAATTTTCGATGAGCCCGACAGGGATTTTCAGTTTCAAGGTCGTTGGCGTATATACTCCTCTTAAATACCGTCGTTTCAAATCAATCTCTGCAAACAACCAATGATCCCTGAGATAACCTACAATTTCATGCACTGTTAGTAACTATGTATTGTATAGTTGCTAACTAACTATGTAAGTACCCTCATCCGCGAAGAAAATAGGTCATTCTAGTAAGTAACGTTGACAACTGAATTGCTTTTGATTGAAATGCTCCAGATTCATTGTGCGTTTGATAGATAAATAGGTACCTAACTTTTTGTATTACACTTACCTACATAAGGCAAGAAAACAGGACACGAAAACTACCGACTACTGACCTGAATAATATAGCGTTGGTTAATTCTCAATATATTATGTTTACTTAGTAGTCCTTTTGACATACAGGCAATGACGTACGTATTTTTGGAGAAAATTTAAAAAGTAACAGTTTTACTTCTTCCGCTCTTACCTCATTCCTTTTTCGTAGGTACGTGACAGTGACAAGACGTTACCACGTTGTCTTGTAAAAAACGAAAAAAGAAGAAGAAAAATGTAAGTAATTTATAACATTTAATATCAATAAAAGTTAAACGTTCACTATTGCAAAGTAACGTTCTTTTGAAATTTTTGTTCGTTGGTAGTTGCATTTTAAAATCGTTCCACAAATATTCATATTTGTGGTCTGAAATTTATTTTTGAAAAATTCCGTATGCAATGCGCTTCAAAAATCTCATCATCTAGATATCAATTTATCGAATCTTACAACCAATTCTCTGGAATCAATTCACATTATGCAACTACCCTCAAAAATACTTAATTCAAATTTAACGTTTAAACACAACTCGTACGAATATATTATTATCATTATACGTTATGTGTTATCTAATAGGTAATTCTACCCACTCATTATGCAATTACCAACCTTGTTTAAATGAAATACCTATGTGCCTGTTATGTTCAAGTGTAAGGCACTCATACGAAACTTAACCATAAGTTAACTTTCACATAATTTTATCTATTCACTAGGTCCTTATCAACCTTGTCAAAAAACCAAAAACCAAATACATAACACAACGGGCATGTAGCCGGTATGTCCGACAATAAGTCATTTATCCAGAAGAAAATACGACTTACCTTCCAGAGCATCTGACAATGTCCCTATTTATTACTAGCTGTTGCTCGAAACCCGTCCGGTTTCGGCTAGTTCCTATTCCATCCGAGAGCGTGGCGAACTAAATTAAATTATTTTAAATAGTAAAATGTCAAATCGTTATTCAATATCGCTTTTAATGTTTGACTGCTAGTCACGCTTACAGAAGTTAACTGCGAGTTATCTTATAGGTATTTTATACCTACACACATGGTACCTTTTGCCACCGAATAAGGAATTTATTCCTAACTGTACACGTACATAATCAGTATGTTTGACTGCGGGTCACTCATACGGAAGTTAACTGCGGGTTATCTTCCAGGTGTTTTACACCCACAAACGGTACTTTTCGGCACCGAATAAGGAATTTATTCATAATTGTACATGTACATCATCGGTATGTTTGACTGCGGGTCACTTATACGGAAGTTAACTGCGGGTTATCTTCCAGGTGTTTTACACCCACAAACGGTACCTTTCGGCACCGAATAAGGAATTTATTCCTAATTGTACATGTACATCATCGGTATGTTTGACTGCGGGTCACTCATACGGAAGTTAACTGCGGGTTATCTTCCAGGTATTTTACACCCACAAACGGTACCTTTCGGCACCGAATAAGGAATTTATTCCTAATTGTACATGTACATCATCGCTATGTTTGACTGCGGGTCACTCATACGGAAGTTAACTGCGGGTTATCTTCCAGGTGTTTTACACCCACAAACGGTACCTTTCGGCACCGAATAAGGAATTTATTCCTAATTGTACATGTACATCATCGGTATGTTTGACTGCAAGTCACTCATACGGAATTTAACTGCGAGTTATCTTCCAGGTGTTTTACACCTACACACGGTACCTTTCGGCACCTAATAAGTGATTTATTCCTAAATATTTGTTATGTTTGACTGCGAGCCAGTTATACAGAAGTTAACTGCGAGTTAACTTTTGGGTATTCATACCTACACGCGTGGTACCTTGGGGTACCTAATAAAATTCATTCTTAAATATTTTTTTATATTTGTTACGCTTGAATAGGAGTCATTCATAAATAGAAGCAAACTGCTAGTTACTTTCTAGGTAATTTTACCTAGATACACAATAATATCACAAATATCCTCGGAATGGCAAACTAGTACATTAGCCAGATCGGAAAAAATATTGTACATGGTAAAAAACAATGACATCCAACACGCCAGCAGTATTAGCCGGGTAATCGATTTTTATATCAAGAATAAAAACAATTTGTCGAAATTCTGAAACAAAGAAAATTAACCGTGATACAGAATGTTTAACTATCTGGCGATACTTCACAAATACTAACTAATCAAGTAGAAATCAACACATTTGGAAAACCGAAAAAGACCTATACTTGAGTCACGAACTGCTCCATACATAATGCGACATCTTTGTACCATGATGTAAGGCACGCATGTCACAATAACGATGTAAATACGCAACTATAAATTGTTCAAAATTCAAAATTACCTTTGGAACAAATTTGAATAAAATTAACCTATCAAACAGTCATCTAGCGCAGTGCACTGCTAAGTAAAAACATTAATCTTTCTTTTTAAGATGCACATTTCACCATAATTAACGAAATAATCAAAACGCCAATCCCGGAACGCGGGACTGCTAATGCCGGCTCTGTGCCGACGCGACGTCTAAAGAGTAGATTAACATTAATGATTCTTGATTATTATTTTAGAGATTCATTTCCTTAAATCTTAAACTCACGGTCTTTACCTTCAAATTCTTACTCACCAATGGTCAAGTAAGGGTTAGTATATTAGATGACTAGAGACGGGAAATAAATATCTATGTTCGATACTCAACTTAGATTATTTCATTTTAAATGTGTAAGTCCTACATGGAAAGCGAAACTTATTTCCACTCTGAATATCTACTAAGTAAACATAATATATTGAGAATTAACCAACGCTATGTTATAGGTGATCAAACGAACTTACCAAGTGAAGTTCGATCATTATAATTTGAGTTGGTTAATTCGAAGATATATAACCACCCGCCTCACCCTTATAACGGTTGTTAATTATACAAAAACCCAGTTAATATCTTCTTGAAGTTTTGCTTCAAACTCTAAACAGAATGAGGTAAGAGCGGCAGGAGTGAGGATAGGTAGATGTAAAACTGTTACTTTTTAAATTTTCTCTAAAAATACGTACGTCATTGCCTGTATGTCAAGGGGACTACTAAGTAAACATAATATATTGAGAATTAACCAACTCATATTATAATGATCGAACTTCACTTGGTAAGTTCGTTTGATCACCTATTATATGGACAGGAGGTCTCGCACTGATTTTTGTGCCTATTCGATCTGCACCTTGTTGCGCTGTTGTCGCGCGTTTTCTATTAAAAGTGATGGTGACCGTCTCCGGAAAATTTAAAATAAACTAAAAATTTAAAAGAATGCTATTTAGTTTTTAGTCCCGACACCTGACTAGTGTTTTAACACAGCGTGCAGTGTGCAGCTTGCAAGGAGCACCTCCCATCGCTCTTGGCCACCTCGCCGCCGCCCCGCGCCGCCGGAATGGCCACCCAGAAATAATCACACTTCGCAAAACACATAATTGATACTGGCCATTCCTTGCGCGACACTAATAGTTAAACATTTTACATATTTGTGATAAGGGTTTACGACTAAGTGTGTTGGAGCAATTAGAAATATTGAAAAAACAAATCACAAAATACTCTGCTGAATGAACAAACAAACATCGTTGTGTTGTTACCATGTAACGTAAGTGATATAATACGTCCTTACAAAATACTCAATTAGTGACTAAGTATCGATCTGAATGATGCAAGATGGTCAAAGGTTCTTCCCCATTAGCCCTTCATATAATTTCCCTCACATTCAACAAAACTATCTGACTGACACATAAGACCTTCGATCATATATTATTATAACGTACATAGATGCACGGTCGCCGCTCTAGAAATGGAGCCGTCGAAACAAGGCATATTTAAGCCGGTTACAGCGAAACAAGGCATATCAGTCGCTGTCAGTCGTGCATAAGTGTTTTACAACCTTATTGCCCAGTGATTAAGGTTTACATTAAACTGTACTATGTCCGTATAAGTAAGCGTTGAAGTAGTGCCATTTTTTGATTTCGATTTTGTATGGGACCGTGTATCTATAGTTTATATTTTATCGAAGCATAAGACAGTCAGAGTTGGTTTTTAACTTTGGTAGAGTAACTTTAATATAGGTAGGTAGTTACTAAACCTACTAAAGTGTGTATAAATCAGGGCGTGCTCTACGAGAGGAACCTTTGACGGTTATCAAATCTTGTGTTTTTAGACGATAAGTTTTTGTAATGTTCCAAGATACCAACATTATAGTTTAAGTATTCGTTCAAAAAACGATAATGGCGCAAGTCAGCCTCGAAGTTAAAAGTAAGTAAGTAAAACCGAGCCTAAGTCGGTAAACAAAAACAGGGAGGTGAACCCATGTGTGGCCATTGTGCCACACATGGGTTCACGTGTGGCACTGTGGTAGCGCACCCGCCCGGCAACCGAGGGGCACAGGTTCGAATCCTGTCATTGCAGATTTTTTTATGATGCATCTCTCCTTGTAAAATATTTCTAATAAAAATGCCTTGAGCAGTATAAACAAAAAGAAGTAGTAAGTACCTAAGTAGGTACTTTCTATTAGTTTAGTAGGTACCTACTTAAGGTCGCCATTTAGTTATGATAAACTAACTCGGTACTTATCGCTACTGGTCGGCGAGCCTTGGCCTGAATTTAGACTTATTCGTCAACTCGAGTACAACGCTAGTGAGCGAGTTTTTACCTTCCATTTACCTATTTTGTCGTCAATACGCTTATTGACCGAGCGAGCGAAGCAAGCGAAGAGTCTTTGCTTCAAGTCTGGCAAATTTTTATTTTATGTATGTATACGTATGTGTGTAATAAATTGATTAATTGTCCGTTATACGTCCAGCCAGGCGTGCGTGGAGCCGAAGCCAACACGTAGAGAGAGGCCCTTTTAAACAGACTTCCAAAAGAGGAGGAGGTTCTCAATTCGACCCGTATATTGTTTGTTTGGATGTATGTGGATATGTCCGCGCCGCGCCGTACTCCGGTTTATATGAAGTCCGATTTAGATAATTCTTTTTTAATTTGGAAGTTAAGAGTCCTGAGTTGGTCCTATAAAATTTTGGTGAAGATTTGATGAGAACCTTCGAAATGATGAACAGAATAACATCCCAGAATGCAGTCAATAACTACTTTATGGACTTCTACCAATAGAATCCGCTCTTGAAGAACCAAGTACAGATTGATGGAGCACCTGAAACCACCTTCTCATCAGAAACTCCTCGATGACTAAAGTTATGGTTACAATTTTGATGATTTTAAGTGGCAGTCGATAGTAGGTAGGGTGAGGTAGGCATCAATGAACCAGGAGTACTAAATGAATCAGGCTTCTATTTCACCAATGTGAAGTCGCATCGTTGTGCTACAATGACAAAAATATGTGCCTTAGGTTGCACCCCCCGCATTCCAGTCACTGCTAAACACGTGACAGCGACGCTAGAGTTACGGGATTTTTTTCGTTTTGAATGTTAAAAAATTGAAAAAAAATTATGAGTTTTTTCTTTTTTCAATTACTTTCTATAATAAATAACAAAATTTAATTTATTGTGTCTAATGAAATGTTTTATTGCTTTTCTAATAATATAAATGTCTTTAACGAAAATAGTTTCTACAAGTTTTTACAGAACCTCGAACCTTTTTAGATAAGGGTGGTACAATTTGAACCATTTCGATGTGGTACTCAATGAACCATGGTTTACCTAAGAGAATCGTTTGATTCCGTCTAAAGCTCCGGTTAATTTCATTGCTGATGTTCGTTTTAGTAAGATTTTTTATTTTATTTTATTAGTTTGTACGAAATACTTGTCTCTTTATTAGATTTACCAAATTACTTAGTGGTTTTAATTAAAGTATTGTTTTTATTATCCCTTTGTCGTTAATTACAGTTATTATACTACTTCTATGAAAATACCAAAGGTTTAGTTTCGATTTTAGCTTGTAAATTACTCAATTAAATTTCAAATTCTTATTTCTTTAGAATCCTATGTACCTACTAATACTAATTAACTTAGAAATATTTAACTATGGTTCAATTAGTACCATACGGTTTAATACCACCCCCAGGTTCAATGAGTACCACGGGTGGTACCATTTCTAATTTTTTATTAAATCCCGTTTATCTCTAAAACCATTGAAGATTGTAAAAGTAAAAGTCTTAAAGAAAATAAGTTACATCCCTTCAAACTTTAGGTGGTTCATTCATGACCACCATACCCTACACTAAAAAGGATAATATAAAAAAACAATTAAAAATATTAAACCGACTTCAAAAAGGCATAAAATAACCTTTTTTTACTATGAAATCTGAAGTCGGGCAGTTTTCTGGGTGGGTACAGATTGTAGAATTATTTTTTTATCAATAACATTTTCACTCGAAAACTATGAAGTGGACACCAATGCGGCGATTATCCCTGCCTGCACTATGAAATGCAGCCAAGGACAACCACCGGATCGGATAGAACTATTGAAAAATCTACTGATGAAACATGGGATATAGTGATGTGATTGTCGTGGATTGGCTATTAGGGGGACTATGTTGATTATGTCGCCTGCCGTAACAATGTCTAAAATGTATTTATTTACTAGCTAACCCGGCAAACGTTGTTTTGCCTTATAAATTATAGATAGTAGCCGATTCTCAGACCAAATGAATGTGCATTGTGCATGTGGAGTTTGGTGGAGATCGGTGAAGCCGTTTCGGAGGAGTACGGTAACTAACATTGTGACATGGAAATTTTATATACAGGGTGTTTCGACCAGGGGGTATTAAGCTGAAAGGGGGTTGTTCTAGAGGTCTAGGCGAATAACTTTTATTCTACGACTTCTGGAAAATCGAACTTTTTTTTCGAAAATTTTAATGTTGTGTCACTAATAAAACAGCTGTTTTTGTAAAAAAAAAGGCAATTAATGTTTAGATTGTAGTGGTCCAAACTAAATAAAAGGCCACCTTAAGGCCAATGACCTCAAACTCAAAAAAACAGCAGATTTTCATGCAAACTTTAAAATTTAAATTTTCGAAAACTACTTCGAATTTCTAAAACTTGTAGAACAAAAGTTGTTCGTTGTTCGCTAGAACAACCCCCTTTCGGCTTAATACCCCCTCGTCGGAGCACCCTGTATAAGAAAGATTATTATCGCCAAAAAAGCAGTTATGCCAAAAATTGTTGCCAAAAAACCGAAGTAATTAAATTGCTAGAGAAGAAGAATCAATCTAACAAATCATAAAAACTTCTGCCTAACAAATACCCACTTGTTTGTTCTAATTAGAACTACAGTTAATACCCACATAATATACACTATACCTACTTCTAATTAGTCGTAATGTCGGCCAGCTAACTCGGACCCCCGTAACAGGGCAAAAGGTATTACGAATTGCCAGTTTCCAGTGTCCTAAGGAGGGGGAAGTAGGCCAACGTTTAACTGGTAACGTTAAACAAAAAGAACGATCTTTCTGACTGAATGTTCAAAGGATATTGTACCTTACGTCATTAGACTTTAGGGTTTCGCGGAAGCAATATCTTTAGGTATTAAGTATTACAAAACGACACAGCTGCAGTTGCCAAGGCAATTTCACTGAAAAGGTTTTTTTTAATATTACATAGGTAAGTACCTGCTATGAATAGAGGTAGGTTATGTCGATAGAGGAAAACTGAATCTGAAGTAACAAGGGAATTTTCCTACAGGAAACCGGTCTTAGGGGTCGATGGACACTATACGGAGTCACAGGACGGATAAAATAAACGCACAGAGTGGGTATAGATGTTACCGGATATGTATGTAATCCGCCATTATATAGAATTCCTAGGAAATGTGTACATTGCCTAAAATCAGTGTAAAATAATTTATATTATACACATTTCCTAGGAATTCTATATATTTCCTAAAAAGCAATCGGAAATATAAATAAATAAATTCTGTAAACTACACACAGCGCCATCTAGCCCCGTGGTAAGCGACTAAGCTTGTGTTACGGTGATTAGACAACGGATATATACTTATATTTATTTTTCTTTTGTGAATACATACAAATTATACATATGTTACAATTCAGAGTGTTGGTCGGTAACAAGGGGTTTGGGGCGTATTCGAATATCTAAAATTAAAATATTTACAGTAATCCCGATGGTCAAAACCCCTTAAAATTACAATATCTAATGGTTGGTTGCTCCAATTTCAAAATAATGAAACTTTTAAAATATCGAATTGATATTATTTTATCGAAGTTCATAAAAATTAAATTTACAATACCAACACATGTTTTATTTAAAAGTCTAAATACCTAAAACTATCTAAACCACGGAAAAAACTAAACGGAGCACCCCGACTTGGTAAGGTTATTTTAATGTTAGAACATGATTCAACTTACAAAAGTGGAAAATCTGCAACAGAAAATGCAGGAGAAGCCGAAAGGTTGCCCCCTAACGATGTGCAACACCGGGATGCAACGCTACCAGGCGATCATGAAACACGAAGAGGCTTCAGGAAGGCTACAAGCACTACCTAACTGGATCAATACTGCAAACTGCGCACATAGAAAGTGAAAGTGATGACGTCTCTCTTGGCAATAGGTAACCTAGGCACCTATACCTACATACACCGTGATGTCAGCGGACTTAAATGAATAGGTAGGTACCTATATTGAACAACTGTCCCAACTACTCACGACAGATAAACTAACTCAAAACAACTCTTTATGAAAAACAAGAAAAACAAAAAACCGAAATACATTATCAAAAATCTTTAAAATTTTACTAGTAGATTGCCTTGAGCAATAAACAAGAAATATTAGAAGTAAAAAAATTAATAGGGTTTTACATCTTTATTCACCCATTTAGGTATTTAAATTCTTACAAAAATAGACTAAATACAAAATATAAAGGTACATTACTACAAAATCTATAAACGAAATTCTACTTATGTAATCTATCTATACATATTATAAATCTGAAGCGATAAAAAAATCTGTAATTGAATTATATCCAGAAAAAAAAATGCAGGCCGTCTCAAAATCGGTAACTAAACACGAATAAAATGTTTTTAAAGACTTTGTCTGTTTGTTTGTTCGCGCTAATCTCGGAAACGGCTTATCCGATTTTAACCAAATTTGGAATGCAGATAGCTTTAGAGTCGGATTAACATTTAGGCTACTTTTTATCCGGATATAGTGACTGGTTATCCGGCAATTTAAAAAAAACCGGGTACCTGGAAATTTGACTTAATTCATTTTTTTGTCGTATTGAATAAGTGTGTTGTGTGGAATCAACACATAATGTCCGGATATCCGGCAGTTTGAAAAAAAAACCGGATATTCGGTAATTTTTCTCAATTAATTTGATTGTTGTTTTGAAGAACTGTGTTGCGTGTAATCAATGCATAATGACCGGATATTCGGCAATTTGAAAAAAAAAACTGGATACCTACCTATCAAGAAATTCTTGAAATACCGTATACCTATGTGTCTCCATATATCCGGATCTGTCTGAACTCTGAACGTACGGAAATTCTTTAAATGGCTGTTTTTAACCTACTTCAAAAAAGGAGGAGGTTCTCCATTCGACCCGTATACTGTTTGTGTATGTAGTAGGTATGTATGTGAATATGTTCACGCCGTACTACATACAGGATGTTCCGTAATGAGTGGATAATATATGAAGTCCGATTTCGATAATTCTTTTTTTATGGTGTTAGGTGAGATTTCAGGATTGGTCTCAAAAAATGTTGTATTGTTCTTTCTTTGATTGTTTGTATTTCTTTGTGTTTTTTTCACAATTTCTGTGTCTGGGTACCTATACCGTTATTGCGATGTGTTCCTATATTATGCGGCGGACAATATCATGGGATGATCTTCATATGGCATTCTCCGTCCCAATAAAGTAGGTAACTAATGATTTTTTTTTCGAAGAGACTGTGACAAACCTGATTGAAATAGGCCATATAATAGAAAAGGAGCAGGCTATTTCATTAGCTACGATTATTTAAAATGACATTACTTAAGATTTGGCTTTTGGATAATGTAATGTAGAAATATTCGTGCAAGAATCATCAAAATCGGTTTCGTAGTTAAGAAGATCACCATACGTATACTTCATACAATAGTCCTCCCAAATACCAAACTTTACCTTTTATAATATTATTAGCTATAGATGAGCAGCGCGCGTTACCTCCACACGTTACCTCACACTGTGCAAAATTCCACACTTAAACGGTCGCCCAGGGACGTGTTGGAAGAAAGAGGCCTAAAGTTTGGAAATGGACCATCGTCTGAAAGTAGGCGATAGATATAGTACACAAAATTAAGTTAGGTATGTTGTAGATATATTATTAAATTTAAATTTCAGAACAGCTAAAACGATAACGATTATGTATTTAGATAGCTGAATCTTCTTCTTCCTTCCCTTTATCCCGCCGTTATTTAGGGTCGGGCCTCCTTACTTACTCCGCTTTTCTCCGCTGCAAGTTAATCTGTCGTGGGTTGTCGTTATTGCCAATTAGGCTTACTTGAGGACTCTCACAATATTTGAACACCAGGTCGAAAGCCTCTACTTCTCTATAAGAGCAATTTCAGCTATGTGATGTATTTAGATAGCTGAATAACTCACAGTATGCTATATTTCATAGCGATATTGAATAACAATATAACATTTTACTATTTAATTAAAATAGTTGAATTTAGTTCACCACGCAACCGGATGGAAGTGGAACTAGCTGAAACCCAACGGGTTTCGAGCAACAGCTAGTAAACTTATATAAAAACAAATCTACAGGTCCTATAAACACTGTATATAAGCTTTGTATAGAAACAGTAAATTACTATAAGCAGCGGGACAGGGCCCAGGCTACCGATGGTTAGGGTCGCAGAGACAGGAACCTTCTGACGATACGTGCCGTATCAAGGACGACTGCTTTCCGAATCTGACCCAACCGTCTAGCGAAAGCCTCTTAATTAAAGATTTTGGTCTAGGCTCTTCGCTATTAATCCATTTACCGACACGACTATCGGAACAATACTGGTCGAATCAACGTTCCACATGGCGGTAATCTCGTGGTCCAAGTCCAAGTTATGTACTTAGTTTCCTTGTCCTTTTCAGCCATGCATAACGGTGATATCGACGAGTATTGCCCGCCGTTCCGACCGGACTACTATCACGAGGCCTATTGGCGACAATTGTCCTCGTTTTCGAGAACTGGAGGGGTGCATATTGGTAGTATGGCACCTCTTGGTCCACAAGTCCATATTTAAGAGCAAGTTGTTGGTGGATGATCCTGGCTACCAAGTTATGTCTGTGCAAGTACCTACTCACCATTGGCAAGATGAGAACAACCGGAAATAATATGCCTGAGTGACCATCCGGGATGGTGGCATGCTCGACATAATATGTCGACCGTACCGTTCTTCAGGATATTTTTCAAACACAAACAAAACCTTCGATGTCTTCAATGAGGTCACCAAACTGTAGCCAGTTCACCGAAGCAAGGAGGTCTACATCGGGGTCCGTAAGGGCCCGATAAAACCTCCCATGCAGCTCCTTGCTCTGCCATATGCCCTTGCGGTCCTCGACACTGAGTATCGAGGATTTGAACTCCAGTTAATTATTATTACATTTTTAAGAAATATTACCTCCTTATGTTAAAATGTGGTAAATCCTCAGTTGACTTGTGAACTTGAACTAAGTTCGATTAAGTTGGATTAACTTAAGCTTACGCGGGTGCAATCTACCAATGGAGCAAGTTTGCTACAAATTAACTTACAAAAGTGCAGAAAACGAAGGAAATGCCCAAAGGTCGCTTACGATGTGCAACACCGGGCTGCACCTCAACCAGGCGATCATGAACCACGAAGAGCTTTCAGGAAGGCTATAAGCACTAATAGATATCTACGTGGTCTATTAGTGCTTACGTGGTGGATCAATACTGCAAGCTGCGCACATTGAAAATGAAAGTAATGACGTTTCTCCTACCAAGGTTGTGAGGGATGAGGGAAACGCCCAAAGGTTTCCCGGACCGAAATCTATACTTCTATAACAATATATTCGTCAGTCAGCGTCTACCCGCGAGCGCCTACGCACGCCTTGTCGCTATGGTTGGTGAGACTGATCCTGATGAAATCCCAATTTTTGTAGCCCGATATCTTCAAAACTTGCCGCCTGTCCTGTTCGATCCCGTCGACGAAGAGACCAGGTTACTAGAGATTATCAATATGAGAAGCGACCGTACCTGTGGAGTAGAAGACATTGCAAAAGTCTTTCGGAACTGGAATCCCTAAATAATGCGACGATTGAAAGCAACTTCCAACGAAATGTAAACACAAAACGGGGAGCCGCCGCGCCGCTTTGATGTCAAGCTCTGAGTTTGAAAGTGGTCCCGTGGGATTGTCTTCCACGTGTAAAGAAACTATCCCGTGTGGGAGAGGTGATGTGCCGCGGTAAAGCTATAGCATAGCATTTTTTATCAACTTATGCAATTATAATTATTTTTTTATTTTGTACCACTTTGCCATGGTTACCGAGCTACATGGTAACCATGGCAACATGGTAGGCGGAGTGGGGGGTGTTAGGTTTTTTCGTTACGAAATTTCTTCATTCAAAGCTCAAAGCCCGCGGTAAAAGCTATGCAATGGCTTAACATCAATTTTAAAATTAATATTGTTCACAAAAAATTTAAATTTCAGTTAGGTAGGTAAATACAATTGAACGATAAGAAATTACTTTTTTATTAGTAAAATAGTATTAAGTTGACATGTTGTAATGTTAAAATGTTAGCTAGTTGAAATGTTAAATATTGTCTGTGAATAAAGGAATTATTTATTTATTGCTTTTTATTTACTTTTGATCCCGATATTCCCACGGGATCGGGACTTATACGGGTGAAACCGCAGGATGCAGCTAGTCAACTTGCAAATGTGCAGAAAACGAAGGAAGCGCCCAAAGGTTTTCCCCTAACAATGTGCAACGCTGGGATGCAATTCTACCAGGCGATTATGAAACACGAAGAGGTTTCAGGACGGCTATCAGCACTAAGTAAGTACTAGATTGGGAGTCGATGGTTGGCAATCTTACCCCATCAAGTACCAAGTGGAGGCTAATATAGTGGATAAAAGTTATCCCTAAAAACTCGGTCAGCCGCGATTTAGCCTGGGCCAGTCTTCTGTCAGCCCGTATTTAGGGGAGCAATTGAGGGGTCAACCCTACCTGATCGAGTACCAAGTGGAGGCCAATATGGTAGAAAGAACAATAACAATATGGTGACAGTTTCTCAGAACTAAGCGTCTAAATTTTAGTATACAAACACAAAACTGGGCTGACTAGGGGCGGGCCCAGGTTGACTCAAGGCTGACCGACTTTTTTAAGCATAACTTTTAGTGTTCTTTCTACCATATTAGTCTCAACTTGGTACTCGATGAGGTATGATTGACCTCCGATTGCTCCCCTAAAACGGGCCCAGGCTGACTCGAGGCTGACCGAGTGTTTTAAGCATAACTTTTAGTCTACTTTCTACCATTTATTAGTCCCAACTTGGTACTCGATAGATAGATAGATAGATAGATAGATAAAAACTTTATTGCACCAAAAATTTACAAAACACATTACAAAAACAAAAACTTACAGCTAATTTTAAAATAGGTACAATGGGCGGCCTTATCGCTAAAAGCGATCTCTTCCAGGCAACCTTTGGATGGACAAGAATTGTAGGAGGGGATGGGTAGGTAGAAACGCGTGAAAATAAATTAAATGGTGAGAAATATAAATAACAATTCAAGTAGGTACATAATAGATACAAATGTGTTACAAATTAATAATATACAATATATTTATAAACATAAATAGGTACTATGCTAATAGTATACATACATATAAATATAATACACATATAAATACAATATATAAACAATAAAATACACATAAAAATACAATTATTTACAAAAAATACATAAAAGTGTAGGTAATAAATAGACACTTATTTATTTGATCTACCAGATTTGACAAGATCAAGGTAATGTTTGTAGACGTTTGCTTTAAAAATTGCCAACGATTTACATTGGCGGATAGACGCAGGCAGCGCATTCCACAATTCCACACCGCGAGCGGTGAAGGAATTTTGATAGAAGGTGGAGGAACGATCAGGGATTGTTAGAAGAAGAGCCTTGGAAGAACGGACGAATTGAGTTGGGGGGTGACTAAATTTGAAGCGGGATTTTAAATAAGAGGGTGATGTGGGGAGAAAGAGAATTCTATAAAGAAGAGAGAATATGAGAGTCCCTACGCAGACGAATGGGCAACCATTTAAGCTTTCCGCGGTATTCCGAGACATGGTCAAATTTACGGAGACCGTAAATAAAACGGATGGCGAGATTTTGCAGTCGCTCAAGCTTGTCTAGTTGTGCTTCACTCAAGTCGAGGAAGCATTCATCGGCGTAGTCAAGGACAGGGAGCAGCAGAGTTTGTGCTAACATAATTTTGGTGGCTGTGGGTAGGAAATTCCGCAACCTTCTAAGCGAAGCATTAGACGCGAACATCCTCTGCCTCAACCTAGCGAGCTGCGGGTCCCAAGTCAGATTGCCATCTATAGTGATGCCAAGGTTCCTGACTTCAGTGCTGAAGGGTACAGATGTACCGTTGAGAACAATCAGAGGTAAGTGTGAGTAATTCATTTTATCAGTCTGTCTTTTGCTACCTATGATAATTGTTTGAGTCTTTGCAGGGTTTACCGTAATGCCATATGACTTGCTCCAATCACAAATTTTTACAAGATCGTCATTTATTAAATCTATTGCCGATTCCAAATTAGCAAGAGGTGCCTGGGCATAAATTTGCAGATCATCCGCGTATAGGTGGTAGGAAGAAGAATGGGGTAGGGTTGCCAACCATCGGCTCCCAATCTATACCTACGTAGTCGTACCGAATCCTGTTGGTAGTCTAGCTGGATCAATACTGCAATCTGCGCACATTGAAAGTGCAAGTGATGACGTTTCTCTTTTCAATAAGTAGAAAATGAAGGAAACGTCCAAAGCTTTTCATCTCACGATGTGCTACGCTGGGATAAAACTCTACCAGGCGATCATGAAGCATGAAGAAGTTTCAGGAAGGCTACAAGCACTAAGTACCTATGACGTAGTCTAGCTGGATCAATATTGCAAGCTTCTCATGCCAATGGGTAGGTATGTACCTACATATATTTACACAGTGATGTCAGATATGTTGAACAACTCCCGTATTACTCACCACTGAAGTCTTTTAATTTTTACTAACGCAGCGTACTACGTGGACGATTGGATGCGAACGCGATTGCGAAGCGATCCGATCCGGTGCGGTATGGAAACAAGGAACAGTCGATAGCTATTGAAGTGTCCTACGTGACCAAATGCACGTAAAGTGCGATGCGGCGCGATTCTCGACTGTTCCTTGTTTCCGCGCCGCACCGCGCCGCATCGAGTTCGCATCCGATCGCCCACGTAGGACGCTGCGTAATAGAATGCTTTGAGTAATAAACAAAAAACATATTGAAAATTAAAAAAAATGTCATAGGGTCCGTATTACAATTAAATTCAAAGCGAGAAAAGTTGATAGAAGAAGGGTGTACCTAATTATGTTGAAACCCTTTGTTCCCAGTTCGTACATTTCTAGTCCTACATCATCATCATGATGATGATGTACATATTATATTCTATCTCAAAATCTGAATATTATTTTTTATATAATAATATTATTTCGTTTCAGCCCACTCCGAGAAGCAACCGTCAGGGATCTGTTTTAGACAGATCGTGTATAAATGCTAGATTCGGTTTTCTTAAAGGAGAGCTGCCTAGTGCCCATAATGGCACTACCAGACTGTCCAGACTGGTACCGGAGCAATGAAGCCGCTCACCACTCGTTCCTCGGAAGAGGATCTCCGGCACACGGAACCCAGTTCCTAAACTATGCATATATGTTATAACGTTCCAACTGTGACCAGCAAGGGTATAAAGAGAGGGGTCCGCTGTGCCATCAGGCCACTCACAGGAGCAACCGTCGGGATCTGTCTGTCTGATCTCCGGCACAAGCAAACCCTGTTCTCTAATACCTACGCATATATGTTATAGCGTCCCCAGCTATGACCAGCAAGGGTATAAAGAAAGGGGTCCGCTGTACCGTCAGGCCACCGCGGAGGGCAACCGTCAGGGATCAGTTTTAGACCGATCAGACCAACTAGGTTCGGTTCTCTAAAGGAGAGCTACCTCGCGCCCAGAACGGCCCTCCCAGTTGTCAGATTGGACCACACATTGTTATGTGGTAGGTGGCTTCTCTGCCGGCCTCAGCAAGGTCGTCGTTAGCTAGCTCCACTTCCGAGGAACGAGTGGTGAGCGGCTTCATTGCTCCGGTACCAGTCTGATCTCTGGCACAGCTGCGTGAAGGATACCAAAGGGTTTTAGTGGGTATACCTTCTGACCACTACCATCCCAGGTCAGAGGAGACCTCTGCTCACCGGACCGCTCTCCACCGAGAGCGGCCTGATGGTCTGATTTCTCCTTGTAAAAATGATGTTAGTGTGAAGTCCGAAGCTTTTAGTAAAGTTTTATAAAAAACACAAACATCCATAGACTGAAGTCGGGCCAAGGCTCTAATAACATTTATAAAACAAATAGATTATTTGTTATTAATATTTATTTATATTTAATTAATTTCATTTATAATATTTTATCTTTCTGAATCAGTATTGGTTAATTTATCAAATTTAGGTTTTGTTAAAATAATAATATATTATATTCGATTTTTTTTATTTTTTAAAAGCAATTTTTGATAATGTGTGGTTATTCGTTATAAATGTCACTTCACTAGTTAGCGGTACATATCCATGAAGTATAACTTGTGTCAGTAGCGCATTATTTAAAAAAAGAATACGAAATTTATTTGGATGATATTTTTGACTCCTGCCAAAAGTCAGTTCGTCTAATAGACAAAGATAACTGAGTATCCGAAGAATACCTATTATTATAAGAAGTTTATACAGTTACGTTAAAAAAATATATAATTAATAAAAAAAATAAAAAAAGGTTTAGTTCACAATTGACCAGATAGCGACAAGAAATCCATTAAGCGAACAGCTTCGTTCTTCACAGGGTCTTTCCTTTTTGTAAGAGCCCAAAGGTAAGAAGCCCAAATTCCGTTTTATTGTCATCATCAATAAAACGGAACTCGAACAAGTGAATGACTCGTCACTCTCGTCAGACTCGTCTCCATCGGCACTGTTCTCCACTTGATACGGAGCACTCTGTATGTATAGGTACAGTTATGAAAACTTAAATTAATATTATCTTTTATAGTTTGAAGTAAAATCACGGGAGAAAAATATTTCGTATTATGTCATCACCACATTGTCATTTAGTGTAATACGAACCCTGTAGAGTGCGTTTCATCTTTAAATTCCTATGCCGTCATGTTGGTAGCTAGCAAAACAAAAAGTGCAAAATACAAAAAAAATAATGTGCTACCTTGAATTTAGGGGGATTTGTATATAAAGAAAGAATGAACGAATCTTCCTGTATTCAAGGTTTAGTTTAGGGTATAGCACATTCAAGATATTAAGGCAAGACTTTTTTGTTTTGTTAACAACATGACGACATAGGTAATTAAAGATGAAACGCACTATAGTCTGTATAGTGAGTTTCTGAATGATCTCAACAAGGTAATCATGAAACACGAAGAGCTCACAGGAAGGCTATTTAGGCACTTATAAGTATCTACGTAGTGTAGCTGGATCAATACTGCAAGCTGCGCACATTAATAGTGAAAGTGATGACATTTCTCCTAGCAATAAGTAGGAAAATGAGGGAAACGCCCTAAGGTTGCCCGGGCCGATGAGCAACGCCGGGCTGCAACTCAACAAGGCAATCATAAAACACGAAAAGCTCTCAGGAAGGCTTATAAGTATCTACGTAGTCTACCTTGATCAATACTGCAAGCTGCGCACATTAAAAGTGAAAGTGATGACAATTCTACTGTTAGGCTATTAGCACTTATAAGTATCTACGTGATGTAGCTGGATCAATACTGCAAGCTGCGCACATTAAAAGTGAATGTGATGACATTTATCTTGTAGGAAAATGAGGGAAACGCCCCAAGATTTCCCGGGCCGATGTGCAATGCCGGGCTGCAACTCAACAAGGTAATCATGAAATTCGAAGAGCTCTCAGGAAGGCTATACGTACTAATAAGTATCAACATAGTCTAGCTGGATCAATACTGCAAACTGCGCACATTAAAAGTGAAAGTGATGACATTTCTACTGCTAATAGTAATGGTATAGCTACCTTAAGTATAACTATGCCTCTGCGGTAGGTCAGAACTGATTTTTCCCGAACGGTAAACTATAAATTTATTTGAAACATCCGCTTCAAAACAATGCTTATTTTAGTTGAAGATATTTACTAGGTCATGTATGATGTGAAAACTCGATTACAGAAAATTTTCTCCATAGAACAAAATTACAAACTTTCCTCTACTTTTACAAATTAATAGCACTAGCCAGTCAATATTTTACTAATACTAATAAAACTTTGTAGACGAACTTATCTTAGTTCAAACACATTCAAAGCAGGGCAGTATTAATTTTGAATTTTAAATCTATCATTTAAAATTCAAAATTAATGACATCTCACAAAAGAACATTTTCAAAATTTATAGATTGCTAGCAAAAGAAATAAGGTTTGAGCACGAATATCAAAGAGTTTATCAATACAAAAAAGAAATCTACAGTCCCCATACTATCCTACCCTGCAACTTCACACGCGTTTACCGAAAGTCTACCTACCTGAATGATCTCTACAAGGTTGCCTGAGACGACGTGCAACGCCGTTCTGCAACTCAACCAGGCGATCATAAAACACGAAGAGCTCTCAGGAAGGCTATAAGCACCAATCAGTATCTACGTAGTCTAGCTGGAATCTGGATCAATACTGCAAGCTGCGCACATTAAAAGTGAAAGTGATGACATTTCTACCGTTAGGCTATTAGCACTAATAAGTATCTATGTAGTGTAGCTGGATCAATACTGCAAGCTGCGCACATTAAAAGTGAATGTGATGACATTTATCTTGTAGGAAAATAAGGGGAAACGCCCCAAGGTTTCCCGGGTCGATGCAAGGCAATCATGAAATACGAAGAGCTCTCAGGAAGGCTATAAGCACTAATAAGTATCTACGTAGTCTAGTTGGATCAATACTGCAAGCTCCGCACATTAAAAGTGAAAGTATTGAGATTTCTACGGCAAATAGTAATGGTATAGCTATATTAAGTATAGCTATGCCTCTGCAGTAGGCCAGAACTGATTTTTTCCGGACGGTAAACTATAAATTTATTTGAAACATCCGTTTCAAAACAATGCTTATTAAAGTTGAGGATATTTACTAGGTCATGTATGATGTGAAAACACGATTACAGAAAATTTTCTCGATAGAACAAAATTACAAACTTTCCTACAAACTTACAAACTTTTACAAATAAATAGCACTAGTCAGTCAATATTTTACTTATACTAATAAAACTTTGTAGATGTACAGATCTTAGTTCAAATCTATGATTTAAAATTCAAAATTAATGACATCTCACAAAAAAAACATTTTTTTAAATTTATAGATTGCCAGCAAAAGAAATGAGGTTTGAACACGAAAATCAAAAAGTTTATGAATACAAAAAAGGAATCTATAGTCCCCATACTATCCTACCCCGCGACTTCGCACGCGTTTATCCTACCTGAATGATCTCTACAAGGTTGCCCGGGACAACGCCGTTCTGCGACAGAACCAGGTGATCATAAACCACGAAGGGCTCTCAAGAAGGCTATAAGCACCAATCAGTATCTACGTAGTCTAGCTGGATCAATACTGCAAGCTGCGCACATTAAAAGTGAAGGTGATGACATTTCCCCTACAAATAAGTAGGAAAATGAGGGAAACGCCCAAAGGTTTCCCTCAATTTAGGCCAGAACTGATTTTTCCCGAACGGTTAACTATTAATTTATTTGAAACATCCGTTTCAAAACAATGCTTATTAAAGTTGAGTATATTTACTGGGTCATGTGTATGATGTGAAAACACGATTTCAGAAAATTTTATCTATAGAACAAAATTACAAACTTTCCTCTACTTTTACAAATAAATAGCACTAGTCAGTCAAGATTTACTTATACTAATAAAACTTTGTAGATAAATAAATAAATAAATTCAGTGACCAACACACAGCGTCATCTAGCCCCGTGGTAAGCGACTAAGCTTGTGATACGGTGACTAGTCAACGGATATAATACTTATAGTTATTTTAGATGAACTGATCTTAGTTCAATGCAGGGCATCTATGATTTAAAATTCAAAATAAATGATTTGTTATCTTTTAATTACCAAATGTTTTATTTTACGCTCTAAAATGTTGCGTAGGTACTAGCATCTTACGTCCTTCATTAACACGACTGAAATTCGCTAGCGCTAACTCTGTCACGCGATTGGGGTTATATGGGCCCTTAACCAGTGATGTCAGCGGACTACTAGAAGAAATAAACACATAATCAAAAATCTTCTCGTGAAAGGAAAATCTTTTAAATTTTTCTAGTAGAATGCGGTGAGCAATACACTTAAGAAGTATTAAAAAGTAAAAGTGAGCGAGATGAGAAGATATAAGAAATATATACCTACTTTAAAACTTGATAAATCCTCAGTTGACTTGTGAACGTAAATTGAGTTGAATAACCTTAAATTAACTTGGCCTTACTTGGATCATCTTTATCTTACGTGGGTGAATTTCCCCAATGCAGCCAATTTGGCGTAAATCTATACTTCTATACCAATATTTTAGAGAGAAAAGATTTATTTGTTTGTAACGAATAGCCTCTGAAATTACTAGACCGATTTCAAAAATTCTTTGTCCAATAGTAAGCTACATTATTGACGAGTTACATAGGCTACTTTTGATCCCGATATTCCCACGGGATTGGTATTTACGTGGGTGAAACCGCGGGAAGAGTCCCGCGGCCGCCTACCCGCCTAGCTGAGGCTAGTATACTTGCAAAAGTGCATAAAACGAAGGAAACTCGCAATGGTTTCCCCTCACGATGTGCAACGCCGGGCTGCAACTCATCCAGGCGATAATGAACCACGAAGAGCTTTTACAAATGCTATAAGCACCAATAAGTATCTACGTAGTCTATCTGGATCAATACTGCAAGCTGCGCACATTAAAAGTGAAAGTGATGGCATTTCTCCTACTAATAAGTATATATACTCTAAGAGCACATAACACTCAACCTAGTCTCACAAGATTACCGGATGAAATATATATAATTAGTTACATTATTGATGGGGGAACACGAAATGGCGATGCTGCAATGCAAAAAACCTGGCGGCCATAGTTAAAAATTTAAACTAAAAATATCGGTTTCTAGTACGATAAGACTCCCAAGATTCGTTTGTTCCTCGACACAGGAGGTCAAATGTAACGAAGTCGAATTCGTTCTTAGTGTTTTCTTCGGTTTCAACCGACATGCGACATCGCCAATATGTCGTCCACGAATAGTGGCGTCGGTTGACCTGTAACCAGAAATCGATCTTTCGAATGAACTTTGATTTTTTGAGGAGACCGATGGTACTAGATACCTAGGTACGAGGCGTCGCTTATCATGCTGCAGCAACTGATACGGCCAGACTTTAGCACTTGCAGCACAGCTTTATCGTATACGCCTACCCCTTCCCTGTGTCGAGGAACAAACGAATCTTGGGAGTCTTATCGTAACTAGGAACCGATATTTTTATTTTTTTAATTAAAAATTTTAATTATGGACGCCAGGTTTTTTGCATTGTTGCATCGCCATTTCGAGTTCTCCCATTAATAATGTAACTAATATATATTTTATCCGGTAATTTTGTGAGACTAGGTTGAGTGTTATGGGCTCCTCTACTAGTAGGCAAATTAAGGAAACGCCCAAAGGTTTCCAGGGCCGATGTCAAGGCGATCATGAAACACGAAGAGCTCTCAGTAGTCTAGCTGGATCAATACTGCAAGCTGCGCACATTAAAAGTGAAAGTGATGACGTTTCTACCGCTAATAGTAATGGTATCTATACCTAGCCAGTGATGTCAGCGGACTACTAGGAGAAATAAATGCATTATCGAAATTCCTCCCGGAAAATCTTTTAAATTTTGCTAGTAGAATGCCTTGAGCAAGGAACCCCGGACGACTAAAACTATTTATAGTATATGTAATAGCGTCCCCAACTATGACCACTTTGGGTATATGAATGCCTTAAGTAATAGACATAAGACATCACATTTCTTGAACACCTTGTAGATTCGATAACAGCGAAATGGCCATGATCGGCGCGCGCGCTTCTATAAAGCGTTGTCACTTTCACTCAAGACCCAACTACCTATCTACCTATCCCGTTTGCACTTTGTGGCACTTCCCTGCACAAACTACCTACCTACATTTAAAGAATATTATTCTTACCGACTTTATATTTCAAAACTACCTACTTACCGACATATGAATAATATTATTTATCACTAGAAATTATTAATATAAGTTACTTATTTTATTTTTACTATTGTAGACCATTGCATGCAGTCACGGCACTTATACATACACCAGACAAATCTTAGTGATTTTTGGTGTTTAGAATGTTATTCAAGTTTTGTTACTGTTTAAAAATTAATTAAAAAAAAAAAAAAAATATATTAAGTTAAAAAATGTAAATGGTCCCTAAAAATGTAAAACTATACATCATTTTTATTCTGAGCGAGCCAGATGATAAATTTATTTGATTTCAAAAAATCTTTCACCGATGGAAAGCTACATTATTGAGGAGTAAAGTTAGGCTACTTTTGATCCCGATACTCCCACGGGATCAGGATTTACGAGGGTGAAACCGCGGGACGCAGCTAGTCAACTTGCAAAAGTGCAGAAAACCAAGGAAACGCCCAATGGTTCCCCTAACGATGTGCAACACTGAGATGCAAGTCTACTAGGCGATCATGAAATACGAAGAGGTTTCAGGAAGGCAAGGGAGGCAAGGGAGGGAAGGGAAGGGAGCAGCACTAAGTGCCTACTATGTGTAGTCTAGCTGGATCAATAATGCACGCTGCGCATATTAAAAGGGAAAGTGATGACGTTAGTCGTACCAATACCTACACAGGGTGTCCCAGAAACGAGTATCAAGCGAAAGTCCAGAGGCAGAAGACCTTATGGAAGTTATTTTTGGGGTTCCGTACCCGAATGATAAAAACGGGACCCTATTACTAAGACTTCGCTGTCTGACCGTCTGTCACCAGGCTGTATCTCATAAACCGTGATAGCTAAACAGTTGAATTTTTTTACAGAGGTTGTATTTCTGAAGCCGCTATAACAACAAAAAAGTTAAAACAAGATAAAACAAATATTTAAGGGAGGCTCCCATACAACAAACGTGATAGAAAAAGAACAAATATGTTTTTATATAATGTTATTAGATTAGGCTGGGAGTTTCTCTTTAGGTTTATTAGCTTTAGTAAGTAAGATGAGTGAGAGAATTTACGACCAAAGAATTTTTAAATAAAAATTTTGATATGATCCTCTTATGATAGACCAATAAAATTAATAGGGTAGGTAGCTAATGAAGCAAGGAAGTTTTTGAAGTTGGTTTTAAAAAAATAGGCGAGTTTTTCTTTTAATTGCTCTTTAAAGTGTTTATAGCGTTTTGTCTACGCTCGTTGACGCTCTACGTTGTTGTTTAAATGTTGTTAGTGAAATGTAAATACATCAATTTAAGGTAGGAAATAAGATAATAATATGTAGAAATGAAAGTAAGAGGGAAAAAAAGACCCCTTTTCCAATTACAATAAATGAGTAGGTACTGGTACTGCTCATTTGTTGTAATTGGAAAAGGAAAAATAATAGATAAGTTAGTTTTATTATGTAGTATTTAACTTGTAGTTATTTATTTTGTTATTTGTTTGTGTGCGTTTATAGATGTTTAATTTGTAGTTTAAGTTTAATTATTATAGGTTTAACCGCTACATCTGCGAAAGTAGCGATATTTTATTCGATGTCTTCGGAAACTAAAAAAAAAAATCCTCTGGACTTTCGCTTGACACTCGTTTCTGGAACACCATGTATAGTAAGTTTCATCTACGTAGTCTTATCGTTTCAGTGGTCTAGCTGGATCAATACTGCAAGCTGCGCACGTTGAAAGTAAAATTGATGACGTTTCTCGAACCAATAAGTAGGGAAATGAACGAAAAGCACCAAGGCCCCTCACGATGTGCAACGCCGGGCTTCGACTCTACGAGGCAATCATGAAACACAAAGAGGCTTCAGGAGGGCTATAAGCACTATATTTTGTCTAATTTATGAACCGTTTTTTGGCAGTTGCCAAACATGGTAAACAAAGGGATGCTAGTAATTAATCGTAACCAAAACTATTCGATTAACAATTATTAGAGAGCGTGTTCCTTAAGTGATGTAGGCATCCGAAAAGAAAGGGTTTTTGAAAATTCCCATGAGATCGGGACTTACGCGGGTACAACCCCGGGACACAGCTAGTAACATCCATATGCCTACCAAGTGACCTATATATATATCCTGGTAAGGATCAGACTTCCCTAGCATGTAGTCCTACACTTTATGGCACAGCTCAAAGGAGATGTCGAAACTGAATTTACAACTAACTATGTATGTTATAGTGTAGGTATATTGGGATCAGTTATTTACTCCTTTTTTTGAAAAATGCTTTCAAAAACTTTAGTACCCGGCGGGATTCAGTTATTTATTTGGAAATCCAACAGCAGTTCCTTAGAAATAGAGACAACCTATATCCACCTATAGATCATGTTAAGGACCTGACTTCCCTAGCCTAGAGTCCTACGCTTTATGGCATAGCGCAGCCGGAGATGTGGAGCCCCGCAGGACATCACACAAGACCACTCCAAGGAGCCCAACCACGCGGGTAATAGGCAGGAGCCCAACCACGCTGGTAATAAGAGCGGCCTGATAGTTTTAATCAGATTTCCCCTTGTTAAAAACATGTTTAGACTATAAGTTATTGTTGAGTCTAGAGCCTGCACTAAAGTTTTATAAAACAAATATACATAGACTTATAAACACGTAACCCTTTTTGCGTAGCGCAGTAGGCCCAAAGCTCTAATATTTTTTTATAAAACAAATAACTTATTATTAATATTTATTTCTATGTATAGTTAATTTAACTTAAAATTTATCTTTCTGAATTAGTTAGTATTGCTTAAATTATTGAATTTAGGTTTTGTTAAAATAATATGATATTATATTCGATTTTTTTGTTTTTTAAAGCGATTTTTGATAATCTGTGGCTATTCGTTTTTGATATCACTTTACTTTTCTCAGTAGTGCATTATTTAAAAAAACGGGGCAAGTGCGACACTCGCGCACAAAGGGTTCCGTACCACTATCACAATTGGATACGGAACCCTAAAATAGTTTACAACAACCAATTTTTAAATTTAATAGGAAAATATGAAATATTTATCTTCGATTCTTACTCCCATCAAACGATCGAATCACTCAAAAAAAAAAAAAAAACCTTGGCACAAAGAAAATCTGAAACATAAAAGAAACTCTTTGGTAAGTAAGGCAGTTTGAATTCCATGACCAACTCGATTTGTCCTGACCAATCAGAAGCGACCTCACATTGTACCAAACTCCTTGTTATTTTTGAGACACGTTTGTTGTATGGGAGCCCCTTTTAAATAATTGTTTTATTTTGTTTTTAGTATTTGTTGTTGTAGCGGCAACCGAAATACATCTTCTGTGAAAATTTCAACCTTCTAGCTATGACGGTTCATGAGATACAGCCTGGTGACAGACGGACAGACGGACAGACGGACGGACGGACAGACAGACAGACAGACAGACAGCGAAGTCTCAGTAATAGGGTCCCGTTTTTACCTTTAGGTACGGAACCCTAAAAAGAAAACAATATTTATTTGGATGATATTTTGGACTCCTGCCAAAAGTCGGTTCATAGTCGTATCGCAGCGTGTTTAGCTGGGGTTTTCCCTTAACGATGTGCAACGCCGGGATGCAACTCTACCAGGCAGTCATGAAACACGAAGAGCTTTCAGGAAGGCTAAGTAAATATCTATGACGTAGTCTAGCTCACAGACCTAGAATACTTTTTGCTTACGCAAGTCTAGCTGGATCAATACTGCAAGCTGCGCACATTGAAATTGAAAGTGATGACGTTTCTCCTTCCAATAAGTAGAAAACCGACCAAGTGCGAGTTGGACTCGCGCACGAAGGGTTCTGTACCATTATCTATACAACAAGTTTTGTTTTGTAAGGTAAATTGCAGTTTCCGATTAATGAGGTACCTATTAAAAAAAACTACTAACTAGATCTCGATCAAACTTATTTTCGTTGGAAGTATGCATAATATTGTACATCATATATTTTTTTAGTTTTATCATTCTTCATTATTTTAGAAATTACAGGGGACACATATTTTACCACTTTGGAACTCTCTCTCGCGCAAACTATTTAGTTTAGAAAAAATATATATTAGAAACTAATACCATTTTTAAAGACCTATCCATAGATACCCCCACACGTATAGATTTAATGAAAAAAAATTTTTTGACTTTCAGTTCTAAGTATAGGGAACCTCAAAAATAACAATTTTTTTTCTATTTTTGTATGATTTCTGAAAGCGGTTCACCGAATACATCAACTTAGCAAGTTTCAACAGTATAGCTCTTATAGTTTCGAAAAAAGTGGCTGTGATATACGGACGGACAGACAGACGAACAGACGGACAGACAGACATGACGAATCTATAAGGGTCCCGTTTTTTGCCATTTGGCTACGGAACCATAGGTTTTCCTCTAACGATGTGCAACGCCGGGCTGCTACTCTACGAGGCGATCATGAAACACGAAGAGGCTTCAGGAAGGCTATAAGAACTAAGTATCTATGTAGTCGTATCGTAGCGTGTTGGTAGTCTAGCTGGGGTTTTCCCTTACCGATGTGCAACGCCGGGATGCAACTGTACCAGGCGGTTATGACACACAAAGAGCTTTCAGGAAGGCTAAGTAAGTATTCATGACGTAGTCTAGCTGGATCAATACTGCAACTTGCGCACATTGAAATTGAAAGTGATGACGTTTCTCCTTCCAATAAGTAGAAAAATGAAGGAAACGCCCATAGGTTTTTCTGTCACGATGCGCAACGCCGGGCTGCTACTCTACGAGGCGATCATGAAACACGAAGAAGCTTCAGGAAGGCTATAAGCACTAAGTATCTATGAAGTCGTATCGTAGCGTGTTGGTAGTCTAGCTGGGGTTTTCCCTTACCGATGTGCAACGCCGGGATGCAACTGTACCAGGCGGTTATGACACACAAAGAGCTTTCAGGAAGGCTAAGTAAGTATTCATGACGTAGTCTAGCTGGATCAATACTGCAACTTGCGCACATTGAAATTGAAAGTGATGACGTTTCTCCTTCCAATAAGTAGAAAAATGAAGGAAACGCCCATAGGTTTTTCTCTCACGATGCGCAACGCCGGGCTGCTATTTTACGAGGCGATCATAAAACACGAAGAAGATTCAGGAAGGCTATAAGCACTAAGTATCTATGAAGTCGTATCGTAGCGTGTTGGTAGTCTAGCTGGGTTTTCCCTTACCGATGTGCAACGCCGGGATGTAACTGTACCAGGCGGTTATGACACACAAAGAGCTTTCAGGAAGGCTAAGTAAGTATTCATGACGTAGTCTAGCTGGATCAATACTGCAACTTGCGCACATTGAAATTGAAAGTGATGACGTTTCTCCTTCCAATAAGTAGAAAAATGAAGGAAACGCCCATAGGTTTTTCTCTCACGATGCGCAACGCCGGGCTGCTACTCTACGAGGCGATCATAAAACACGAAGAAGCTTCAGGAAGGCTATAAGCACTAAGTATCTATGAAGTCGTATCGTAGCGTGTTGGTAGTCTAGCTGGGTTTTCCCTTACCGATGTGCAACGCCGGGATGCAACTGTACCAGGCGGTTATGACACACAAAGAGCTTTCAGGAAGGCTAAGTAAGTATTCATGACGTAGTCTAGCTGGATCAATACTGCAACTTGCGCACATTGAAATTGAAAGTGATGACGTTTCTCCCTCCAATAAGTAGAAAAATGAAGGAAACGCCCATAGGTTTTCCTCTCACGATGTGCAACGCCGGGCTGCTACTCTACGAGGCGATCATGAAACACGAAGAGGCTTCAGGAAGGTATAAGCACTAAGTATCTACGAAGTCGTATCGTAGCGTGTTGGTAATCTAGCTGGGGTTTTCCCTTACCGATGTGCAACACCGGGATGCAATTGTACCAGGCGGTCATGACACACAAAGAGCTTTCAGGAAATCCAAGCAAGTATCCATGACGTAGTCTAGCTGGATCAATACTGCAAGTTGCGCATATTGAAAGGGAAAGTGATGACGTTTCTCCTTCCAATACCTATACCTACCTACCTACTACCTACCTACTTATTTATGTCTACATCTACACTATCTACACTAATATTAGGTGACTTACTTGACTTATAGTCCTATGTCCCCTAGCTGGGGCAGAGGGCGTCCACAGTGCATCTCCATCCCGCTCTGTCTTGAGCTTCTCGTTTTATTTCGCTCCAAGTCTTTCTTTCTTTTAATATTAGGGGGCGTCCATAAATTACGTGAGGTGTTTTTTGAAATTTTCTGTCCCTCCCTCCCCCCCTGGTGAGATGTCGTGAGATTTTATTCAACCCCCTCCCCCATGCTTCAATCTCACGTGAGATTTTTCAAAATGTGGGTTTCTTATTATAAAAAGAAAAAAAAAAGTGCAGTAGTAGCCGGAGCAGTAAAATACAGCTCCGGTAGCAAAATATTTTTTTTCAGTGTGTACAATCTGGATTAAATGGACCAAAATAATATAGTTTTTTTTTGTTTCAATTAGAAAAAAAAATTGCGTGATATTTGCCGAGACCCTCCCTCTCACCAACGTAAGATTAGATGAGATTTGACTCGACCCCCTTCCCCCCCTTAAACATCTCATGTTATTTATGGACGCCCCCTTAGGTATAAATACATACCCCTCAAAAACATTTTCATGTAAAATATAGCCAAGACGAGAGCGAGATCATATTATTATGATGGGCACTGTCAAAAAGTTATCAGATGTCATGTACCTAAATCCAAGCTTATAACTCTACACGCCCCAACTCCACTAGCACCTTACTTCACAAACTCAACATCTTAGCCAAAATATATGGCTGGCCGTTTCGCTACCATGCATGGGTTTTCTGTTAAACATTTGTTCTTGCGGTAATGAAACGGCCAAGCCCATATATTTTGGCTTAGATGTTGAGTTTGTGAAGTAAGGTGTTTGTGGAGTTGGGGCGTGTAGAGTCATAAGCTTGGCTTTAGGTACATGACATCTGATAACTTTTTGACAGTGCCCATCATATGATCTCGCTCTCGTCTTGGCTACATTTTACATGAAAATGTTTTTGAGGGGATTTCATCTCTTTTTGTAGTTTGCCTAATTATTATAATTTTTTTTCCATCAAAGAATCTTTCAGCTTCATAATATTAGTTGGTAAAGTAGATGTATTTAAATCAGTATTTTTTTTCTTTTTTTTCATTTACAATAGGTCGTTTATTAACGACTTACACGTCACGCCGTAGGTACGACGTTTAGGACCATGTTTCCAATGTTTACCACTGGTTTGGCCATCACAGGCGGATAGCGAAACAACTTTTAAATATATTCTTGTTGTCCATCACTGTACGACAGCGGTAAACCTTTCTAATTATCAATCAATTTTCATACCTCAAGCACCTCTTATAGGTACACATTTGGTGTTGTGGGGGCGCTTAATTACATCCCCTAATTTAAAGGGTAGAGGGTGAATTACTAAAAATGCTGATTTTCTGTATTTTATTATTTATAATAAGAAGTTGTACTACCTCTAGCATCAAAATTTGCGAAAGTCTCATACAAATAGCCATCCCTTAATTTTAGGAGTTGGGGGGTGAAAGTTTCAACTTTTAGAATTTTTTAGTTGTTTGTGTGCCAACCTACATACCAAATTTTAGCTTTCTAGGACTTCGGGAAGTACCATTTGAATTTTGATGATCATCAGTGAGTGAGTGAGTGAGTAAGTGAATGAGTCAGTGACGAAATCGGGGGTTTTTAGATATCAATAAAATCTAAACTATAGGAGCTATGTAACTGAAACTGTGTATTTTTATTAAGTTCCCTATTGACATTATACCCCGTGAATAACATTCATCTGGTATATTCCAAACCCAAGTTATGAGGGTTCAAAATACCGATGAAACCTTTCGAGAAAAGGTAGGTAGTGCCCGTACGCTTCGCTGGCTCGTCTTGGCGGTATATACCCAGATTTACATATATTTACATAGGTACATATAAGAAATATAAAACTAAATAATTACTACTTATATTAAAATAACCCACCCCGAAATCATGAATAAATATGATTATTATGAATAAGATTAGTATTTTTGTGTGTGTGTGTGTGTGTCGTATGTTTGTTATGAATAAAATAACTCACAAAATACTGGACCGATTTCACAAATTCTACCTACTTTTAATCCCGATATTCCCACGGGATATGACACACAAAAATATATTTTTTTTCCTCTTTATAATATTAGTGTACCTCCCTAGATGTTGATAAAAAACCCGATTGCAAAAAGTAGGCTACTAAAATGAATCAAGGATGAATCAAGCTCAGATTGTCTATCTGCTAGAAGTCTAAAGCAGCCAAAAAAGGAGGGTGGGAAATTTTTGTGGACTCTATCCCGTCTAAAAACCAGAGAATTGCTAAAACCGAATATTTTTTTTTTTTTTAATATGTACCTATTCATTTTTCATTAATAAAAATAAATAAACATTTTCACCTCACAACCTCGTAAAATTCTGTTTTGCACGCAGATTTCTGTGCAAAGGGTTTTCAAATTTCGAATCTGTCATTTCCATACTATTCTCTAAAGCAAGTCCTTTGATAATGCGCCAACCGGAACCTCATTTATTTTATTTTTTTGTTTATGGCACATCAACAACGAAGTCTTGTTCCGCATTATCCATCATTAGTATCAAGCAGGTTTTTTCATGAATTATTCGATTTATAGCGTACAACAATATAACTACCTACATCACGAAAACAATTTAATAACATTGGTTGAGGAGAGAGGTAAAATATATAGGTACCTAATTTTTTTTAATAATTGCACTGGCCAGCCACAGATGGTAGCACTGGCCTGAATAAAAAAAATCTTCTTTAGTAATTCACCTTCCATACTCTGTTTTGGATTTTCATTTCATTAAATAATACTTCGAGCGAGTCCAGCAGCGACGAAGATATTAATTTAACAACTGCAGAGTTAGTGCAAGCGCTACATAATGCCGCTTTGAGTTTTCTGCCGGAAAAATACACCTAGTGTTTTCCTCGCTGTAGTGAGGTGAAAAATTGTGTGTTTCACTCGGTAGCAAAGTTTTTTGCATCTCGTACCTTTGAAACCTTCGCAACGCTCAGCATTCTATATTAGAACGCTGCGCTCGTGGTTCAATCCTAGAATGCTTCGCTAGCTTAGGTTTCAATACAAGTTATTTGTTATGCAAGGCTGCAAAAACGAGCTTTGCAGCCTTGCATAACAAATAACTATTTATTTAGTGGTTTTTATTACTTTTAGCATTGTTACAACACTCAACGTTTCGAGACCTTTCCAGGTCTCTTCTTCAGGATAGACTAAGATGTGATTTGTCATTCTAATGTATTAAAAAGTTACAGTGAGACTACCGTCTTATTATTAAAAACTAATAAAATGTTATCAAAAACGTTCCTGTGTACGCAGGCTCTAAATTGCAATGATTATTTTTTACTTTATTGTTAAATTTTATTATTAAACTTTATTACTTATTTAATTTTTACTCTATTACTTTTATTTACTTTATTATTATTTTACTTTATTATTTACATTTTATTTAGCCTATCATTACTAACTATGCACAAATCACCTTTCCAACGATAAATTTATCACTACGTGACTTCGCAAACGCACCCCTTCATGAGAAGAAGTCACAAGAAACTCCTGGGGGTTGTTTTATGGTGACTCATGCTTACATCAAATTTATTCTAATCAAAAGCTAAAATAAAATATATAGTATTTTATTATATATATATTTTATATATTTATTCTACAACCGGCAAAAGTGGCTGACAGTGTCCTGTTGTCTAGCAGCAGTTGTTGGCTGGGCCTGGGACTTAATCGAATGTTGTACTGGGTCCCAGACAGGCGGCACCTTCCAGCCTTCCTCCCTATTGAAATTGTTGGGGTGTTTCTGAATTTCAATGGCTTCCCGAAGCATTCTAGGTACATACCGCTTCTCAGTGGCCAGTATCCGTGTCTGATCGAAGCGGAGGTAGTGGTTTGGCTTGCCCAGCATGTGTTCACAAACTGCAGACTTCAGAGACCGTCTGTGCTTGAAACAGAAGAAGAATCTATATTTATTTTATTTTTTTACTGATGCTATTTGTCGTGATCAATATGTCCGCGGACACATGGACAGACGGACATGACGAAACTATAAGGGTTTCTAGTTGATTACGAAACCCTATAAAGTAGAATGTAGCACATTTTACTTTATAAGGAGCGAAATAAGCAGATAATATAAGAAATATGTTCAAAAATCGGTTAAATGCCGTTCGAACTCGCGCGCCGAGGGTTCTATTCCATTCATGTAATCGGGCGCTGGCGATGGCGTCTCGTCGGCGTCGGTGTGGCGCGCACAGTCTGGTGACGTCTTTCTAGGTGCGAACAAAGGGAAGCTTTGGACGCACACCCACGCATGGAGCCGACCGTCCACCACCAACCAAACCAAGTTAGTTTAGCTAGCTCGCCAGTTTTTTTAAACATAGCTGGCGCAGTGTGCAATGGTCGCACAATTCACACGTATCTAAGTATAAAAATTGGCTCGACTATGCTAAGCTTTTAGCTCAGCTTAGGGCCTACTCACACTTATTCACCGCTTTTCAGCTTTTGTCCATAGAAAATAACGATTTTGTATGGAGAGGTGTACGCATCCATTCAGGTTTCCGCGTCTATTCAGCTTTCGCGGCAAACCAGTATAAAATAAGAATAAATGTGTTTTATCATGCGAATGCTATAGAGGGCGATCAGCGGTGTTCCGCCGCGTTCAGCGGTGTTCCGCCGCGTTCAGCGCTGTTCCGCCGCATTCACCGCCGAACGCGACGGCGCAGCTCATTACAACGATGTTTCGCCGCTCATTGTTGACAAGTTGCAACCTGTATATTCCCGCATTGATATGATTTATTATTGCGTAATCATTATGCACGCAAGGATTAAAGAGTGCAGACGTGTTTTATAGTAATTATACAGTATATACAAGTACAGCATACATACATATACATACATACATTATACAGCATATATAAGTACAGTACTGAATGAGTAGCTTACCGTCTTCGCAGCATAATCAGCGCTGTACGCAGTAGACAGAAGCATTTCAGCGGAGATAGCACGCTATGCCAGCTTTTATCATTCTTACGACGCCGTACGCGGCTGACAGAAGCAGAACTGCATAAGTGTGACTAAAATCGTTCAGCGAAACGCGAATGAAGCTGAATAAGTGTGAGTAGGCCCGCGGCAGTGACTTGGTAACTACCTACGCAGTTTCTACACATGTAGGTACACACTGATGAAGAAAATAAAGCGGCTTTTGTCTAGACAGAACGCCGACGCAGGTTTCTATGACGACGTAGGTAGTTCGCTGGAGTGGCTACAGGATATGGGGTATAACATAATATCTCAAACAAAAATCCAAAGACTTTCAAATAGGTACCAGTGGAAAATAGTTCTTAATTCTTGATTGATCTGTTGCTATCAAATCTCGATTGCAACTAATGAAATTGTTGCTTTCACAGCGTTTAGGTACCTATACAATTTGACAGTTACAGTTCGTCCTATACAAATGGTCATTACAATTGGAACTTTTAGGCTTGGCGTTTGTGTTAATATTACCTAATCACAAAAAAATTAAAGGTCAAAGGTATGTGGTATAGGTATAGAATACATAAATTAAATAGTACAAGCCTATACTCAGTCTCAGAATCTTAGATCAACAAAAAACTCATACATTTATTTGAAAGCGACAGCTCTTTATTTACTTTTTCCTTTGATTTTGACAGTTCTACGTCTAAATTTTTGAACTAGTCAAAACTAAGTTTGGCGAAAAATACATTTAAAACTATAAGACTGGAAAATATAGTCAATATTAGTTTTGACCAACCTGATTCCGCTAAAACGCTAAAGAAACCTTGGTCAAATCTAAATTATCCGCGTCGGCTTTCGTGAAAAAGTTTTGACAAAGAACGTCAGTTCAATGGGGTAGCACACGCAAAGCTGTGAGCAGATGGCGCTGGGGTCGGATGATCTTTTTTTTTTGATGATGGTCCCCCAAGAACGAAAACGTGGAGTTTTTTTTTTGAGACCGATATGGCCAATTTGGCGCCGAGAGTTGTAAAAAACACCTGTTTGACAGTTCTTAATTCAAACCTAAGATCAGTCGACCAACGCCCTCTGCCGGGATAAAAAGTTAGTGTTCCTTCCAAAACTTTGTAGTTCTGATTGAAAATCATTGGACGAAAGTAGTTTGGTCAAAAGTCCGATTTCAAGTTTAGAATGAGACATTAAATAATAAATAAATTTATAGATACATTCTGTGAACAACACACAGCGCCATCTAGCCCCGTGGCTACTAAGCTTGTGTTACGGTGACAAGACAACGGATAAATATTAATACTTATATTGATTTTCTTTTGAAAATACATAACCTAGATCTTGCCTAGATCAAACTTTTTGTTGGGCTTTTTGTTTTTGTTTTTTTGCTAAGTAACTCTAGAGTTAGAAATTAAATCTTTTTGATATAAACAATGATATTTTGCGTAGCAGACGAACAGGATTCACGTTTCAATAACTAATTAGGGTCTAATTGGCAGAATAATACATTTCTACTCGTAGGTATATAAATAATAAGCAGCTTATATCAAGCGAGTACTAGAAGGTAAAGGTCTTTTTAGGGTTCCATACCCAAAGGGTAAAACGGGACCCTATTACTGAGACTTCGCTGTCTGTCCGTCCGTCCGTCCGTCTGTTCGTCTGTCACCAGGCTGTGCTGTATCTCATGAACCGTAATAGCTAGAAGGTTGAAATTTTCATTTATTGATGACGTTATGGTTTTGAAAGTAAAGTAGGTACCTATTGTCTTTTCTTTTTTGTTATTAAAATTATAATAATTATTTTGTTATTATTATTAAGAATATTTACGATTGTACCGATTGTAGGTATTTTCCGTTGAAATGTTTAGGTAATTATTTTAGTTAGTAGATTAGATACCTACCTACAAATAACAATATAATAACAAATATAAATTGCTCATTAAATTTGAAGTTCTCCGCTCGATTTTAAATAAGATAGATAGATAGATAGATAAAAACTAGAGATGGGCCGACTAGTCGGGAAAGCCGACTAGTCGGCGATCAACCGACTAGTCGGCAGGTGCCGACTAGTCGGCAAATTATGCCGACTAGTCGTCAACTAACAATTATACAATAAAACCAATATTTATTTAATTAGTAGTACAGCTTAGAGGGAGAGTCAGAAAACGGTAAACAAAACACGTCATAGCTTACATACATCATCTAAACATCTAAAGTGTCATAACTATGCCTCAGCTCCATTTTTTTTTCAACTTTTATTTTTATTTCATCCATTTTTTGGAAGTTTCGCCACAGCTTTCGAAGTGCAAACTTATCCAAAAATAGCAACAATCGCCGAGTGATCACGATTAACCCAAATATCTCGGAATTATAATGATCTGCATTGCCGACTAGTCGGCCGACTAGTCGGCAATTTTGGAACCGACTAGTCGGCTAGTCTGCTAGTCGGCAGAACCCCTAGTCGGCCCATCTCTAATAAAAACGTTACTTTATTGCACCAAAAATTTACAAAACACATTAACACATAAACTTACAGCTAATTTTAGAATAGGTACAATGGGCGGTCTTATCGCTAAAAGCGATCTCTTCCAGGCAACCTTTAATATTGGTAGATCAAAAATTCTAGGAAGTTAATCACGTGGCGGCGCGGCGCGGCGCTCGGTCATTTTTTGAGTGTTGTCAGTTAGAGATTGTGGCTCTATAGGTATTGTAACTCAATGAATATGGTTTAAATATTATAGTCGAAACATATTAGAGTGCCTGCACTGAAGTCGGACGTCTTTTGCGTACAAGTGGTATGCAAAATTCAAAGACTTGATTTTATTTAAAAGTGTTTCCTACACTTAGATAATTAATTTATTTGAAGAAATGTTTTTCAAAAATTGCACCCGACAGGACTTGAACCTGCAACCTCGACATTCCGTGTCGCGCGCTTACCAATTGCGCTACAGGTGCCTGTTCTGTCGTGATGAAATTATGAACCACATCTCTTCGTTTTTCTTACGACTAAGGAACGTAGCGACATCTACCGGTCACTTTGCGGCTTGCGTTTTCCCATTTAGTCCCCAGACTTTATTTGCTTAGAGATAGGTAATTATAAAATAGATGTTACAATGTAATAAGTGTATCTCTACCCCGCTAACGTCACGTCAGCATGCTAATGTACAATTTTATTAATAAAATTTATCAATTGTTATTAATTTAAACATTATGATGATGTCTAATAGATAGGAACTCTTCAACATTATAAAAACATGATTTTATAAGCCATTTTTTCAAGTTTTTTGTTGCCGCCTTTGTTGGGACTTTTTTAAATGATTCTGGGATTTTATTATAAACCTTGATACACATGTTGTAGGAATTACCGTGCTTTAGCTTTTAGCTCTATCATAGAAAGGTAACCTATTGTACTTATTTGCCATGGACGCGTTTATTATTTGCCTTTTCTGTATGTTTTGAAAAGTTTAGGTCCTTGTCTAAAATGATGCCTAGGAAATTTGCATTGTTAGTTTTTAGGGTTCCGTACCTAAAGGTAAAAACGGGACCCTATTACTGAGACTTCGCTGTCTGTCTGTCTGTCTGTCTGTCCGTCCGTCCGTCCGTCCGTCCGTCCGTCCGTCCGTCCGTCCGTCCGTCCGTCTGTCACCAGGCTGTATCTCATAGACCGTAATACCGTAAGATGTATTTCGGTTGCCGCTACAACAACAAATACTAAAAACAAAATAAAACAATTATTTAAAAGGGGCTCCCATACAACAAACGTGTTTCAAAAATAACAAGGAGTTTAGTACAATGTGAGGTCGCTTCTGATTGGTCAGGACAAATCGAGTTGGTCATGGAATTCAAAATGGCTGCCCTATCTGTCAAATATACCAGTCTGCCTTACTTACCAAAGAGTTTCTTATAAGTTTCAGATTTTCTTTGTGCCAAGGTTTTTTTTTTTAGTGATTCGGTCGTTTGATGGGAGTAAGAATCGAAGATAAATATTTCATATTTTCCTATAAAATTTAAAAATTGGTTGTTGTAAACCATTTTAGGGTTCCGTATCCAATTGTGATAGTGGCACTGAACCCTTTGTGCGCGAGTGTCGCACTTGCCCGGTTTTTTTTCTAATTTTATTCCATTATACTCTATATTAAGGTCAATTTCTCTACGTCCCTTTACATTAAATTGTATACAATTAGTCTTAGTCAAATTAGCATGTAAATTATTGTAATTAAGCCACTCTATTATTGCTTTAAGGGCCCTATTCTGAAAAACTGAAAATCCATGTCGGGCGCATCGAAAATTGTTGATTATTTCATGACGGAATGTCGTAGAACTTTTTTTTGTGTACAGATTGTAGGCGACATTGTTTCCGATATTTTAGTGCAGTTTCCATACAAATATGTCTAAACGTATTGAAGCCTATCGACATTTTAGTCAAATCAGACATTTTTTGTCTAAAATTTGGATAGGCTTTGCACCAATAGGAGGTTCTTGTCTTAAAACTACACCAAAATGTAGGAAACAATGTCACCTACAATCTGTGCACAAAAAAGTTCTACGACATTCCGTCATGAAATAATCAACAATTTTCGATGAGCCCGACAGGGATTTTCAGTTTCAAGGTCGTTCGCGTATATACTCCTCTTAATTGTATGATTAATGTCACATTCATATTTTGTTAAATTGTTGGAGTCAGATTCAATAATTATCGATAAATCATTATTCATTAGAGCAAACATTATACATTTATTATTAGTTACATGTGGAAGGTCATTTATATAATATAATACAAGACTTGTCTAATGGAAACATAGCTAAATTACGTAAAAACTACTCGACTTCAGAACTTCATAGGTACCTACCTATTCTACGTAGGTGCACTTATTTAGCCCATATTAAATTTTAATATCATTTGGGGTATTATGGTGTATGGGTTCAGTAGGTTTTAACCCTTATAAGATCTTCATTTTCTTGACCGTCTATCTGTCTGTTTTCTAAACTACGAACTCGCTCTGTAGATAATTACCTATGCGGTGTCATCGGTAAATCCGTCTCGTGCAGTGCGTGCGCGCAACACTTACGGTCGACGACGTTTAACCGGAAGACTAGCCACAAGCAGGTTTCCGGTTTTAGGTCACGTGGGTCTATTTGGAGCAGACATGTCCTACCCGTAGGGTAATCTACGCTACCAATGTATTTTTTTAATATTTATATTTCCTTTTTAGTTTTCCGTAGCTCAGAAGGTAAAAAAGGTGATATAGGATCACTCGCTTGTCCGTCTGTCTGTTTGTCACCCACCACAGATTTCCTCAGGAACGGGTGGGCCTATAAATACTTACTAGCTGTGACCCGCGGTGTCATCCGCATAAGTCTCGATCCCGTGGGAATTTTCAAATATCCATTTTTAACGGATACCTGCAATCTACATCACATAAAAACACACTTAAAATTACAGCCCTCTACTCTTAACTGCTGATGCATCTGACTGACTGACTGATCATCATAGATCGGATTTTGGGTGCTGTTTTAGACGTTGTCACTAACATGGATATGACTTTCCGGAATTCTAAATTCCGTAATTCCGATATTTCTTTTTAAACTTTACAAAAATATTAAATGTATTGTATGTATGTATGTAATGTAATGTATTGTAAATGTATCGTAGAAATTTTACTATTAATTAAAAAAAAACAGGTTTTTTTTAATTTAATGCATAAAACTTACTGAGTCATTTTCGTACAGCAATTTCGCAATTTTAAGTTAACAATATCCATAAGTAGAGACCCAAAATTGAACAAAAAAATCTTTTGAAGACAGCGGCCATAAACATTGTTTATCTTTTGCAATACCTATTGTCGCTATTGTCGGCAATATTACAAAGGCGGCGCCAAGGTATGTTTGTTTATTTTTCTTCGAACAATTATTGGAAGTTGTTTATACTATATATTTATTTATACCTATTTATTATTCCGTTATTCCTATGGGAAAAGTAAAACTGCAAGTTAAACTCATTCGCTTACTTCGGTTTGTTGAGTGCAGTCTATCCGTGTGTTTTATGCTATTGTTTATTGACCCCTGCTCGTTACTTGGATTTTGGATTTCACTGCAAAACTTGACATTTTGGCAACTAAACGGACTACGATTATTGCAACTGGATTGGATATCTTTGACATTTGTCGAACTTTGGGTGAGTAGATTTTTTATATATTGTAATAGAATAAATAACATAGCCTATAATCAAGAAACTTACACGAATAACTGTAAGTTTCTTGCCTTTAATTTGTTGTTAAAAAGAATGTAGAATTTTTTTTCTTCATTCCTACAAATTTACAACTTATAGATATTATGGATTAGGCTGATTCCGTTCCGAAATATCGAGATAATTTAAATCTAAAAGTAGCTACAACACTATCTACACCCGGAATGAAAAAAAAATGATCATCAGATTTCTATTTTCAACTTGGTAATTCTTAAGTAAAACTGGATATTGGGTGTTACCATGATCTTTTCTCGTTGTTTAATTTGTTGGTTTGTTGCGCAAAAAAATAGAGTATTTTTTTCTTAGACTATTAAGAAAAAACACAGAAAACAAAAAAAACTTTTTCTGTGATTTTTTTATTATTTGTTTTTTTTTTAATTTTATTTATTTATTTTTGATTAGCTGACGAATTAAATCCTGCAATAAGTAGATCATGGTAAGAGTCAAATTTCAAAATTAGCTTCCAAGTAATTACATAGTTGTTAAATTCCGCAATGTCAACTATTCAGCTCGCACACCGAGGTAGATGGTGCGTAGTGCACTTAGCAAAGCTTGAAATAGAACAATTTAAATGTACAGAGGTACAAAAATCTACTTCCCATTTTAACCAACTCGGTCAATTTGTAAGGAAAGTTGTATTTTTGTAATATTTTCTCAACAATAATTCCATGTCGAGGGAACATTTTTGGTTTTAGTATTATATAAATTGTTATATTTTAAGCTTTGCTGGATTGTCTCTACCCTACCGTTGTAAGGAAATACTGGCTGAAAAATAAATGTTTTTAAACAAGTATTTGAAAATGTTTGTTCCACAAACATGCTTTGGGTGTGTTTTCTCTTAATTGTGATAATTATTTATACTTAGAACAGATTTTATCCATTGTTTGTATATTAAATAAAGAAATATAAACATTAAACCCTTTTAATTTATATGTGTGTTTTATTTATTTCTGACGGATAACTCTAACCTGTAAACAGAATCTCATTTTAAATTTTGAAGATTATTTTTTTCTTTAAAATATTTCTAGTAAATATGCCTTCAGCAATAAAAACAAATGATGATGATGATGATGATACTTTATATAGTGATAGTACTCGTGATTTCGACACCTATCCTTATTCGAAATTCCAAGACGCGGAATTTTTCTCGGAATTTTTTTTGGTCGTATCCATACTTTTGATGTCGCATTTTTGAAACGGCACCCAAAAATCCGATCTATGCGATCATGCACACTGTGCATGATCAGTCAGTTAGTCAGGACTAAGCCTTTTATAGATATGGATAGATAGCCTAGTTGAAATTTAGTTAGGTCTTGGGCCTAAATATTTTTCCTTCTTTCCTTCTACAAGTAAGTATACCTACTTACCTATATGTAGTTAACTAAGTATCAGTTTTCGATAAAATTTTAAAACCGTTTCATAGAGAATGTTCCGAAACCTTTTACATATCTCTACATAAAATGTCAGTTGCGATGTCGTACGTTTATATATAAAACTGGGAGTGAGCCAAAAGTCGGGAGTTGCAGTCGACGAGTTCCCGTGAAAATTATAATTAGGAAATGTATAATTGTATATTTCAAACACAGTAGGTGTACGTTTGTTTTATCTTGATCTAATGCACACCTGTACAGCTACATTAGACGGTTATTTTTAACGTATGTAACTGACTTTTGGGGGAATATATTGTCACACAAGTGACCGCTGGGTGGGTAATTGCCAAAGGTCGGTAATCAGAATTTCTTCATGGAGAGCTTCAGCTGAGGCTTGTCACCGCCCACCGATCCAAGTCGTACGTTGCATAAACATCATCTGCCAACAATAATCAAACAAATCCAAAATTTACCTCATCTATCTATATTATCTATATTATTATTATATCTATAAAACTCTTTGTCCTGACTGACTGACTGATTATCTATCAACGCACAGCCTAAACCGCTGGTAGTAGAGGGCTGAAATTTGGAGAGTGTGTTCTTTATGTGATGTAGGCATCCGATAAGAAAGGATTTTTCAAAGTTCAACCCCTAAGAGGGTGAAAAGGGGTGGCAAAGTTTGTATGGGACAACGTGTTTCCCTGGTCTAATCGACTTCAAACTCTGCACGAATATTCTACTTCAGAATTAATTGAACACGTGTTTCGTATTTTTTTTAATTCATCCCCATAAGATGGTTAAATAAGGTAGAAAGTTAAATTTGTACCGATACGGGGGTGATTTACTTTAACGATGAAATAAATACTCATTGTTGCATTTGATTAATACATTTTATTTTGACAATGTTTGACAACTATCAATTTTTTTTGTTAGTTTTGACAATTGAAAGTAAAAAGGTTCAACTCACAT
Source organism: Idaea biselata (assembly GCA_958496205.1). Classification (NCBI taxonomy): domain Eukaryota; kingdom Metazoa; phylum Arthropoda; class Insecta; order Lepidoptera; family Geometridae; genus Idaea; species Idaea biselata. The sequence goes on along the minus strand of OY292394.1, from coordinate 27,595,690 downwards.
TTATTTAGGAGTACACCTAGGTAGGTATTTCTCAAAACGGTTCAGCTTTTCTCCATTCGTCACAATCTATTATCTGTATCTATCTTCTATCTTCAATTATTATAAAGCGGAAGAGTTTGTTTGTTTTTTTGTTTGTTTGTTTGAACGCGCTAATCTCAGGAAACGCTGGTCGTATTTGAAAAGATCTTTAAGTGTTGGATAGACAATTTATTGAGGAAGGCTATAGGCTACTTTTGATCCCGATATTCCCACGGGATCGGGACTTACGCGGGTGAAACCGCGGGACGTAGCTAGCACAGAATATAGAGTACTACTATGAAGGCAGCGGCATCGGCAGCGTTTCTAAGCTATACTTTTAAATAAATAGAGAGAACATTAAATTTGAATAAATGTTATAATTTGTTATTATATAGATTTTAAAACTTTTTTTTCTCTATCTGACATTAGTCTAACATTTTCCTCAGATTCATGTTCACCTTCGATCATATATATATAACCTACATAGATGCACGGTCGCCGCTCTAGAAATGGAGCCGTCAAAACAAGGCATATTTCAGCCGGTTACAGCGAAACAAGGCATATCGCTGTCAGTCGTGCATAAGTGTTTTACACCCTTATTGCCCAGTGATTACGGTTTACATTAATCTGTACTATGTCCGTATAAGTAAGCGTTGAAGTAGTGCCGATTTTTGATTTCGATTTTGTATGGGACCGTGTATCTATAGTCTATATATGATCGAAGATGTTCACCCTATTTCTATAGAAAATCTCTTCCCATAACAACACACCAGAACATACACTATGTGTAAAATAAAAAAACGAAAGAGGTTTGAATAAATCCTAATATTTTAGAAGTAGAAGTCTAAATTGGAATTAGCTACTTGCTAGCTACTTAAATTGCTAGCTAGAAAATGGTGTGCATTTGCGCGATCGAAGCGCGTGAACTACTTAGGTAACTACTAGGTAGGAAACTATGATTTGTGTTCACATAATGTTCGCGAGGTCTACTGATCGCAGAACTACTATTACGGAACCGAGTGGAATCGGAACTATCCGAAGCCCGACGGGTTTCGGGTTCCCATCTTGTGAAAAATAAAATATTTTCATATCACAATTAAACACAATTATTGAAATAGGAAAATAAATGACAACGTCATAAAGTGGCCTATTAGATAATATTCAAGAAGTTTTCATAACGTAGAAATAGGTAAGTAGGTACTCAATCTAAAGCATTGTAGTTTGATTAGTTCAGCTTTTGCATTGATCAGTATTTTGTGCACATGTGTTTATTTTCTGCCGTATAGCTTATCCGTCGAATTCAAGAATCTGCCCAATTCACGATCTGTCGAGTAGCGAATCTGCCAAATTACGAATCTGTCCAATCCAGAATTTGTCCTACACCGAACAAAGGGTTTAAACCTTTGTGATATAAGTCAATCAAGGCCTAGGTACTTATAATATAAACCTATCTACTAACAGCAAAATGCTATCATCATTGTCCTGTCCTCTTCGTGTCAATCTTAATCATTTGTGTAAACGGTTTGCCCTCGGTCGAATTATAAAACTAGTTTATAGAACAACTAGATGGTGGAGTTACTTATCTAGGTGATTTTATGTCTACGTGTGCAATGTACGAGTGCATAGTCAATACTAGGGCATGCATTATCGGAAGGTTTTCAATCCCGGGGTGATATCGATATTAAGAGCTCAATCCCGGGATTAAATAGTTCTATTCAATCATTCCATGAGGAAAAATATAGCTAAAAACCTTAATTAATAGCCAAATAGTAAATTGCTCAAATCTCGATATCGGATCACTCAATCCCGGGATTATAATATCGAACTTTTGCGTCCGAGATCCCGGGATTCATGCCCTAGTCAATACTGAGTGGTCGCCATTTCGTACCGAGATTCAAGATGCATGAAAATTTCGATTTACACTTATTCGATATGTACTTATCAAAAATAGAAAAACAAAACGACATGTTTTTAATTTATTTATTTATTTATTCAATTAATACGATAACAAGACCATTTACATTAATTGACACAAGACAAGAAAGTTCACGCTATCACACACATCTTTCGCAAAAACTCAAACACACTGACAATATAGATCTCCATTCATCCGCAAACAGATCTAAATTATATTTAAAAAAATTACGGTTCATAAGATACGGCCTGGTGACAGACGGACAGACGGACGGACGGACGGACGGACGGACGGACGGACGGACAGACGGACAGACGGACAGACGGACAGACAGACAGACAGACAGACAGACAGACAGACAAGAAAGTTCACGCTATCACACACATCTTTCGCAAAAACTCAAACACACTGACAATATAGATCTCCATTCATCCGCAAACAGATCTAAATTATATTTAAAAAAATTACGGTTCATGAGATACGGCCTGGTGACAGACGGACGGACGGACGGACGGACGGACGGACGGACGGACGGACGGACGGACGGACGGACGGACGGACGGACGGACGGACAGACAGACAGACAGACAGACAGACAGACAGACAGACAGCGAAGTCTCAGTAATAGGGTCCCGTTTTACCTTTAGGTACGGAACCCTAACAAGACATTTCTCTGTCAAAGACGCTATTTCGACACCAAAAACATTGATAAATCTAAAGTAATTTCGAGAATTATAGATAACTATTTAAAATTTTTTGATTATAACAAAAACAAAGGACGATCGTTATAAAAAAACAAAAGGCGATCGTACGGGCCGCCGTCCCCGCAGAGTGGCTTGGGTGCATAACCTACCTTACCTATTTTGTTAGTGTGGTCAAGGGATCAGCATTAGGTACTATTTAAAGTTATGCAATGCAGTAAGTATATGCCTTAGAGTAGATTTTGGCACTGGTTTCGATAAAGTAGGTGCCTACAGGTTACGATAAGTGCTAAGTTCAAATACTTACTTACCTTCTTCTTTTCGTATTGTGGTGTGACTCACCTAGTGTTAGAATTTCCAGGTCACCCTTAGCCTCAAAATTGATCTAACGACTGCTATCAGTAATTGATAACAACCGGGACCAACTAACGTGCCGCGCCGAAGCACGGAGGAGCTCGAAAAATGTTTTATTTTGCCAGAAAGCTTATCGGATTTATCGGTTACCCATCCGCGTAATGACCGCGCCGAGCGTTGCTTAGCCCGCACGACTAGGTATATTCAAGATCGCGGCCGCAGCTCGACCAATGAGCTCCTTAACTTACCACGAATACCGAAACAATACAAGTACATCAATGGGCAACCAGCACACTTTCTAAACACTGAGTAGGTGAGGTAGCGACCATCATAGAGGCCCTTGATAGCTGAGCCCCGTTATAAAAGGTGACCCTCGTCGCGCTTCATTTGAAACCAGCTTACTTGCGACACAATGCCCTGGCCTGGCATAATAAGAGTTTAATGTAGGTAGATATATAATACTAGCTGCTAAATGCGGCTCCGCCCGTGTGCCCTATAGGAAATATAATTAGGATAAAATTAGAATAGGACAATATATACATAAATTGTCATGTATATCGATTAAGAGATTAAAAAGTTTGATACAAAATTGGACTGGACCCCCGTTTCTTCTCCTTGGGGTTGAATTTCGAAAAATTCTTTCTTAGTGGATAGCTACACACATGACACAGGACATGAATGACAGAGAATGATTGGCCCCTTGAATCGGTCTGTCTCCTTGTAAAAGGTTTTAAAATAGTTGTCAGGTGGATATATATAATATACTTGCTAAGTTTCAACGGTATAGGTCTTATAGTTTCGGAGAAAAGTGGCTGTGACATACGGACGGACAGACAGACAGACAGACGGACAGACGGACAGACGGACAGACGGACAGACGGACAGACGGACAGACGGACAGACGGACAGACGGACAGACGGACAGACGGACAGACGGACAGACGGACAGACGGACAGACGGACAGACGGACAGACGGACAGACGGACAGACGGACAGACGGACAGACGGACAGACGGACAGACGGACAGACGGACAGACGGACAGACGGACAGACGGACAGACGGACAGACGGACAGACGGACAGACGGACAGACGGACAGACGGACAGACGGACAGACGGACAGACGGACAGACGGACAGACGGACAGACGGACAGACGGACAGACGGACATGACGAATCTATAAGGGTTCCGTTTTTTGCCATTTGGCTACGGAACCCTAAAAATGGAGCATCAGATATTATTACGTGAAGTCGAGTAATTGTTTTGGGAGCTTTATTTAAAGCAACTGCAAAGCAATACGGCCGACAGAAAGTGTGTGGGAGTATTGGCGACTTATTTTTAAGTATATTACCTAAAATATACGTGAAAATTAGCTTAACATGAGGTAAGTAATTTCATTTATGTATCTTGATGACCTGATATCTCAGAATTGGCCGTCGCAGCAGGCTAGCAAGAAGGCATGCGTTCTTAGTACATACTAACACTACTCAATCGACCACATTTCGTTCGTTAGAAAATACGTGATGTCTACCAGATAAATAAAATAAATAAATTCTCTGAACAACACACAGCGCCATCTAGCCCCGTGGTAAGCGACGAAGCTTGTGTTACGGTGACTAGACAACGGATATAATACCTATATCTTAGATCTTGGACTATTTTATGTCAGTCAGTCAGTCAATCAATTACTCAGGATTTGGAATTTTATATATAGGTATGAGGTTATTTCCGATAGCAGCAGATTTGACTAATTAAGTTATCGTATCCGCATATCCTACTAATAATAATAGGAAAAGTCTGTGTGTAAGTAAGTAAACGAGTATTACGTTTGTTACTCCTTCACGCAAAAACTACTGATCCGATTACGTTGAAACTTGGTATTGGTACTCACGTACCCACGTATTCCCACCCACGGGATCGTGGGTATACCAGTCGACAAATTATTATCTGAGACTTCAATTTATTATCGAAAGAGGCTAACTTCTTTCTCTTACCGGTAAAAAGATGGATGGGGGGGGAAAGGGGGACTTATTGTACCTCCCTAAACCAACAGCTAAAGTTTTCAATTTACCAAAACGGCCATCATCCTTAAAGTACTACTTGGCTAAGCTTCAGTTTAATCTTCTTTAGCTGATTAAAGATAAGACAAATTATTTACCAAATAATTGTTATTTCCTAATAGAATTTTTTTTAAGTTCAATACCCATAACATTTTTTTTTGTTATCTACATCTTTCTTAGAAGATCTACTTAGTACTAAGTTTAATACCTCTATAATACCTTTATTACATCCGTTTTAGAAGATTTATTTAAGTTCCATTACTAAATTTGAGCCTTTACCGCCTAATGACACATTAATTGTAAAATTAAAAGAATATTAGATGACTAAAGACAAGAAATAAATAAACAATTTATTATTTTATACTAAATTTATCTTTTATTTTCAAAATACCTAAGTATAACTATAAAGCAAAACTTATGTGCTCTGAATATCTACCAAGTAAAATTATATCTTCGAATAAAGTGACGTAACATATAATAGGTGATCAAACTAGTTTAATTAGGATCGTTTCCGTTCTCTTTCTCCATACAAACGTAGTTTAAATTCTCCTCCCTGGATAAAGACATTAGAGCAAATATGTTTATGCCATAAAACCTATATCTGTCATGCATGACAATGCATCTACCTTTTTTTTTGTTTTTTAATTGAAATAATAATAGAAAATTAAAAAATAATAAAAATAAAAAATAAAAAGGTAGATGCATAGTCATGCATGACAGATATAAGTTTTATGGCATAAACATATTTGCTCTAATGTCTTTATCCAGGGAGGAAAATTTAAACTACGTTTGTATGGAGAAAGAGAATGGAGACTATCCTCTTAAATAAATAAAATATACTAAGTCGGTAGGTAGAGGAGTATACCTGTGCAGAATACAGAGGAAGACCCTGATTGTATATATTACTAGCTGTGTCTCGAGGTTTCACACACGTCGAATCCCGTGGCAATTAAAAAAAAAACCTTTTTTATCGCCTACTTCCTTCCTACATCATATTATTATTAAAAACACACTCTCCAAATTTCAGCTCTCTACTATTCGCGATTTAGGCCGTGCGTTGATCAATCAGTCAGTCAAAGCATTTTACACAGATATAGATAAATAGTAGTAGCATTATTTGGTAATCGAATTAACAGTTCCCGCATGCTCTTGCGGACAAGCGACGACGTGAACCACACCGATTAGATTTGGCTAAAGAATTTCGCGAATCATCCGTCCTATTTCTACTCATTAGAAGGTCCCATCCATCTCATTCAAGCACGTTTCACCTCTAAAAGCTATTCGAATCCAGACTGGGTTCAACTCGTTGGACAAGTTTCTAAAAATAGCTAAAACGGCCGATTTTTGAGAATAGCTTCGGGTTCATTTTGATCGATTCCCTTTGCGATATAACCGCGGGTTTTCACTGTTAGGTGCTCATACCATTGCAGTTGCATTAGACTTCAGTTGTACGTGAGAAACTGTTCTTGTAAAATAGCGTTGCAGTGTAGGTACCTATTAAATCTTCCGAAATAGGTAGGTACTTAACTTACCAAGCATGTAGTTGTAGGTAGACCTTTTTCATTTAGTCTATAGCTTTCCTAAAGCTTTTATGGGGTTATTTATTGTACATTTGTCTCCAAGTAAATTTGCCACGAAAAAAAAATACGTGTAAATTTGCCACACTTTTATATTGTTTGAATAATATTTTATACTATTGTAAAACCGTCACAATGTTTTTTTCCGTATAGTCAGCAGAAAAATTACAAAATAATTTTAATGAAAACCTTAGTCACATTTTTCATTTGTCATTTTTTTCACATTTGTCAAAATTTAATAAGAACTACCTACCTACTTAAAAAGGACGTCATGAGGCAATTGGCTTTATATCCATGTTATTATTACTAGCAATAAGGTTAACAGGTAGAGTTTACCGCATATTATGTTAAACAAAGTTTGTATTTATTCATGCCGTCAAGTTGATTCAACCCACTTGCATGTAACCTGGAGGTTATTCTCGACACGTAAACATGAATATTTCAAATTATTGTTTAGAAAATAGACACGGTGTGTTAACAACAATTATATTAGCAGAGCCAGTCAAGGACATGAATCTGTCATATTTTGTGTATAAATTTGCTGAAATCGTATAATTCGGGGACGCTTAATAATAATCAGTAATTAATAATACATTGGACCCTAAAATTCAAAGAAGTGCTTATAGCTATCATAGTTTGCGGTGACGCACATGTTTTAAAAACGTGCTCGCTCAACTATACGAACTAAGTTAGATTATTGCCCAGTGATTAAGGTTTACATTAAACTGTACTATGTCCGTATAAGTAAGCGTTGAAGTAGTGCCGATTTTTGATTTCGATTTTGTATGGGACCGTGTATCTATAGAGTTTATATATGATCGAAGATAACGATATAACATTTTTTTCACCTCGAAACCTCGGAAAGGATCGTGTTGCACGCTGGTTTCTGCGTGCAAAATTTGCGCGCTAGCGTGGAAAGAGATTTCAAAATTCGAATCTGTAGCAAGTCCTTTGAAAATGCGCCAACTGGAACCTCATTTCTTTTTTTTTTTGTTCATGGCATCGAACCCCGAAGTCTTCTTTGTTGCACATCTGCCATGTCGTATTTATTGTTTGTTATCATTAGTATCAAGCGAATTATTCGATTTAGAGATTGTTTGCGTATTCTTATTATTTACAAAAACGAGAAATCATATATGATTTTTTCGTACAAAAATATAACTACCTATCTACTTTACGACAAAAAATAGTATAGGCTGAGAAGAGAGGTAAAATATACATCTCATTTTTTTGCATAATTGCACTGGCCAGCCGATTTCAGCACTGGACTGAATAACAAAAATCTTCTCCAGTAATTCACCTTCCATACGTTGTTAGGGTTCCGTACCCAAAGGGTAAAAACGGGACCCTATTACTGAGACTTCGCTGTCTGTCCGTCCGTCCGTCTGTCCGTCTGTCACCAGGCTGTATCTCATGAACCGTAATAGCTAGAAGGTTGAAATTTTCACAGAAGATGTATTTCGATTGCCGCTACAACAACAAATACTAAAAACAAAATAAAACAATTATTTAAAAGGGGCTCCCATACAACAAACGTGTTTCAAAAACTACAAGGGAATTCTAGTACGATGTGAGGTCGCTTCTGATTGGTCGAGTCAAATCGAGTTGGTCATGGAATTCAAAATGGCTGCCCTATCTGTCAAATGTACCTACTAGTCTGCCTTCACTGACTGAGTTTCTTATAAGTTTCAGATTTTCTTTGAATCAAAGTTGTTGTAAACCATTTTAGGGTTCCGTACCCAATTGTGATAGTGGTACGAAACCCTTCGTGCGCGAGTTTCGTACTTGGCCGGGTTTTTTTATACATACACCTAGCGTTTTCCTCGCTGTAGTGACGTGAAAAATTGTGTGTTTCACTCGGCAGCAAAGTTTTTTACATCTCGTACCTTTGAAACCCTCGCAACGCTCAGCATTCTATATTTGACCCTCTCGCTGCGCTCGTGGTTCAATCCTAGAATGCTTCGCTAGCTCAGGTTTCAATACAAGTACTCGCTGCAAAAACCAACTTTGCAGCCTTGCATAACAAATAACTATTGTCAATGGTAGAACTTTATATTACGAGCGATAACTGTTTGACCCATGTCTAAGTTATTGGAGCAGTGATATTTTAGAAGAGTTTAGTTAAAATTGCTAATTTTAATGAAGTATAGTAGTTTTTTTGTCATAGTTCCTACTCAACCCTGTAAGGTGATATTATAGACCGAGATCCCAGAAGTGGCAGACCTCACGTATTTTCTGACGAACGAAATGTGGTCGATTGAGTAGTGTTAGTATGTACTAAGAACGCATGCCTACTTGCTAGCCTGCTGCGACGGCCAATTCTGAGATCATCAAGACAGGTCATCAAGATGCACAAAAAAATTACTTACCTCACGTTAATTCTCCGAGCTGATTTTCACGTATATTTTAGGTAATGTTCTTAAAAATAAGTCGCCAATACTCCCATCCACTTTCCGTCGAGGGCCCTATTTTTTGTGTACAGATTGTAGGCGACATTGTTTCCGATATTTTAGTGCAGTTTTCATACAAATATGTCTAAACGTATTGAAGCTTATCGACATTTTAGCCAAATCAGACATTTTTTGTCTAAAATTTGGATAGTCTTTGCACCAATAGGAGGTTCTTGTCTTAAAACTACACCAAAATATAGGAAACAATGTCAGCTACAATCTGTGCACAAAAAAAAGTTCTACGACATTCCGTCATGAAATAATCAACAATTTTCGATGAGCCCGACAGGGATTTTCAGTTTCAAGGTCGTTGGCGTATATACTCCTCTTAAAGCTCCTAAAATAATTACTCGACTTTACGTAAATTCTGATGCTCCATTTTTATAGGTATATGTCCACCAGACAACTATTTTAAAACTTTTTACAAGAAGACAGACCGATCCAAGTGGCCAATTACCCGCTAAACTCAATTTTAATGCCTCTTTGGTTAGGAGCGCGAGGGCATTAGGGGGTTAAGGGTATAATTGGCTCTGTCTCCTTGTAAAAGGTTTTAAAATAGTTGTCTGGTATCTGGTATAGTTGTCAACTATTTTAAAACCTTGATGCTCCATTTTTATATATTATATAAAAATGGAGCATCAGAATTTACGTAAATTCGAGTAATTATGTTGGGAGCTTTAAAGCGACTGCAAAGCAATACGGCCGAGGGAAAGTGAATGGGAGTATTGGCGACTTATTTTTAAGTACATTACCTAAAATATACGTTAAAATCAGCTCGGAGAATTAACATTAGGTAAGTAATTTTTTTGTGTATCTTGATGACCTGATATCTCAGAATTGGCCGTCGCAGCAGGCTAGCAAGTAGGCATGCGTTCTTAGTACATACTAACACTACTAAATCGACCACATTTCGTTCGTCAGAAAATACGTGAGGTCTGCCACTTCTGGGATCTTGGTCTATATATCGATGGTGCTTACCTATCAAAAGCTATCCTGTCATAAAAGTTTTGAAAACTATCGAGACACGATTGAGTCGAGACACGATTGTGAGAGCCTGAATCGCAACCCTGTGTAAGGGGTAGAAAACTAACTCAGATAAAAAGGTACCTACCTACTTTACCAAAGTAAGTTTTGTACAAAGGAAATTGAATATAATTACGAGTAGTAGAACCTAGGTAGAATGTATGATCTAGATTGCACACCTAAGTAGATTCCAACATAGACAGTCAGTATTGTTACATTAGTACGTGTGGCCTTTTCGATGACATTGGAGATTTCAACTAGGTACGGGCTTCATTGTGTCTACAATTTTACAATGCACACAGACTTTTGACTTATGTAGATAAAGATATTCTTATCAGTAGACTTGTGACTTGTTCTCACAATGCAACGTCTCAAAAGGTGATTTTGCTGAACTTTATAATTTTGTAGAGTTATGAGTAGCTTAGCTATAATATATCTATACTTGCTACTAGGGACCTAAATGCTGCCTGTAGTGCTACATTTCTCAGACGTTAGAATATTGTATCAAATAATCTATTTGTAAATCTGCGTGCATTTAAATCCAACTACCTAGGTACTTACCTACTAATATTATAAATATGAAAGTTTGCGTATAAGTACCTACCTACTTTTTTTTTTTAATCGATTGCGATGAAACTTGATAGCAGATAGCTGGAGATCTGGATGAACACATAGCTATCTGGGCTACTTTTTACCCCCATATTCCCGTGCGTTCGGGACTTACGACGGTGAAACCTCGAGGTGCAGCTAGTGCCCTAATACAATGATTAGTTGACGTTTGTTCCATCCTTCCAGCTCTCGCAGCTCCAACGGGAGACGAGCTCCAACTCGCATCCCTCGCACTCTTCCATTACCTTCCATTAGGTACCAGTAGGTGAACATGTATAATAAGGATTTCAGTAGGTCTGTACAAAAATACATACGTTTTAGCATTTTAAATTTCAAAGTAGGTTTCAAACGAAAATTTTCTATCACCATTATAAAAATTCTTATATCTACCTATAGTCCCTTTGGATAGCTGAAGAACACGTCTATCAGCTAAGTAGGCACATTAATCTATAATAATAATAAGCCCGCAGGGAATCTTTCCATCATCATCCGAGCGTTGTTCCCGGTTGCATCTCTCTCGAGAGCCCGGGGTCCGCTTTCCTACTTTTACGGCTCCACTTCGCACGATCTTCGGCATCCCGTGTAGTGAGGCCATTAGCACGCATATCCGATCTTACAACGTCAAGCCAGCACTTCTTGGGTCTTCCCAATCTGCCGCGGCCGGGCGGAGGCGCCATAGCAAGACATTTGTTTCCCACGTAACTAGCCGGTTTCCGTAGAACGTGGCCGTACCACCGTAAGCGGCATTCTTGCAGTTTGTCTGCAATGTCTCGGACATGAAGGCTGCCCCTGATGCGGGAGTTTCTGACGCGGTCTTTTCGCGTCACTCCACACATCCAGCGCAGCATCTTCACCTCCGTGACACGCAGCTCCTGCTTATGTCGCTCAAGCAATGGCCACGCCTCACTACCATACAAAAGGACAGCGTTTTATAGACCTGTCCCTTCAGTTTAACCGGCATTTTCGGGTCACAGATGACACCAGTTACCTCTCGCCACTTGGCCCAAGCTGCCGAAATGCGGGACTTGACGTCACAATCGATGTCGCCGGACTCGTGAAGCACAGATCCCAAGTACTTAAACGGGTCTGTCCGCTCGACCATGTGACCGTCTACGCAGACAGGTGTGGGATCTGTGGTATTGCTAGCCAAGTATTCGGTCTTCGCTACGTTGAGTTGCAAACCGCCGTTCTCAAGTGACTCTTTCCACGCATTTACACGCCTTCCAAGCCGCCCCTTATCCGAGTCCGCTAGCGCAATATCATCAGCATACATGAGCATCCACGGGGGCTGCTCGTGTGCGTCTCGGATGATTACGGACAGTGCGTCCAGTATTACGCTGAACAGAAACGGACTTAGGACGGATCCTTGGTGGACTCCGACTGTAATGGGGAAAGATTTAGTGTCACCAACAGCAGTTCGCACCACTGAATCGGAATTTCGGTACATGTCCCTGATGGTTTCAATATAAGTTTCAGGCACCCCTTTGGACCGCAGCGCCCACCAGATCATCACGCGAGGAATACAGTCGAAGGCCTTCTGCAAGTCCAGGAACAGAAAATGCAGAGGCGTATTCATCGATCTGTATTTCTCCATAACGATCCTTAGGGCGAAAACAGGGTCCATGGTACCATGACCGGGGCGGAAACCATACTGCCCCTCCGAGACAGTGCACTCCTGCCGGATCCGAGAGTCAACTATACGCTCGTAGAGCTTCATGGTGTGGGACATGACCTTTATACCACGATAACTTGTGGAAGTTGCACAGATCCCTTGCCCTTGAACACTGGAGTGATAACACTCAGTCTCCATTGGGCGGAGATTCTGCCGGTCTCGAGTATACGGTTAAAAAGGTTGGTTAAGATGCCCACACCACGAAAACCCATAGCCTTCCATACTTCGATGGGGACTCCATCGGCGCCGACAGCTTTCCGATTCTTCATGCAGCGAAGAGCCTTGCGCACCTCCTCAGGCGTTATCAGTGGCACAAGTCCTAGATTCGGAGGGAGTTCCGGTGGCTGCACCTCTTTATACTGCTTATTGAGCAGCTCGTGGAAATAAGAGCGCCACCTCTCCTTCACCGCGAGGTCCTCGCATAGCAGGTTATTAGGATCTTTTACACAGCGGCACTTGGATATGTCCTGTGCCGCTTTGATCCTAGAACGTGCCAACTTATAAATAAGCTTCTGCCCCTCAGACGTTTCCAACTTATCGTACAATGGCTGTAAGTGGTCCCGTCTGGCTCTGGCTACTGCTCTCTTTGTGGCACGTTTGGCAGACCTGTACGCGTCGCGATCTTCAGGAGAGTTGGACGCTTGCCACTTTTTAAAGAGGGCTTTCTTCACCCTAGTCTCCCTCTGGACTGTGTCGTTCCACCACCAAGTTTCCTTGTTACACTTGCGTCCTCCCTTAGACATACCGAGGACCGACCGCGCCGAATCAGCGATAGACACCTGAATCCGGTCCCAGTGTTCCTGTACCGATTCGCGCATTGGCACATTTGTCGCCGATTGCTGAGGCGAGCATCTGGGACTTGACTTCATCAAGCATCCACCATCTGATTCGGCGCTGACATGGTTCCGGTCGTTTGTCTTTGGTCTTTACACAGAGATCCATGACAAGGATACGGTGTTGGGCAGTGAGACTCTCACCGGGTATGACTTTGCAGTTGGCCACGTTGCCGATATGATGTCTCCTAGTGATTAGAAAATCGATTTGGGTAGCGCGCCCCCCGCTCCTGTAGGTGATCAAGTGGTCGGGCTTCTTTTTGAAATATGTGTTCACGAGTGCCAGGTCGGCAGTGGCACACGTACGCAGAATTTCTTCTCCTTCCGCATTCCGACTGCCATACCCGTAGCCTCCATGAACACGTTCAAATTCCGCCCCCATCTCACCCACACGACCGTTCAGATCACCACCCAAAACGATTCCCTGTGACAACGGGATAGCCCCAAGGACCTCGCCGAGTTTATCCCAAAACGACCTCTTATCAGCGTACCTACAACCGACCTGTGGCGCGTAAGCACTTACTAAGTGGATAGGAACCCCCCCAATAAGCACCTTCACGCACATAAGTCGGTCGCTAAAGCGATTCACCTCCAAGATATCGTCATGCAACCTCTCCCGCAGGGAATCTTTATTTCACAATAATAATGTCTACAATTCAAGTTAAAACTAGTGTTCCCTGTAGTACCGAGCCCTATGCAACCCAACCCAGCATACATACAAATATGTACAGGTACTTAGGCATCTAATCTAAATTCTAATTAAAATAACAAAGACCAAGCAATATCCAACTATAAAAATAAATAATCGACATAGGTAGGTAATACAAAACAAATAGAATACAAAAATGAAAGGTGATTCGACTCACAAAAAACTTTCTATTGCAGGCAATTTGAGTTCGAAAGTAAGATTAAGGGTCCTCTCAGGTAATCAACTATCTATCGGTCGATACCTTACAGTCACGGCTCATCGTAAGTCGCGGGGCAGTGTCGATAATGTAAACTTGTCTTTAAAATCATATTGTACTATGATTTTATTTACTGTTCGGTACCTGGATACCCGGGTGGAACATTGCTTATTTCATCCCTAGGGTGGAAAGTGCAGTCCAACTTTGACATACAGAATAGGCAAAATATCACTAACGGATTTCACGCCGCTCGTCCTCCGTGATTTATTGCCAAGGCGTGGTTACATTGCCGTGATTGCATTCTGCCAAGGCGTCGGCGAATTCTTAATTTTTGCTCTGATTTGTTTCTTATCCCACCTTCCTACACGCCTCAATAATGTACCGATAGGTAGTACCGATTTGTCCGTTTGCGAAGTAAAAACTGCACAGAATGATGAATCTGACCAAATAATCTGCAACAATTCACAAACATACTTCAATGAAATTGCTCACACAATCGAACTGCAGATAAATTTCTCCGGAAATTCGTTGTAGTGTTATAGCTATTTGTAGTAAAAATACGTTGAAGGAAAACATCGGTTATTTAGCTCTACTATAGGTACTAACGTATTGGCCGGTTCTTTGTTCTACCGGGGTTGGTCGACTAATCTGTGTAATATAGGCTAATTAGTCGTAATACATCTCTGTCTCAAGCACTTCTTCTTACCTCTACAAGTAGTGCCTGGCACATAATATTAGAATCTAATATGTGTCTCAGGCACTACAAAACATGGATTAAAGTTGATTGCCATTACGTATTTAAATTAGGTACCTAGATGTAGGTAATTTAAGTATTCTTCCTAATTTTGAAAAGTAATATTATTTTTATCGTTTTAAAGGTGTTCGAAGGTCTTAAATAAGTTTTAAAGTTATATAGATACGCCTATACGAGTCTTTAATCTACGATGACTACGAAGTTGATCTAATCGTATGTACTTACCTATTACCTAAACCTACCCATACCCGTACAACCATGGCGAATTTAGAGAGAAGTGAAATACAATGACTATTATTGATATTAGTTTTGGTTCACGGTGCATTGATTGGCAACCGATAACGTTCTAGCTAAAGTTACCTTAAGGGGACAGTCTACCTACCTACCTACTCTTTTTTCCATACAAACTTCACAAACGTAGTCGACTGTTTCCTCCCTGGATAAAGATATTAGAAAAAATATGTTTATGCCATAAGTCCTAAAACAGCCATGACCATGCCTAGATTTGTTTTCATTTTCTAATTTTTTAGAATTTTATTTATATTCTAATTAGAAAATGAAAGAAAAACAAAACGTTGGGGCATGGTCATGGCTGATATAAGACTTATGGCATAAACATATTTGCTCTAATGTCTTTATCCAGGGAGGAAACAGTCGACTACGTTTGTATGGAGAACGAGTAGGTAGACTGTCCTCCTAATTAATAGCCTTTTGACCGACACCGTGCCTACATATAGGTAGGTTAACTTTTATATAACTAGTAATTTACCCTTTATTCCATTTTGATTGTATGTGACTGACGCAATTAGGCGGCTACCGTCAATTATACCGGATCTGTCCTATTTAGTGACTATGTTACAGTTAAACCCCGTTTATAGTTAGAAGGCGTTTTCCCTAGTTAAAACTAGATTTAACGAAGCACCTTTGTTTTAACTAGGGAAAACGCGTTCTAACTGAAAACGGGATTTAACTGTAACAACAATACCACATTACCTACAGCAGTATGGGTAACTGACTGGCGGATTGCAGTTTACATCCGGACAAATCTGAATTTGGAGCGCGAAATATAGTAGAGTACAATATTAGCTAATGTGTATAATATGTACCCTACGTACAAATTATACACATTACATACCAAGGGTTTTAAACTAAGTACCTATATAACGGCGATGTTTACTAATTACTAAGATTTTTTTTAAATACTAGCTTCACTTCGTGGTTTCACTCACGTAAGTAGGCAACCAACCTACCAACCCCGCAGGCATTTGGGGATGAAAAGAAGCCAAAGAAATACGCAACTTGATGTCGCAATCGATGTCGCCGGACGCGTGAAGCATAGATCCCAAGTACTTAAACTGGTCTGTCCGCTCGACCATATGACCGTCTACGCAGACATGTGTGGGACCTGTGACATTGCTAGCCA
Source organism: Idaea biselata (assembly GCA_958496205.1). Taxonomy (NCBI): domain Eukaryota; kingdom Metazoa; phylum Arthropoda; class Insecta; order Lepidoptera; family Geometridae; genus Idaea; species Idaea biselata. The sequence goes on along the minus strand of OY292394.1, from coordinate 27,579,393 downwards.
TTTGGTCTTCGCTACATTCAGTTGCAAACCGCCGTTCTCAAAGCGACTATTTGCACGCATTTACACGTCGCCCATTAGCCGTCCTGTATCATTATCACAATCCGTCAGCGTAATATCATTAGTGTACCTACATGAGCAGCTACTGGGGCTCGTGCGCGTCCCGGATGATTACGGACATTGCGTCAAGTATTACACTGACTGAACAGGAACGTGCTTAGGACGATACGGTACCTAGTCTCGGAAAATGAGACGATAAAACTGCGTCTAGCTGACGCACTAGCCTATGTCGTATGTCGAACCGTTGCCGCGTGAGCACGTGCTGTCACACTGTGATTATTTTTTTGACATCCATAAGAATGCCTTTTTGGTTGTTGACAAAGCCTGAATCATTCTTAAAGACAAATGTTTTTAAATACAATAATTTTATGAAAATGCATGTAGGAGTTTCTAGCTCATTTTTCGAATACGCAATGTTAGAATATACCGTATCTACCTATTTTTGTTTTCATCTAAGCTTAGGACAATAGATATTGTACCAAATTATCAAAATGTTGATCATTGAGAAGTGTACTAATGAGAAGGTGCTCCATCAGTCTGTACTTAGGTCTTTAGAGTCTGCTCATCATTCCGAAGGTTCTCGTCAGATATTCATCAACTTTTTATGGGGCCAACTAGAGGCTAGACCTTTCTAATAAAAAAAAATCATCGCGATCAGACTTTAGACGACGATGAAAACAGGTAACATACACCAACAAAATATATACATTCAAATTGATAACCTCCTTTTTAGAAGTCGGTTATTTAGGTTGGTACCTATTCGTATACAAAACTATGTTTATTTGTAGCACAATTCCCATATTGATGTATTTTCTTAGAATCGTTGGCGAGTCGCCGAGAAGGTAGATTATGACAGATGAGCAGACAATTATTTTCGCCTGCTGCCCAAACGAGTCAATACAATCAGGGGCGTCTCTAGCGGGTGTGCAGGGTGTGCACAGCACGCCGCGGCGCCCCTGAGACCGCGGAGCCCACACCGAGCCTCCGTATCAGAATCGCATTTCGGAAACTAAGGGGTTTATTTCATTTCATATTTATTTTTAAAGATTCTGTTATGATCTACGGTAGGTAGGTAGTAGGTAGGTATGAGATGGTAATCCGAAATAGTATATTAGGGCTAGATGTCGCATCGCTATTTACTCAAAGGCGCGTGTCGGGAGGGTGATTCTTCGACCGGAATATTTTTTTGCTTACTTTTATGAAAAAATATTAAACCCTGTGCCAGAGCAAATCTTTTGTACTTTATTAATTACTTGTTAATATAATAGAAAATGGTTAAAGAGGCACCACTGTAAAGCTAATATTTTAGGAGAAATATCAAATTTTTAAAAGATGACTTTTGAAGATAATGACAACGTGTCCAAGTTAATGATTGAGTGGCGAGGAAAAATGACGCCTGATACGATTAATGATTTTGCGTAAATATCAAGGTATGAAAATAGCATATTTTATAAGAATTAAATAAAACAAGTAAATTAAGAATCATTTCTTTATATCAAAACACAATTACATAAAGAATTAAATAATATTTAGATTTATAAACAGAAACGGGTGTGTATGGTGCCCACTGGGTGTGTATGGGGCCCACTAAGATCGTTGGGCCCAAGCCAACCTCACCTGCTAGCTTGGTGCACCTGCTGATAAACGGACGAGGCTCTGGCGCAGACTTTCCCTTCGGGGTTGGGAGGTCAGACGGCAGTCGCTCCCGTAAAAGTTGAAATTCGCCAAATCTTTAATGGGAGTTCAAAAAATGATTGCCACACGGATAGGGCGCCGCCGCATAACGGCGCACAGGAGCTTCGCCCGACTCCTGTGGTAAGTGGACGAGGGCTACCGGGCGGGCACGGCCAAAGACGCGAGCCCCGAAATACAAGGTGAAACTCGGCTTCGCAACGTGGAACATTCTCACGCTAATCGGACGCGCGATCGAGCTGGCCGACGTACTCTTCAGGCGGAAGGCAACAAACTGATCTACACGGGTGCACCTGGTGGAGAGAACGGGGTGGCTGTGGTGCTCGCTGAGGGATTGCATGGCGATATATTGGAGGTGAATCGCTTTAGCGATCGACTTATGTGCGTGAAGGTGCTTATTGGGGGGGTTCCTACTTACGTCGTAAGTACTTACGCGCCACAGGTCGGTTGTAGCGACGCTGATAAGAGGTGGTTTTGGGATAAACTCGGCGAGGTCCTTGGGGCTATCTCGTTGTCACAGGGGAATCGTTTTGGGTGGTGATCTAAACGGTCATGTGGGTGAAATGGGGGTGGAATTTGAACATGTTCATGGAGGCTACGGATATGGCAGTCGGAATGAGGAAGGGGAAAAAATCCTACGTACGTGTGCCACTGCCGACCTGGAACTCGTGAACATGCCGTCGCTTTAATAACCTTTTATTTTGTACCTTGGTATTAATTAATGGTAAAATAAATTACTTCATATTCAAGACGAATTCAATACCTTTCTAGGACCTTTTGAATTATTCAATTCAGACATTTCATTCAAAAGATATCGGTGTATGTAGGTACCTATTGTTTCCCGACATTTTTTTTCAACTTCACTATAAAATAATATTAGGGGTACCTACGTCAAGTTAGTACTGTTGTTTGTACCTTTATTATTCCATATTGGAATCACTCTTAACTCTTACTAGAGGGCGCCAAGGAGATATTTGCACACGGGCGCTACATGAGCTAGAGACGCCCCTGAATACAATATTACCTAACGAGTTAATACAAGTTTTAGTGATGAATTCAGTGAATTGCTGACGTTTATCCTAGTTGAGGTGCAAAATCCGGTTTCGGGGTTCGTTTTTCGATTAGACTGGTTTCACTTAATCAGTAAATTTACTCAAAATCAAAATCAAAGTATACCTAGGTACGTTTATTCATTCGGATATTAGCAAGATATCTCTTTGAAATGTCAGTTTTTATATTTAATCTAATGTGTCTTCGGAACGTGACCTCTAATGAGAAGAAGACACAAGAAACTCATGGGGTTTTTTTTGTATATTTTTTTGCAGTAATCATGTGATTTACATTGTCGCATATATATTTACTTTACGCATATATATATACTTATTAACATATTATAAGTAGAATACTAAAAGAGAAACTTAGCAAAAAAGACAATGGGTTTCAGTTAAAGAACTCGTGGTAATTCAATCTGGTTCAATCTCGTGGTACCCAATTCACAATAGGTACGTTTACTTTTTCAAAAAATTTAGAGGATCCAAAACTGCTGCTGTTTTTGACAAATCTTTTATTGAAATTAAAGACATTTTTCGGTTTGAATCGCGTGGTTTTTATTACTTTTAGCATTGTTACTGTTATTGTTATTGTTGTTGTTGTAACAATGCTAAAAGTAATAAAAACCACGCGATTCAAACCGAAAAATGTCTTTAATTTCAATACAACATCGCGAAAACAGAAGAAGAATCTAAATCTTTTATTCCTGAAAAAGGGACCAAGGGGTCAAACCTGAAAAAGGAACCTGTACCTACCTAAAGGTGCCGAAACGTTGAGCGTTGAAACAATGCTAAAAGTAATGTCTTTAATTTCAAATCTTTTATTTCTTCGAAAGGTTGACTTTGGGCTGTTTTTATCCCGAAATTCGTGAAGGTACTACTAGTTTATTTTCATAATAAAAATAACGTGGTTTCCAATTAATTATTGAATTACTCCCTGCAATATCAATTTACGACACAAAGAGACGGGCGTTGTGCACCATCAATGAATAAGTGATAACGAATGCCGTCATCACCCATCACCCACCCTTCTAACCCTTTCTCCTCTCTAATATAATTTATCAGCCCACAGCTACCCTCGGGTGAAATTGAACTGCAATACCTAACAATGTTACAGCGCAGGTACGAGGTAGGTAAATTTCCAACAAATTCCTAGAACTACGACCAGCGATGACTTCTAAGTATATTTGCACTGTTATGTATTCTGCGGTATGATATAAGTTAGGACCTCCTAGGACACACTCTAGCAACAACTAACAACTCGACGACGACGACGCGACGACTACGCTACTAATCATAGTTCGGTTCGAATCCTTCTCCTACTACTACTATAAACCCGAAAGTTTGTATGTATGTATGTGACTTTGTTACACTTTCACGCAAAAACTTCTGAACCGATTGCGATGAAACCTGAAATATACATAGCTGGAGACCTAGAATAACACATAGGCTACTTTTTACCCCGATATTCTCGCGGGATCAGGACTTACGCGGGTAAAGCCGCAAAGCCGTGGTACTCAATAAATCAGTCATTTGTAGAATCGGTCATTTATAGAGTCAGTCAATTTAAAAGAATCGGTCGTTTGTAGAATCAGTCATTTCAAGGATATCGTTGTATGTGTGGTTGTAGCGTAGCAGGCGACGCGTGGCGTAGCGGCTACCGCTTGTTTACTACCGTTCACCTCCTGAGACCACCTGGGTGAACCGTAGAAAGGTTTTTTTTTACAGCGGCTCACCTTTGTTCACCTGGGTGTTCGGTGGGAATTATAAAATTTCTACCGTCCACCTTGTAAAAGAAATAGAATCCAAAGTGAAAATTCAAAATAAAAAAAGAAGTGGGTTGTGTATTGAAAATGATGATGATATAATATACTATTAATTACAACTTTTTAATAATAAAATAACGGTGGGTTACGCACTAGAAAAACTGCATAAATTTTTTTTCAAGTATAAGTTACCGAAATAAGTTCAAGCGTTGGTTGTTATTTTGTTTTTGTTCAGTAATGATATAATTAGTACCTACTTAATAATAAGTGATTAAAAAATATGTTCAAAAATGTTGATTTTCTTCTTAATTGTACAGGTTAGGTAATGGTATAATGTCATAATCTGTAAATTTTCCTTGCTGACATAATCAATATAGCATAGATATTATTATGGCCAGTATCTTTCTGAGGTGTACCGTCACCAAGGGCATTCAATGTTGAGGTGAGCCGCTGTAAAAAAAACTTTCTGCGGTTCACCCAGGTGGTCTCAGGAGGTGAACGGTAGTAAACAAGCGGCGGCTACGTTGTCGCGTGAATCTGTTTGTTAATCTGTCAATCATAAGTTTAATGGTCGGCATTATGTCGCGTTACGTTGCTCACTTAGGACAAGGGGGAATATACTAGTAGATTGTATACCTAGCGGAGAAGACTATTTTTCCGGCGAGTGTTTTTTTTTAATCGAGAAAGGTTCGAGGGATTTGTGAAGTAAAATCCTGAGCGAATCGAATGATTCACGAACGTTACGCGAGCGAAAAATAGTATTTGCTCCAGAGATAGACGAGTAATAGAGCGTATTTATTCGAATCATACAATTTCGAACATTAATTGTGTAGGTATATAATATACCTACACATATATGTACCTACACGTTAGTTGTAGATAGAGGCTATTTTTATTATTAATATTAAATGTACTACAATTACTATTGAACTGCATCGTAACAATTTTATTGTTCTGCGAATTAGAAAACGCCTTAATAATTTAAGGTTACAGGACATAAATTTGAGCATAGACTTCTTTTTAGACGTCGTCGATGGACGCGGAGACGATTTTAATAAATTAAAATTTTCTATAAGTAAATCCGTGGTAAATATTGGGCTTATTTTCAAGACTCTTCTATTTATCCTTCGACAACCGAAAATGGTTTTCATCCATGTCTCTTTAAAATAGACATATCCGCTCTTTGTACGCTCCGTAATTCAGTAATGTTTAACATCAGGTGATGTTAATAACTATTTCCTAAATTATAATCGAATTTATTTTTGTTTTATTTTTAAAAATGGAGTTTTTTCTCCTTATCGATTAAGTATTTATTAGGTAGGTAGGTTCTTGGTTTCATTTCAACGGTAAGTAAATGATTCCAGTTGGTTAGGCAAAATGCAGTAACCTTATAAGATTTAAATAATAACTGTGATTAAATCATAAGCTAAAAGGCTTTTGAAACGTCCGCGTTACCGATAACTGTTATCGTGAATTCGATTTAACACGCATTGATAAACCTTATTTGGTTTCTGGTGTAGTTAGGTAATTTACGTATTTTGACATATAAAATAATTAAAATTTAAATAAGTACATTAAATTACCACTTTTGGCCGTAATAGACTTATATAGGTAGGTATGTATCTACTTTGTATTTACTTTTAATAGATTAAATTTAGTTTTAGATGTTATTTAGCAAACATATCTTCTAGACTAATATTATAAAGAGGAAAGATTTGTATTTTTGTATGTTTGTGTGTATGTATGTTTGTAATTAATAAACTAAAAACTACTGGACCATTTCAAAAATTATTTCAGATAGATTTAGATAGCTACATTCACCCTGAGTTTTATAAAACTATACACGGAGCTAGTGTTTTATAAAACTGTGATAACGAAGAGTTTGCGGGGTTTAACGGTTACGACAACCCACGCAAGCGGAATTTGTAATAAAAATTTGGCAGTCATTTTCCTTAGACAAATTACTAAAAAATACTTACCTTCTTATTAAAAAAACTAAGTGGTAAAATGTGTGTTAACCGATTAGTCTCCAAAGATAATTAACTAAAGTTTAACCAAATAAGAATCGCTTGAGGATGACTGTTTTGCACGTCGATGGTCCTTTGGACGTCATCGTTGGTCCTCCGGATGAAATTCCGACAAGCTCTGGCAACCGCGGAGCGATGAACACCCGGTTTTGTGGGTAAACTCTGGCCGCTCACCATCCCAGACCAGAGGGACCCCATACCATACACCGGCCCTTTCTCCCCCGGGAGCAGGCTGATAAGGTGATTCCCCGCAATTATAAAAAAAGGATGACTATTTTAAAATTTAGTTAAATGTAACATAAAACGGAAAAAACGAACAATAATTAATTAAAAACCCTCGTTCGGCAGTCAGAAGCCTGGAGGGTTACTGCAGTTCGTTTCGATACGACATCGATACTGTCATACGATGATTCTACTATCACATTCTGGTAGTAGGGTGACAGTAGAACCATCGTTATGACAGTATCGTTGTCGTATCGAAACGAGGGCGATAAGGCATGGATTTAAAATATATATAAAAAACCCGGCCAAGTGCGACACTAGCGCACGAAGGGTTCCGTACCACTATCACAATTGGGTACGGAACCCTAAAATGATTTACAACAACCAATTTTTAAATTTGATAGGAAAATGTGAAAAATTCAGCTTCGATTCTTACTCCCATCATACGACCATCTCTCAAAAAAAAATTGAAAAAAATAAAAACGTTGCACAAAGAAAATCTGAAACTCTTTGGTAAGTGAAGGCAGACTGGTATTTTGACAGACAGGGCAGCCATTTTGAATTCCATGGCCAACTCGATTTGACTTCGACCAATCGACCGACCTCACATTGTACTAAAATTCCCTTGTAGTTTTTGAAACACGTTTGTTGTATGGAGCCCCTCTTAAATATTTGATTTATTTTGTTTTTATATTTGTTGTTGTAGCGGATACCGAAATACATCTTCTGTGAAAATTTCAAGCTTCTAGCTATTACGGTTCATGAGATAAAGCCTGGTGACAGACGGAGAGACAGATAGACAGACAGACGGACGGACAGACAGCGAAGTCTCAGTAATAGGGTCCCGTTTTTACCCATTGGGTACGGAATCCTAAAAAGGATGGATGAATAAAAAAATATCCAAGCAATCTGACAAAGGCCATTCATAAAATAGACATTAAAGATGATTAAAGGCTAATTATATATAACAAAAAAATTATATACATATATACAATACAATATTTATTTATTATTATGAAACTTATTAAACATTTCCCAAATTACATTATAAATCAGTTCCACACTAAGCACAGCTTGTATCGCAGTAACCGAGATACTAATATAAAATGAAGATGACATTTAATAATTATTCTTATAAATATATACCTTATAGACTAACATACATAAAGATAATGTAAAATTAAAATTAGGGTTTAGGGTTTTCAATGAAAATACAATGAAATTTATATACAATTTAGGTAAATGTAAATAAGTTTATAATAATTGTACCTAATTGTTTTTTTACATTTTAAGTCGTAAGTACAAGATGCGTACGGAAACAATACTTACCTTAGCTGTTCTCATACGCACCTTGCACTCACGAAGTAAATAATTTGTATTTTTGTTTTTTTTCCGATCGACAGATTGACAGACAGATCCAAAATGTAATTTTACTGCCCGAAATCAGAATGATTTTTTATATTTCCCTTTTTAAAGTTGTTTTTATTTTATACAGACTCCAAAAAAAGGAAGAGATGCTCAATTCGGCTCTAATAAGATTATTTTTTGTTGGACAGAAGATTTGATCAGGTTAGAATTTTCGGAATGATGAGCAGCATAACTTCTAAGAATTCAATAGGTAGGTACTAGGTACCTACGTTTTGCACTTACGACCTGGCCTTTTAAAAAAAACCCGGCAAGTGCGAAACTCGCGCACGAAGGGTTCCGTACCACTATCACAATTGGGTACCGAACCCTAAAATCGTTTACCAATTTTAAAATTTGATAGGTAAATGTGACATATTTAGCTTCGATTCTTACTTCCATCATACGACCACACCACGAAAAAAAAAAGAAAAAAAAAAAACTTTGACACAAAGACAATCTGAAACTTATAATTAAGAAACTCTTTGGTAAGTGAAGGCAGACTGGTATATTTGACAGATAGGGCAGCCATTTTGAATTTCATGACCTACTCGATTCGATGTTTTTGAAACACGTTTGTTGTATGGGCCCCCCTTAAATATTTGTTTTAATTTGTTTTTAGTATTTGTTGTTGTAGCGGCAACCGAAATACATCTTCTGTGAAAATTTCAACCTTCTAGCTATTACGGTTCATGAGATACAGCCTGGTGACAGACGGACAGACGGACGGACGGACGGACAGACAGACAGACAGACAGACAGACAGACAGACAGCGAAGTCTCAGTAATAGGGTCCCGATTTTACCTTTAGGTACGGAACCCTAACTAGGTAAGCTGTATTGATGCCCTTGTTACCTGGAACCATATTTCGAAAACAAATAAAAACTCTTAAATGGGTAACGTTACAAATTGCAATTTGGAGAATTTGATGCCTCTACTTTCATTTGATTGAGTGTATGTAGTAGTTTACATTAAAGGGATAAAATAAAAAATATTTAAATAGCACAAAAAAAGAATGATCAAAATCGGCCAAAAAGAAATATAGGTAAAATAAAAAAAATAGTTCGATTTCGATTTGATTAAATAACGCTTTATTTTACCAAAATAAAACGAGGAGTTACTACAAAAGAAATAAAAAACACAAAATAAACACAGAAACAAACAAATTTAACTTAAAACTATGTACCTACCTAATAACAATAATGATACACCGGGCGGCCTTATCGCTAAAAGCGATCTACTCCAGGCAACCTTTTGATGAACAAAAATTTTAAGGAGGGGATTTCCGTAATGCCTTTCCTAATAACGAAGTGAATTTCTTCTACATTATATGTAGGTACGTTAGTATTATGTGATCTGTGATATAGGTAGGTACCTAGTGATAGTTATAAAATTATAAATATGTAATATCCTACCTAGAATCATTTCAAAGTTCCGATTAGAAACCGGTTGGATACGCCGTTAAATCAGGGAGTGTTGGTTGGCCACCTAACTGACTGAGCAAACCACTGACCAGTGACTGGTCATTCCACTGACCACTGACCTGCCATTCTCAATTATATTCACGTCGAGATCGTTCATCGGTTCTACACATTGAGTTACAATACCAATAGAGTCACCAACTGAAAAAAAATGTCCGCGCCAAAACTCTGCGCACGCTGTCACGTGAACGTGAGCGACTTTGAACGTTAAGCAAGTAGGATAAAGTCTAAATTCGAGCAAATGTCTTTTTAAAAGGTATGTAGAACGGCGCGGCGCTCGGAAATTTTTCTAGTGTTGTCAGTTAGAGATTTTGGCTCTATAGGTATTGTAACTCAATGGTTCTATTTCTTTGTCCACGCACAAACGGGACTAAGCGAATTAGTGCATTAATAATCTTCTCTAATATTTCTAATATAAAATTTCCATGTCACAGTGTTAGTTACCGTACTCCTCAGAAACGGCTTGACCGATTTTTATGAAATTTTATTTTCGTATTCAGTAGGTCTGAGAATCGGCTACTATCTATAATTTATAAGGCAAAACAACGAGTTTGCCGGGTCAGCTAGTCTTATATATAAAATTTCCATGTCACAATGTTAGTTACCGTACTCCTCCGAAACGGACGAACCGACCTCCACCAAACTCCACATGCGCATTCAGTAGGTCTGAGAATCGGCTACTATCTATAATTTATAAGGCAAAACAACGTTTGCCGGGTCAGCTAGTATAGTGATAAAGTCAGATGGTATAAAACATACAAAGTAACGTTTTACATGTTTTATATTATGTGGCAGGTCATAGGCACTGTTCCTTGAGCCTTTGTGTATAAGGCCGGCTTGCTCCAGGCTGGCTTAAATCTAACTATTGAATTTAAACGAAATTTTTAACTTTCTGGTATATCTTGTCCTTCGGAAGCTTTTAATTCTGACAATAAAATAAATGAAAATAATTAAAAGACTCCGTTACAAAATATTTCTAAAAAAATAAAAACTAGACATTTTCAAATAACTCTTTTTTATTAAACTATCAAACATAGTGCATCAACTAAACGTCCTTATTAAAATAGATTATGATCGTGTTTTTTTAATGAATTATGAAAGCATTTATTCAAAAACGTAGTATTTCTTAAGTGTGGATTAACACTAAGAAATAATGTTTACCTCGATTATGACAGTTTAGCATTATTTTGATTCCCGTCGGGTGCAGGTCTTTATGGATAAAAATAAATATTTGTTTGTTCCCTTTGTTCCAAATAGTGAAAGAATTTTTAAAATCAGCACAGTTTTTTTTTTGAGTTTATTCATTACAAACCTACAGAGACACAAACACAAAAATACAAATCTTCCTCTCGGTACGTAGGGACTTATGATTCTATAAGTAATACTAAAACCATATTAGGTAGGTAGGCAATTCAGTGGTACCTAACATAGTGATAGGCGTGTACCCTGACTTTGCAGGGGTGTGCAATGTAGTACGTACTTACATTGCACACCCCTACAAAGTCAGGGCATGTAGAGTGCGTTTCATCTTTAAATTCCTATGCCGTCATGTTGGTAGCAAAACAAAAAGTGCAAAATACAAAAAAAAAAAATGTGCTACCTTGAATTTAGGGGATTTGTATATAAAGAATGAATGAACGAATCTTCCTGGATTCAAGGTTTAGGGTAGAGCACATTCAAGATATTAAGGCAAGACTTTTTTGTTTTGCTACCAACATGACGGCATAGGTAATTAAAGATGAAACGCACTCTAGTAACATGGGCATGCCCCAGCGCAAAAGACAAGCTATTAAAACAAATACGGGAACCCATAGAGCATTTCCTCCAACACTAAGAAAAAACGTTTATAAACAAAGAGAGGTTTCTTTTTGTTTATAAACGTTATTTCTTAGTGTTTACCACACTAGGTAATAATGCTTGCAAAAATGCTTTTAAAAAAATATTTTTGTTAAAATAAAAACTCTTTTTGTTTATTAAGATTTTAACAAGCAACTAATAAATAAAAGGGTGCTTACATGTGCGTAATAAAATTACAATTTTAATAATAAATGTTTTATTCTTACTTAGTATTTGAAGATCCTATGAAAAATAATAACTACTTATGTGACTATAATTATCTTTGTCTATAATCCTCACCTACCAACTTACATATAAATTTTGTTTATTTTATTTTCCTTAGTTAGGGGCAGGTAGGGCGAGAGGGGGAGGTTTCATTACTACGTGACATAATTATTGTAAATTACTTTTTCTAACGATAAGTATTTTTTCAGTAACTCTATAATATGTAATCTAACCTAGGTACACATGAACACAGTCATCTCCAAAAGTTACATCTTCAGGATTTCATTAATTAGGTACTTAGATATTCGCCGAGCGTAATTTATTTTTTATGTAGGTCACAATTTCGTGGAAGGCTCATGGGTCGTGAAGGGCAAGTATGTGGGCTCGCTATTGGACAGAGAACGAGGGGGCGGGGCGAAGGGTGCCACAGGGACGCCGCCGTTCTGACACGCTCATCCCATAAACTTGACAAATGACCATCTTAGGAGAGCCTCAGTGGGGGAGGACAAAAAAAACTAGCCGGGAACAACAAAGGAATGATAAAAGAAAATAACTTGTTCACAAAAAAACAATGAACAAAAATGTTATCGAATCAAAATACAAATAAAGACATTCTGTAACAGTTTAATCGAAGTCGCAATGCATTATACAAAAAATTACATCTACAGTCGCTAATAGCACAACAAAACGATGACTCTCGGACACCTGAAGACTTGTGCCGACTGGAACAAAAAGATAACAAGTTTGAAATTCGGTCGGTTGAATTCGCACGAGGCGTTCATCGGAGCAAGAGTTAAAGTTTAGGCAGAACGACAGGCGAAGTGGCGGGGCTCGGGCCGCGGGGAAACATCCGTTCGCTCAAGCGACGCGAGCGACGGTTGCCCAATTCCAGCCACGAGCGTGCCGCTCCGACCGAACGATTATTTAGATTTCGTCATGTGTTGGTAGGTAGGTAGGTACTATGACTCAAACCGAACGATAACGAAATATTCAGTTAATTGCTTACTTATAATTGAATAGTTTGTAGAGTCCCCTAATACAAAAGAAAAGAAAAGTTTTTAAATCTAATTTTAAAATTATTTCCCAAGAACAGTCATGTTTCTAGCAGAAAATACAAAGATTCCGCAGCCGAATCAAATGACAGCTTGCGTAATCTTCGACGTCACTGCTTACACGACGACGTGTTAACCTCAGGGAAGAGTGGGCGGCTGCGGCTGGTGTGGTGACGAATGATGGCTGTATGCCAACTATATAGGAGAGAGAAAAAGACTGACTGATAGGAAAAGTCGCGTCAGTTTCTCTCCCCGACACAGCTAACATTATTTCGGAATCTTCTTTCTTCAGTATCTTCATTGTTTTCCCAGCAATAAATAAATTCTTGACGAAGTAGTTATGCGGTGCTATGCCTTAACTATACGTCGCGCGAGATCTGAGTCACATGACAACGCAAAAGGAAAAATGTGACTCGATAATTACATCGGAATCATGCTACCAAACAATTTTATTTAATTCATATTGTAATTCGGCGCATGATTTCCCACTAACAAAATTAATGTTGACCGCAATAAAACTATTCACAATAAAATCAACTTGGTTAAAACTAAATAAATAAAAAACACTTCCAAATTAACTTTACTATCACTAGTATTTAGTTTATGTGACTTGCGATTATTCATGAACGCACGAAAAAAGAAAACTAATTTATTTTTCAAAGTGAAGTTAAATTCCACAAAGTTTGTACTCGTTTGAACTAGGAAGCGAGCGAAGCAGTCGACGACTAAAGAGCGAATGATACACGTAGCAAAGTTTCATGGCGTAGTGGCGTTCGGCGCGAAGGGGCTCTCGTCAAATTGTTGACGGGGGATGAGGAAGGGAGGGAGGGGCAAGCTGCGCGCACAGAGAAAGGACGCAAGTGGTGATGTAATCGCGATCGATGCACTCTACCAACTCTGTGCGACGAAACCACCGCGCACCGAACGTTTTACGGATCTACTATGAGATGACCAACAATATTATGTCATCGTAAAATACGTAAAAATGCACATAATAATTCCAAATGAATCATTATCTTTCCCTCCCCAATCAGAGATGGCAACCTGAGAAAGAATGTAGGAAGGGAAATGACAAAAGGACAGCCATTGAGCAATCAGGTCAGTGACCGTCGCTTCTGACACGTGCCGAGCTCCACGTGGAGAAACAAAGAATGATCCCGACCGAATAGAAGTTGAACCTAGTACGATAATTTGTAATCGTGTCTACATTGAGACGCATCGAACTAGACTAGACTAGAAACAAGGAAGAGTTCAGTGACAATATATAGGGCAGGTATTATATCGATCACGATGCCGAGTAACGAAAGAGTAGAACGAGTGTGCGACTCGACTCGGGCTGCATCGTGAATTTCCGCGTGCGTTCGGCTTCTATCTAGGTCACACGTGTAATCGTTATCCCCACCATACTGGCCTTGGCTTACTTTAGGCCGATTGGCATGGCACCTCCCCTTCTCCGGCTCCACGAGATCCTGCTCCACACACCCACCGACAACGACCACAACCGATTCTACTATTCTCTCACCCTCTACTCTATCTACACTACCATCTAAATATTTTACAATTTCGAACCTTCAAGCGATTACTTAGCTAGGTACTCTGTCGTACACAGTTAGCGGTACTTTTGTAACTATCTTCAAATTAATCAATAGTCCCACATTTATAATTGCTATACATTATCGGACTATTACCTTACGATTTTAGGTAAAATTATCTTATCATAGCAAGACAGTTAAAATAAAAAAAGATAATGTCGCCAAGTTACGAAACAAAAAGTACAACGTAAGAAAACACAATATAAAACTAGATAACCCATGTTTCATGTCTAGTAAAGCAAACTGCATAAATAAGACCATAATTAGTAAATAAAAGAAATAAATCTTTAATGAAACGTATGGTTAAAATCAAATCACGACCAAGATCGAGTGAACGGCAACTATCTAAGCCAGTATCTATGATCGAGGTCGCAGTCGCACAGCCCAGTGCGGCCCCATCGTATAAAACTCGCTGCAGATGATGAAAACAGCGTTTCGACCTCGTTCGTATCTAGGACAGCACCCAAAATAACTAGGGCACAGTTACTGCGCAGTCGACTAACGCAACTCATAGCTTGTGTTAATGGCCAACGTTAACGGAGCCGCGACAAATGCCGCGCATCCTCTGTGTCCCAATCTAACTGTTCAACACAAGCCGGGTCATGGTAAATTGGTTGTGAACGTTGCCGAAATCGACCTCTCTAAAGAGGTTTCGTGCACTCCCAAATTCGATAGTCAAATGTTTAACGTTATGTATTTACAACATGACTTTATTGACCAATAACATGAGATTTTTTTAACGAAATCAATGTCGCAACTAATGCACCTCTAGCTTAGGCAGGGACCTACTGACATGATATCATATACCTACTTTATGACTGCTTTGCAATAAAACAAAGCATGACTCAAGATAGATAAATTTTAGAACTTCTTAGAATATGATAAATCGTAAATGACGTCGAATATCTCAACGAGATTGAGAATGAAACACGTGCAAAGTGCATACGAATAGCTAACATGTTATTTATATAACTTTAAGCATGTGCGAAGCGGATACTTCCGTACGAATATGAATTTTAAAGTAATTCTATAAATAAAGGTATAGTAAGTAATCTTCTGTTGACGGTTCGTCCGTAAGTTTGTCTTTGTTTTAGGTCAACGAAGTTACTTAATCGTTACCTACTAGTAACAAAATAAATAAATGTTTATACATTCATAGATAGGATAAAATAATCGAAAAAATATATTTATTTTTAACAATCCTTAACCGGAGGAAGACCATTTTAAGAAAGCGTTGGGAATTTCTTTGGACTATCGACTATTCTGTGTTTTTTACCACAGAATAGAACTCGTGGCCGAAAAGAACAGGAACTTGTGACAAGTTGGATAGCTATGTCAACGCTTTATTTATTACTAGGTATATTATGTCACTAAGAATACATTAATGTCATAATCATATTTTTTTAAAGATGTGAAAATGGGTCAAATCTCCCGGACTCCCCCTATTACCAAGTTAAGTGATTAGATTACCTACCTCCCGTATTTGATTCTACATTCGATGTTTCTTTTGAACTGACTTGAAATGAAATTATCCATTTAATACTTTATAAGAAACAATGAGGTTTAAAACTGCCATTTGCTCACTTCAGATGGCGCTACTGTAGCACGTCTGCCTTTATTTGACACCTTCATAGTTTTTTCGTAAACAAACATGGTTATTTTGAGATAATTTTACAAAATGACGCTTTGTTCAGCTGTGGATTGCAAAAACATAGCAAATCATTTATTCCCCAAAGATGCCAAAAGAAAAAAACAGTGGATAAAAGCTATGAGGAGAAAAATCGACCTAGTAACTATTTAAGGTTATGTGCTCCCCATTTTAAACCTAATGATTTTTTTGAGAGAAATTCCTACACAGGTAAAACGTTTCCTTTCTTAAAACTACTAGTGTAGGTACCTACCTATTGATCGAAGGTTATAATAGTTTACTATTGTAACGATAGTCTGTATGAGAATGTATATTCTCTTAGGAATAGACCATTCCTTAGTTTTTACAGTATTTTCCACCTATCATCAATGATCATCGATCAGTGATCATCACAGACGTTTCTCTCATGCCAAGCTTTGTGTAAATTAGGGTCCTTATCTTACCTTATCCACATTTTCTCATTCATTCAGGTGATGAAAATAAATAAAAAGTATTGAGGAAAACAGCAGTTCCTTCTATATTTTCTTTTACCAAAGTAATTACCGAAATAAAGCCAGAAGACCAATAACGGTTAAACAGACGTCTAGAAAGAAGCAGAAGGAGACAGTGCTTAGATACAGCACCTGGACCTAGCAGAATACAAACCGAAAATAATAAATGCTGCAACTTTAGAGAAAATATTATGAAATGAAGGAAATTTTACTTATAAATTAAAGACATTTTTCGGTTATAATCACATGGTGTTTATTTTATTACTTAAGGCATTGTTTCAACGCTCAACGTTTTGAGACCTTTACATGTCTCTTCTTCAGGATTGACTGAGATGTTTTTGTGATTTGTCATTCTAATGTGTTAAAAAGTTACTGTGAAACTACTGTCTTATCAAAATCTAAAATTAAAAAAGGTATCAAAACGTTCCTGTGTACACAGACTCTAGATAGCAAAGTTAGACTAATATTTATTATTAACTATGCTTAGATCGTGTCCGTCAGCTAGGCCGGACCGGGCAACAGATTTACACCAAACTTTACACAAACAGATGTGCTTACAATGTGCCTACAAACCACTTCCAGCGGCACATTCACAATAACTGACTTCTATAGTGCCATTTCAATCTATTTTCAATAAAACTATGTAAAGTAGTTTCTTCATTTGTGCTTTGCATTGCACATGAAAGTAGGCATAGTTTCCTTCAAAGGCAACACCAAGAGTAACCAAACTTCTGCTTTCATATAACAGACGACCTTTGGGTGGTAGGTACTTGAAACCTCTCCGCAAACTCTTGGATGTGGTGTTTGGACAGCCGAGCGGTGGTAAATTGGTGCTAGCGTTAACATCTCCAAAGTGACTTATATCAGGAAACTCAGGAATTTCGTCATCGAGTTCCTCTTCGACTCCAATAATACTGTTTCTGTCGTACGCCTCTAGCCTAAAACAAAAACATAGAAAATCCATGAAAAAAATACCCTTGTCAACCATTTGTAAACAAAGACTTATTTTTAATAAAATCATAAAAATTACAAGTCGTACGACCCCGCAAATAAGCACGTATACTTATCTCAACATGTAGGTACTTTTTACAAAAGGGTTTTTACATATTTTCAACATATAAATCAGTACAAAGCCTTTTTGTAAAACATAACAAACAAACACTAAAATGCACTTTTTTACTAACCTTTCAGTCAAAGCAGCTTTTTTTCCGCTAGTAGACGCATTCCTTTTTCTCAGCTCCCCTTTTAATTGGATTATACTCCACGTTGAATACATTTTAATTCATAAAATTGCTAAAGACACATGCAATCACAGTTGAAGTTTGTCGGCATCTGGCCGTGCCACACTAGCGCCACCTGCCTCGACCTTTTAGTTTCTAACCCCATTGAGACTGCGGCCTCATTAGCGCGTTGCGACTGTTCTGTGATAAAAAAACAAAGAATAGTCGATAGTCACAAAGGGATTGGCGGTAATCAATAGGTTAAGTACTTAACTTGGTAGTAGGGGAAGTCTGGGAGATTTGATCCCTTTTTTCTTAAACCTTCATAAAATTTTAATTTCGATATTATCGTAACTTCAGTGACATAATATACGAATCATCGACATTTTACTGTAAAACTTGCCACATTTATATATTAGTTGCAATTTAATTAGTGGTATAGATATAGTGTTTTAATAAGGTTTCGGTACTGTGTTATTATAGGGTGCAAAAGTGATGGTGAAAGAAAAACTCTTTGAATTAATCTTTGAATCTCAATATTTCGCCAGTAATTACAACTGACTTGTTCCCGTACATTTCCCGTTTATAAATACTAGTGTAACTTTTATAATTCGGTGCAAATGCCGTAATAATAAATTATTCTGTTTTGGCGGTGGACCAGCTGCCTTTTTGTAGCACACGTTACGAGACCGAATTGTTAAAAAGAAAGAGTTATTGCGTTTCTCTAATTTACCTACTTCCTATATTTTTAATCCTATTAACATTAAGGTAGTTAAAACAATCTACATATTGATAGTTAGGTTAAAGTCCTGACCTGACTGATTGACTGACTGAACTATGCACAGCCTAAGCCGCTCGTTCCAGAAATATATGAAAACTGGAAGTTATGTTCTTTGAAATAATTATCTACTAAAAAAGGATTATACGAAATTACCAAGATATCGGTAACTAAGTGAGTCGAACCGCGGAACAGAAATAATCCATGTTATTACTACCAAAGGAAATGAGGAAAATAATAATAAAAATAAAACATGCAGCTGCTGCCCGACTATGCTGATAAGAAGTAGCATTCATTAACTACTGACTAAGTATCTACCTACGTACCTACTCATAGCGATATTATAAATTATAATATAAACAATATAACAAACATTGCTAGCCGGAAGTATTGTTATAGTAAACACAACAGGTTGTTTAATTAAACAAAGCAATAAACTTGTATAATAATAACAAATGTTTGTGTAATATAACTTGTGTAAGTTAAGCGCGAATGCAGATATTAAATTTCGACTAATCGCTTGTTTTATTTTACCTATGTAGTCATTTGTTAGTTGTTTCTTTTGTTTGACTTCTAACTGAATAAGTGTGTTTCCACTGAAACAGAGCTAGACGAAGCGAAGCGGACCGTGAGTTTGCCAATCACTGTGCACTCCACATCAGCAGAAACAGTGTGATTGGCAAATTTACGGACCGCTACGTCCAGCTTCTTTTCAGTGGAAACGCGCCCTTATTTGACAACCTAACAACAATGGCTCGATCTAAAATTCTCTATGTGCGTTCAGCCTTATAGGTAGGGGAGAGGTGTACAAAACGATCCCTCTAGGAAAAACTTCTGTAAAATTGTATTGATGAAGAGTTTTGTAAAATTAGTGTTTTCTATGGTTAGGTAATTTATCCCTCTCCGGATTGGTATAAATCGAACTAAGACATTAGATGTAACTTATTTACATTGTGGTATAAGAAAAGTGAGCGTCCTGTATGAGAAAATAGAATGTAGTGAAAATTATTTATCAGGAACTAAAATTTGTCAAATCACTGCAAGAAGACCTCAGATTCCACCCAATACATGGCCACAAAAACCTGTCGCATTACATATAGGACTGAATAATATCAAAACTGTGCTTTTACTTTAGATTAAGTGTACTGATTTTTAATTTGTTGACGTTTAGGGATCGTTTTGTACACCATTCCCCTACTCAGAAAACTTTCATTGAGCATTAGAATATTTCGTGTCCCGTGATTCTTTTCTAAACAACGCAAAACAAAATGAACGCGATTATATCCATTAAAATAGTTTTATTGATCTCTAGGGATATCATATTATTATCTAAACGATTTCTTGGTTAAAAAATACTTAGTAACATTACGGGAAAGTGATGTACTTATGTCTCTTTGATTTATCGAAATTAAGTATCTTTCTCTATTCCCAGTTAACTTAATTATTATATTAGAAGTTTAGATGTAGGTTATCTAATAAGTATCATTTTTCACGACGACGACCACACGACGTTCGTAATACAAAAAAAAGAACCGAAAAAGGAAAGAATCACATTAACTTAATTATCCCGATGTTAAAAATTAACAAATTACGTACATATACACTAGTTATATTGTATGTACATTTTAGATAAGGAATGTAAGAAAAGTAACTCCAAAAGGAAAAGGGTTTCTTTAGAAAGGAAAAGAAAGTTTAACGACTGCTTTGTCTCGCTCTTTTGAGTTGTAATATAACATTAACAGAAATGCGACAAAACATTCACAAAAGCAAAGCAATGGTATCACTTAGGAACATTTCTAAAAATGGTTGGTTAGGTTAGGTTAGGTTAATCAGACATTTAGGTAGGTATTTAAAACTCAACTGAACTTTTTCTAATAGTTACGTAGTTTATGTAAGCGCTTTGAAATTAGTTACTGTAAAGTTACTCACTCTCAAATAGGGGTTAAAGTTTAGAAAAAGTTCAGTTGTTCTTAAGGAACTTAGGTATTAAGCGAAAGATCGCCAGCTGGGTTGGGAATCGGGAGTCGCTCAGCGGGACTTACCTGGAGTCGAGGTGGCTGGAGTCAAAGTGCGACCAGGGAGCGCGGTTTTATAGGTTTTATAAAGAAGTTAGAGTGTGCGCGCGAACGGCGATGCAGATCCGTACCGCATTGAATTCTCTACTGTACTCTGTTGCCAATGTTGCCACTGCTTTCCGGTCAAATGGCACATCTTTTGTTCTCAAGATAAAACTTACTAGAGTTAGAGAAACATCATGAATTCATTATACCTTTGAAAATTATGTTTTACGAAATAGAAAAATCTAAATATCATGCAGTAGGTAGGTAACTGATTTAACAAAGAGATACCTAGGATATGCCATCTTGATTTGAAATCTACTTATACACACACACACAACATTGCACAAGTAGGTACTTCCTACACTACGATTTTTAATTATAGACTACGATTTGACACATCTTTCTGAAGAAAAAATGTCAAATACAAGAAACCAAAACGTCAGATTATAGTCTAAAATTAAAAAAAAACGTACTATTGTATAATTTAGCAGGCAATTTTATGACTCTAGGTTGGTCAATTGGTCATGTAATTGTATGCCTGTATTGTACGTAAAACATCAAACTTTGCTTGATGACATACTTCAAAAATTGTATTGAAATATTGAATACTCCTGGCAACACTAATCGCAGTAACACGCGCCTGCCCCTCCCACTTCTTCCCTCCGGTCTTGGGGTCTCGGAACAACTTCAACTGTTACTTATCGTCTTGCATAACTGAGTATATTCCTTGGGTAAGGCAGGAATGTCGGACGGTAGTAAAATAGGTAGGTAGGTACCTATCATACTGACGTTCGTCTAAACAATCTTTAGCATTCCGCAACTTAGGGTCTTACACGACTATATTAAAATTAAAACGTGTACTAAGCATTGATGTATGTATGTATAGTAAGACTTACTTGAGGTCATGTTTCAAACATATTCCGTGTTCCTTTAACGCGAAATAAATAAAAAAAGCCACTGCAGCGCTGCGCTGGCAGTATTTTTATATTATATTCGCTAAAGTCAAATGAGCATCGCTGCGGGTGCTAAGAAAAAGTCGGAGAATAGGGATAAAACGTACTAAAAAGCATAATTGAGATTGAGTTTGCGGTAACGATAAACAGCAGTGGATGTTTTCAACTGTTTTCCCTGTGATATCTACTGTTAAAGTTGAGGTATAACTTTAAGGAACTGTTTGTCAATTTTGAAAATTTGTGTCACGACACTCACGAAGTCACGACACAGTATATTTATAGTTCGTTATATTTATAACTACAAAAACTTAATATCACTATAAGCCAACAACCCTTGTTAGCTTATAGTGATATTAAAGTTTTTGTGCTAAATGCTACATGTGGCTAAATCTTGCAGAACAAAGGGAGTTACATTTATCTGAAAACCGAATTGGGAGCAAATGTCAGATGAACGATTTTCTGGGGAACTAGGTCACATGTCACATCGCATCTAAAGGGTCACGTGGTTTACGGCCCCTTACTGTCCTTACCTAAATATTTTAATGTCCAGTGATATAGATAGAAACGTACTTATTCCTTGCCATGTACGTAGGTCCGGCATAGAATAGGGTTACCCTATCTCTCCCCGTGGCGTAAGAGGCAACTAAGGAATCTGAGGGAGACTAGCAAACCCTATAAGTTCTTAACTTCCTATAAATTCTCCCCGTGCGGTAGCGAATAAACTGCTTGGTTCCTAGGAGGCTTGGTGTTAGGCAGGTAAAAATATTTCAAATCTATTTGCAGAAGGTATTAATGATGTTGATGGATTACTGTATTTCTTACATGTATTACACTCATATTTCTAATGGTAAACTGAATCTTAACGAGGTTGTGCGATAAAAAAAACTATTCGAGGTTTAGCGGACCCCGGGCTCCCGAAATGGATGCAACCAGGACGCTCGGATGAGAGATAGCTATAGATACTTAAAACAACCGATACCGGGAAGCGGGATCGTTCCGGGGGTGGAACGATCCCGTATTTATGTAATGTTCTAGTTTCTATGTATTTTAATGCCCATGTCGCTCAAAGAACAGTCGCAACTTAACGCGATAGTTTTGTTCAAGGAATCCTATTGAATTTGAGGTTGTCGTTTTTGGTGGATGCAAGCGGTAGTGTGATGCCGATGCGGGTATCCGAAATCCGCATACAATACCGCGAATTTAGGTAGATGTGTGGATACGGATACGGGCGTGGATACGGATACGGGTGTGGATACGGATACCGATGCGGGGATAGGAGTACCTATGTGCGGGTACGTATATAGAAGCTCAGTAGGGGTATTCAGGGTTTTAATTAGCTATAAAGCTTACACACCACCTGAATATAATGTAAAGCAGCGCCCCGCGTTTTCACCCGGGTAGGTCACGATCCCTCTACTTTTTCTCCCCAGTAAAAGTAGCCTCCTCAATAATGTAGCTTTCTATTGGTGTTTTTCAAATCGATCCTGTAGTTTCGTAGCATATTCGTTTTATATAAATAAATTTATATCCTTGTTTCATATTAAGCTAGATAGATGTAGCCCGAAAACCTTTGGGTTTCGGCTAGTTTCGACTCCAACAGCTTAAAAATAGGTAAATTTGAAAATCTATAGAATTTTTATATCGGCCGATTTTACGATTTTCTATTTATTTAGAATAAGTTTATCTTTCTACGAATAGATGACCATTTTATATGGGTATATGTTTAATTAAGTTCTCATGTAAGTATCAGTGACGGCTCTAGTAGGTACCTAATGTCTATAAACCTAGACCTGTCTATACTAATATTATACTAATATTATAAAGAGGTAACGTTGGTAACAAATATGTATGTATGTATGTATATTGGGGGT
This sequence comes from Idaea biselata, assembly GCA_958496205.1. Lineage (NCBI taxonomy): Eukaryota > Metazoa > Arthropoda > Insecta > Lepidoptera > Geometridae > Idaea > Idaea biselata. The sequence goes on along the minus strand of OY292394.1, from coordinate 27,555,969 downwards.
AATCTCCGGAACCGCTGGACCGATTCCAAAAATTCTTTCACTAATAGAAAGCTACATTATCAGGGGGTAACATAGGCTATAATATATTTAAAAAAAATTAGGGATCCGTAAGAAAATTGCAATATTGTAACCAAAGGTAGAAAACTCAAAATAAAATATAGCGTGCGCAGCAAAAACTGTTGATATTAGAACAAAATAATTTACTACAGGTTTGTAGTTCTTATAAATATCTACCAAAAAGTTCGCAATGTAACATATCCAACTATTATAGTTAACTCACAATAACAGCTTTTGTGTTAAAAATGTAATTACAATGTAGGTAGGAACAAAGGTTGGTTATATTCTTACAATAGTATAAACCCTTATTCAAATAATTTATTTTATAATTAGAACTATTTATTTCTAAGTAAATTCCTTTTTAATTCATTCGAATCGGATATTTGGTTTAGAAGTTATCACAAGTTTAAAAAGTACCTACGGAATCCTTAATTCCGAATTCGAGTGTCGCATCGCACCACGCCCGCGCCCGTGCCACAAGTCGATTGTATTTTCAGTATGGTGTGCTCTCTAAGCATTAATTTGTATGAAAGTGCGCAACTAAGATGTACTTATGGACTAGCAGTGTCCCGCGGTTTCACCCGCGTAAGTCCCGTTCGCCTGGGATTTTGCTAAAACCCTTTCTTATTGGATACTACACAGTACACACCACAAGAAACACTTTCTCCAAATTTAAAATTGCGTTGATATATAGTTCAGTCAGTCAGTCAATCAATCAATCAGTCATGCAAAAACCATGTCTTTGAATTTTATTTGTAGGTATAGATAATTGAATTTTGTAAACCACGAAACCAAATGGAATCGGAACCTGCCGAAACCTGACGAGTTTTGGGCAATATTTAAAATAAAGGAAAGATAGGTATGTAGGTAGGTCAAAAAGTCTGTACTTAGACGCAAATAAAAAAAATAAGTCTGAAGAGGCAGTAAAACCAGAATTATAATAGGTCTATTTAGGTTTCGCGATGTTGGAATGAAATTAAACTTAACTTATAATAATAGTTAGTAAAATGTATGTCATTCTGTCTGTTTCTATGTATTTATATGTTTAAAAAGTAGGTACTTACCCGATTAAATTTGATTTTTACTACCGGGTACTTCAATAGGTAAGGAAGAGCGGGGCTATTACATCGCGGGGCCATTACGTCAAACGGTCTTTTCACCTCCAATTTCACTTTTAGCCAGAAGTGACATCTATGTACAGATAGAGAAAAAGGTTTTACCTATGATATATACTAGATGGCGCTATTTGCGCGTGTTCTGTTTGATTGACAAGCATTTTTTCATAGTCGCCATTTTGGATGCACCGACACGCGTAAATGCTCTTCAATTTTCTTTTATTTTAATTAGTGTGCGTGGTTTTTTCAAAGCTTTTGCAAGGTAAGTGACGATTTTACGAACTTGAGATTCCTTGTAGATAATTAGCTTAATGATATGCTATGATTTCGCGTTGTTATTGAGTCTAACGTAATAACCCCCGAAATTTTGATGGCGGGGAAATTAAGTCGAATTTAGTGACTTAATAGCCCCTTCGTTTTTCTATGAAGTTACAAAATACTAGTGATGTCCATAGGTCGATTATTGTATAAAGTTATTTACTTGCTGTTTTTTAACAATATCGATAAAATATTTTTTGACATAAAATAAGTAAAGTTAATTTTTATTTAGGTAGGTACTTAATTTCATTTCATACATTTTTGAAGAATTAAGTTTTATTGCATAAATATTTAAAACATTCTTTATTATACCCTTACATTTAGCAACACATTTAGCGATTCATTTTTATATTATACAGGATGTTTCGACGAGGGGGTATTAAGCCGAAAAGGGGTTGTTCTAGAGGTCTAGGCGAACAACTTTTATTGTAAGAATTTTGGAAATTCGAACTTTTTTTTCGAAAATTTTAAAGTTGTATCACTAAAAAAAAACAGCTGTTTTTGTAAAAAAAAAGGCAATTAATGTTTAGACTGGAGTGGTCAAAATTAAATAAAAGGGCACCTTAAGGCCAATGACCTTTAACTCTAAAAAACAGCTGATTTTCATGCAAACTTGAAACTCAAAATTTTCGAAAATTACTTCGAATTTCCAAAACTTGTAGAACAAAAGTTGTTCGCCTAGACCTCTAGAACAACTCCCTTTCGGCTTAATACCCCCTCATCGGAGCACCCTGTAGAAGATAGGTAGAAGATGGAATGGCAAATTATCAGATTTTATTAATTATTGTTTTAGATGGTCCGAAGTTATAAGCGTATAAAAGAAAAAAGTTACACAGAATTTCAACTCAAGCAAGCTGTTGAAGATGTCAAAAATGATAGGATGACTAGTAGCCAAGCAGCACAAGTATATGGAATTCCGAGAACCACAATAAATACAAGACTCCATTGTTTCCACGAAAAAGCCGGCAGACCGACCGTGTTCTCATCAGAATTTGAGGAAAGAGTTGCGCACAATCTTCATATCATGGAGAAACAGGGCTTCCCTTTAACTAGAAAGGAGGCCTCCATATTGATATCGGAATATGTACGCCAAAATGGTATTACAACGCCATTTAAACACGACATTCCAGGGACAGATTGGTTCCATGCATTCCAGCAGCGAAATAACCTATCTATTAAAAAACCCCAAAACGTTGAAATCGCACGGCGAAAGGCTTGCGATCCTTTTATAGTTTATGGTTATTTTGAGATGTTAGAAAGAGTTGTTGATGAATTAGATCTTAAAGACAAACCAAAACAAATTTACAACCTGGACGAAACGTCCATCTGCAATGATCCAAGTAAAGGTAAAATTATTGGCCAAAAAGGTTATAAGGCAACCAGAACTACAAGCGGACCTGGGAGGAACAACACAACTATTCTTTTAGCTGCAAACGCTTGCGGCGACAAAATACCGCCATTAATCGTATTCCAAGGTAAGTACCTATGGACCCAATGGTTATACGCCAATGAAAATGTTAAAACCGCATACGCTGTTAGCGACAAAGGATGGATGGAGACAACCATCTTTGAGCGATATATGCGAGAAACGTTTGTTCCCGCCATAGGACCAGAAAGACCTGCTCTTCTTATCTTCGATGGCCATTCTACGCACGTCGATTTGAGTGTAATAGAATATGCTGCATCTCAAGATATCACGATTCTTAAGCTTCCGCCGCACTCTTCTCATATCCTCCAACCTCTTGACTGTAGTGTGATGAAACCTTTCAAGGACAACTGGGAAGATAAAATAATTAAGTGGCAAAGACTGCATATAGGGTCCAAATTACCCAAAAATGAATTCGCAAGAATTATAACACAAATATGGGATGAAATGAATCCTGTAATTATAACAAATGGGTTTCGAAAAGCCGGGGCATATCCCATTGACCGTGACACTATTCCAAAAGCTTTATTCGATGTCAAAGTTTATCAAAAATGGGAAAATTTTAATACACAAAATAAGCAAAGGCATCTACAAGACCCAGTTGAAATCGATTATACTGCGAATAAAATAACTAGTTCAGTTCCAAGTTTGTTGATTTTGGCATTGAAGAAAATCAATGAAAATATGAAAGAGAGTTTTCGAATGACTTGTGAAAGTGAAAGTCAAGAAAGACTTGTGCCACATATCCCGATCCCAATACAAAGCAATAAAATCAACAGTAATAAAACAAAAACTAGTGTAGTGAAACAATACAAAAAGGAAATTCAAAATAATCTACAAACATCGAATCACGCGTTAAATAAACAAACAGAAGGAGTAAAAAAGTATGGACAGCAAAAGAAGAAAACATTAAAAAGTAATGAAAACGGGATGGAAGACCAAAACATAGAAAGAATAGAAAGTAAAAATGTAGTAAACATGAAAAAAGCAGAACTAAAAACATATTATAAAAAAGATAAACCAATAAAACAGGAATACGGACAAAATGCAAACCAAAGCCAGCATAGACTACCAGAAAAAAATAAAATTCTAACTGCTAATAGTTTTCCTACTAAGTCAACAAAACAGAATCCAATTAAACTACAAATACCAAGCAGATTCCAAAATATTGACTCACAATCTACATTAAAAATTTTAGATGTAAAGTCAATTCCATCTGTAAAAAATGATTATGAGAACATATCATTCGAAGAAATATTACTACAGACTATAGCTAAAAATGATCCCCCCATAAACCGTAAAAGACGAGTGAATAATAGTAGAGCAGAGATATTAACATACAAACATGTACTGGAACACATGAAGAAAGAGAAAGCAGAGAAAGATATAATGCAAGAAAATAAACTAAAAATGAAAATGGCTAAAGATGCAAAAAAAAAGGAAAATAATTCACAAAAGAAAGCAAAGCAAACAAAGAAAGCAAATATACAAAAGACAGGGAAAAAGAAACGTAAACTTACAAAAAATAAAGTTTCAGATAGTGACAGTAATAGTACAGGTTCATATAAATCTAAGAATGACTCTGATGATGAAGATATGACTGCTTTTTATGAAAGTATTTTGGAATATGACCGACCGGACGAGGAAGAGGACGAAAAAGTGTCTGAAAACAATTTTGATGCTGGTGGTTATAATCGTAGTCCTAAAGCTAGTACTTCCAAAGAAAATTCAATGCAAATTCCCCACCCAAAAGAAGGACAATTCGTCTTGGCTAAATTTTATTCGACGAAAGGTAAAAAAACATACAAATATGTTTGTCAAGTGGAAGACGTAATATCTGATGAAAAAATTGTTGTATTGGGATTGAAATCGAAGAAGAAACAAAATACCATTTTTAATAAAGTTGAAAATGACTTATCAATAATAGAATACAATGACATTGTTCAACTTCTTCCATATCCTCAAATTAGGGGTAAAGATTACGTATTTCCCTGCAAAATTGAGATATTAGAAATGTAGAATAATCGAAGTGTGATTTCACAATCACACGTAGTCATTTTAAGTGCCATTTAATACTGCAACTTTTCAGACTGATAATAATAAGTTTAAATATATCTAAGTACCTGCCTACTTAATAGGTTAAACCCGACAATGAAGACTGTTGATTCTTTATTTATTAAGTACTAAGTAGTATTATAGAAAATAAGTAAAGTTATATTTCACGCCTTACGATGTTTAATATCGAACTGTGTTTAAAAGTTTTTAACTAATACCACTACATGTTGTATTAGCGTTACGTTACGCTATGTACTTAATGTCTTATTATTACGTTAGGTCTTATTTTTAATTGTTGATTTTCGAATACTCTGAGTCCTATTATAAAAATATTTATAAATGTTTAAAGATACTCTTTAAAAATGTTATCTTAGTAATTAAGTAAGTTTAGGTTTAAAATGTTTCTCATTTGTTTAATATGTTAACCTCTGGTACTTAAGTATATATTTTTTGTATTTTGTTGTTTTATTTAGTGTTTGGTTTGTTTATCGATAATTATTATGACCCCATCTCTAGTGTGTATGGAGCATCGACGTAATAGCCCCACAGAAAAATAAACGAATTTTTCCTCGAAACTGATCCTTATTACAGCCCAATAAAGTGCAAATACCAACGATTTCTATGGTCATTATTGTGTAAAGCTCAGACTTGCTAAAATCGCTTCACAGATGGCGTATGTAATTGCGTTTGACGTAATAACCCCGCACGGGGATATTAAGTCAGTTTTCACCTTTCTCAAGAAATTTGATATTTTTCCAACCTTGACACAGGTTTACTGCACTAAAAATATGATGTACAGAACAACGGACAACTACTTTCTGGGATACATTTGTTTAATTTACAGGAGCTTCATTATTAAACGAGATTACAAAGGTGTACACATTAGGCTTTTGTTTTTGTGACGGAATAGCCCCGCCCTTCCTTATACCTACTCTATTTTAAAGGGATCAAGACTAACGCGGGTGAAACCGCGGGGCGCAGCTAGTTTAAAATAATTGGACTTTGTAAACCACGGAAGCCGACGGAATCAAAACTGACATTGCTAATGTTAGTTTCGATATCCTACTGTTTTATTATGTTGTCACTACGTGTCGAGCCTAACTAAGCTAGTTACACCTTGCCCAGACTACGGGGCCCCGTAGTCTGGGCTTACAACTTACCCCGCGGGGTAAGTTGTAATACCTACTCCTTTCACAAAAGTCATTAATACGTTGTGTTTTACCACGTTTTAGTAGAAATATTAAAATTTTACAAGGGGAAATACATCATCAAAAATCCTCCCATGACAGGATTTGAACCTGTGCCCTAGCACAGCGCCGCACGGAAACTGGAACGTTGTATTTTGTTCATTTTTGCCCATTATGACTGATTGCACTATCAAGAGATAGAAAAAAAACTTAGTACCTAGATTAGTACTTAGTCCCTTACGTGAATGGTACAAATTCCACAACAGCGAAAAATGGCTGACAGAGAATTAAAAACGTCGAGAGGCGCACCAACTATTATGTAAACTGTGATAGAGATAACATTGATAACCTCATTTTGGCGGCACACTCTACATACTTAAGCATGTACTTACAGCTGTACTTTATTCCCTTTATTACAAAACGAATTGTAAGCGACTAAGCGTACAGTATTGGTTTTTTGTCAAGCTTCAATTATTTACGGAAGGCTACCGGCAGACGAACATAGCCACAACCGAGTTTAGACCCTCTGCCTTCTTATTGAAATCGGTTAAAAAGTAATAAACAAATCAACTGAAGGTTTTCCACATTTTGACGCACATACCTGACCTTATACCAGGTTTATATTTAGACTTAGTTTTGTAATAAGAGGGTACCGATATCATTTCATTATCTCTGAACCATGTTTGCATGTCTCCGCTTACCTTACCGCGACTCGACATACGTAAGTAGGCTACTAGGAAATAAAAAGGATGGGCCGGGTGTTTATAGTTCCGGAAAACTTGTCCTCTGTGAGTAGGTAGGTACCTACTACTGAATAATAGATGTTAAAATGACGTTTCAAACCGATCATGTTATGTTATGAATGAATCTTAATTGACAAAAAAAAACCATTGTGTTATTTCCGGTCTTAAGGTTTCTGCATACGTAACGTTTTCCGGACGGGACGTGTCAATATCTACACACAAAAATCCCGTCGGGGCGTCGTCGATGGGACGGATGGCACGGGATTTTTATATGTAAAAATTGAAACGTCCCACCTGGAAAACGTTACGTTTACTTTACGAAACCTTAATACCGATTATGTCCATTGAAAAAAAATAGGTTTATATCCAGGAATTAGGAGGGAACATCGCGTCCTAGGTACAAGAATATGATAAAATTATTAGCCTGCTAAATGGTTCCACTAACTTTAGGGCGCTGCTAAAACAGTTATTTGGAAACCTTGAGTAAGTACCTTAGATAATTTTAACGATTCACCAAATCCCCGCATACCTTACTAAGTTCTAACGTGTGAAATAGAAAGCGAGGCACATCGTCGCGCGTTGAATTTTAAATTTTAACTTATCGATCTTTTTTACTTTCGCCATTGCTCTGTAGGCCAGTTTGGCCCGTTAGTTCGAGTATGCAATGCATGTAGGTAGGTAGTTAAAGTTTTCTAATATTTTACAAACTGGAACTGCCTTGAAAAGTAGTAGGTAATGGTAATAGTAATATTACCCAATGTCAAAAAAAAACACCTTGTCTAGTTTCTTATATTTATAGTTAAACTAGCTGCGCCCGCGGTTTCACCCGCGTAAGTCCCGACCCCGCGGAATTTACGGGATCAAAAGTATCATATATCCTTCTCTTGGTTCTAAGCTACCTCCCCCCTTTTCAGCCAAATCAGTGAAGCCGTTCTTGAGTTATAAATAGTGTAAAAAACACGACTTTCACGATAAAAATAGATATATAGATTAGAGACTGTAAGGGATGAGTAGGTATTATAGTATACTCTGTCTGAGAATCTTAGAGATCAACGATGTAAAACATATGTTTTGATTTAATGATCTAATCTCTAATTTACCCCGATATTCCCGCGGGATCTAAGGGAACACGGGAGTAATAAACTAAACAAATATGCTTTCTGTTAATTCCAAAGAATCAACAGCACTTAATATTAGTTTAAAATAACTCTTAGAAAAAACAGCCTGCCAATAATAGATTCCTACTTTTTAAACACTAAATAATGGTATTCGATTCGTCGCTTCCAAGAAAACTACTTATAGAAAGAAAGTACACGAAAGTACGAGTTCTGAAAGTATATTAAATGCACGAAGAAACTTTAATTTATCAGTATCAGTTTCAGTTTGAACAACTTTTGTTTCAAAAGCTTTTAAAGTAATGAACAGCCTGCAGCATCACAAAACATTTCATCGGGTCTCTCGTCGTAGTTGCAAGGCCGGATTAATCAGAGCTGCGAAGTGGGTCACTGGTTAGGGCGAATGGTCAAACAGACTGCAGATTATTGTCGGCCGATAGTTTGGACGGCCTCTGTGGAGCAACGGGCGAAGGCCCGACTGCAATGCGAAAGGTGCGGGTATTTATGCTTAAAAATGAATAGTTTTAAATAAATGTATAAATAACTAATATTATACAGAGGTAACGTTGGTATCATGTTTGTAGGTATGTATGTATGTATATTGGGGGTGGTAATCTCCGAAACCACTTAACCGATTTCATAAATTCTTTCACCAATAGAAAGCTACTTTATTGAGGAGTTACATAAACTACTTTTGATCCCGATATCCCCACGGGATCGGGACTTATGCGGGTGAAACCACGGGAACTTGCTAGTAATTAATATTTCGCTTGGTATTATACTACAACGAGGCCGAGGGCGACCGTATCGTCTAACTGCCAGTATATATTTTTTCTATATGAAAAACGGCGATACCAAGTGCGCCAGGTCTTGGTCTGAAATATTTACTTTCGTCCAACAGGGTATAATTATAAAAATCTACCCTGTAGGTATATTGAAGGTAAGTCACAAAAATACTGGGAGACTGAAATAAAATAAAAGATATTGTTGCGAAGGATGCTGGCAGAATTAATAGGTCAGAGGGGACGCGGGCCACCACGCCCGGGGTTCGTGAAACTAGGTGCCCTACATTACGTTACGGGCCACGGGACCCGGTACCACCCGCTGCCGCTACTCTGACGCTTTTGTTTATTTCATAATGAATACGGTGACAAATAAACGTAATTAATAAATAGCACAAATTGATCCCTAATCTATAATAGCAGGTACTCGTAGCAAACAGAGACAGTAATGATTAATGAAAGATGACAAATTATAGACTTAAAGCCATATACCTCTACTTCTACCCTATTTGAGAAACATAGATTTAAAATGTAAACAAAAATCCCACACAATTATTTAAAAGTAAGAGCTCTTCGTTTACTTGTTCCTTTAAATTGACAGTTCTTTGTTTATATTTTTGGGTCTAAATTTGTGAAATACTTATTGTTAGACTTCTACGAGTAAATTCAAAAGTCTAAACTTTACCTGAGACGCAAACACGTTAAGGGGAAAGTATACCTACTCTTTTCTCCATACAAACTTAACAAACGCAGTCGACTGTTTTCTCCCTAGATAAAGACATTAGAGGAAAAATATATTTATGCCATAAAATCAATCTATATTAAAAAAATATATATTGGTGGCATTTTTAGGCGTGCTTTGTCTTAGAGCGCATCAACCCTTAAGAGGACAGTCTACCTACTCTTTTTACATACAAACCTAGTCGGGTGTTTTCTCCCTGGATAAAGACATTAGAGCAAATATGTTTATGCCATAAGACCTATATAATATCTGCCATGGCCATGCCCCTATGTTTTGTTTTTTTTTTCATTTGCCAATTAGAATAGAAATAAAATTCAGAGAAATTAGAAAATGAAAAAAATGTAGGGACATGCTCATGGCTGATATAGGACTTATAGCATAAACTATTTTTTTCTAGTTTCTATATCCAGGAAGGAAACAGTCGACTACGTTTCTAAAGTTTGTATGAAAAAAAGCCTAGGTAGACTGTCCTCTTAATAAAAATTAAATATGCATGGTACCTTACCTAACTAATCAAGTCAACTGAGGGGTTTACTTTCTATAATGTTTGAGTTTATCTACTCTAGCAAGAGGGGTTACCCTTTCTCGTCTACTAGAAGTCATAACCTAGGTAACCTAAAATCAAGGTTTCCATTTCTTAAGAGGACAGTCTCCATTCTCTTTCTCCATACAAACGTAGTCGACGTTTTCCTCCCTGGATAAAGACATTAAAGCAAATATGCTTATGCCATAAAACCTATATCTGTCATGCATGACTATGCATCTACCTTTTGATTTTTATTCTTTTTCTAATTAGAATTAAAAAAAAAAGTTTGTGCATAGTCATGCATGACAGATATAGGTTTTATGGCATAAACATATTTGCTCTTATTTCTTTATCCAGGGAGGAAAACGTCGACTACGTTTGTATGGAGAAAGAGAATGGAGACTGTCCTCTTAAAATAAGGTCCTTGTGGCACCACCAGGTTCCGTATTATATAGTTTATAACAGACTTTGTTAAGCACTAAACAGTACATTGCTGCGTTTATGTAACATGGTAATCACCAGTGATTACCTCAAAGCAGCATTGTACTGCATAGAGCCTACCAAACTGAGTTGACAATTTGATAGACAATATGAGTGTTGATGTTGATGGTGAGATGCTGGTCTATCACTACATGGACCAGCATCTCACCACCAATACAAAGTTGCTTTCCGTTGTCTGTCTCTCTGTCCCTATGTACGCCTAGAGATCTTTAAAACAATGCACCGGATTTTGATTTTTTTAATAGATTAAGTGATTCAATAAGGAATGTTTAAATAAACACACCCGTGCGAAGCCGGGGCGGACCGCTTGTCAGGAATAAAACAAGGTATAATAAATACTTAAACAAAAGGTCGAACGATAAATATGATTTACAGGTCAATAGAACAGAAAACAGATAGTTCGGATTAGAATCACATATTCTAGCAAACACAATTTGATACGGTAAAGGTTAGAGTTCTTGTGGGTTCATGTTTCTTTATCGCAAAATAGGATAAAAATTAAAACTTTTTCACTTACATTAGTAGGTATATTCTATGAAAAAACAACGATGTAAAATGCACTCCATAACATCCAAATCTCTCCATATCTACAAAATGCTTTGTCCTAAGTGACTCACTGATCATCGCACAGCCTAAACCGCTAGTAGTACAGAGTAGTAGTGAATAGTACAGAGCTGAAATTTGGAGTATGTTCTTTATGTGATTAAGGCATCCGAAATCATCCAGGAAAACTACCAATTGCGATCACACTTGCTATGTAGATAGCTGGAGATCTGGATTAATACATAGGACCTACTTATATCCCGATGTTCCCCCGGGATCGGAACTAACGCGGGTGAAACCGCGAGACGTCGCCGCTACTTTTATAATATCGACGTGATAGTGCTTGTAGTACCTACCTACCTACGTAATAATTAGAAAGTTCTCAAAAACTAAAAAAGAGTATAAAATAAAGGAATGTCTTGTTAGTTACACTATTTATAACTCAAGAACAGCTGAACCGATTTGGCTGAAAATTGGGGAGGTAGATTAGAACCAGGAGACGGATACCTATAGGATTTTTTTTTGCTTTTAAGGCGGAACAAAGTTCGCCGGGTCAGCTAGTATTAAATAATCGCGACTAGATCTATTAAGAAGGTACCATAAAACATAGCGTCGTTCATTTTAAAAGTTATGTAAACGGGTCCCTAATATTATAAGCAAGTTAACATCCGGTGCGGTGTGTGTCGGCCCTTCTATCTAGGTCAGTCTCATCCCACTACCAAACTCACACAGATAACACATACTTACCACTCACAACACACAATGACTATTGCTAAACTAGGCCGAAAACTCGCGCATGCGTGCTGGACGATAACGTTCTAGTTTCTCTACTCTTGCTACTTGATATCAGTGGCGAAATGTGATAGTTCTTTTAGGGTTAGCCGTCTTTATCTTTAGGCTAGCTGTATCCCGCGGTTTTACTAGCATAAGACCCGGTCCCGTGGGAATTTATAAAAACCTTTTCTTATCCGATGCCTACATCATAAAGAACACACTCTCAAAATTTCATATCTATTTGACTAGAGTTTTGGGCTCTGCGTTGATCAGTCAGTCAGTCAGGACTAAGCCTTTTTTAGGTAAAGGTAGATAAATGACTAGATATAGATATAAGTAGATGTGCAACACAAAGTTGGAATGAATGTCGGTAAATATGTACAACTTGGCTGGATGACCGATAATGTGTGTGGCAAAAAAACATTTTCAAATATTTCGGAAGGCACTAAACAGTTGGTCCCGGTTTTATCAATCATTAATAGCAGTCCTTAGGTCAAGTTAGAGGCTTTAGAGTTTAGAATAACCACTCGGTGAGCCACACCATTATACAAAAAGAAGATTTATGATCTATGAGTTAGGCTGATGATAAGGTAAGATGACCAACTGCAGGCTCCTAATCTATAAGGCGAATGATGTTCCGCCTTAGATACAAAAAAAAATCCTATATCCGTCTCCTGGTTCTAAGCTACCTCCCTACCAATTTAGCCAAATCGGTTCAGCCGTTTTTGAGTTATCAATAGTGTAACTAACACGACTTTCTTTTACATAGAAAGACTAGCCTTATCCCGCGGTTTTACCCGCATATGTCTATCCCGTGGGAATTTCCAAAAATCCTTTTTTATGGGACGCCTACATCATGTAAAGAACACCCTCTCCGAATTTCAGCTCTCTACTATCGGCAGTTTAGGCTGTGCGTTGATCAGTCAGTCAGGATTTTATAGTAGTAGAAGATATGTAGATAAGATTTGTTTACTTGGCAAGTAGACATAGATACTACCTAATGCAGTATTAAGTCTTTCAGTAAAACTTTATGAATTTGTTTGTTTCCCCCTTTATACTTACAGACTTATAGTTGTAGGTATAATTTGTTGTAATTTAGGTAGTAATTTAGCTACAATAATGGCCTACAATTTCAAGAAAGTATCTAGAATAAGGTAATTTCAAAGGACACACATAGCAAATTACGCGAATACATCACGCGAAAACACGAATACCAAGAAATGACAACAGTTAAGCCTATTGATTATTGAGTAGAATGGGGGAGTTTCTGCCCCGATTTCTTCAAATTCGAACTCGATGTGAACTATTTGAATATTTGATAAGATTTTTCAATATGGATCCAAGACGTCGACGCTGACTGCTCTTAAATAAATGATGTGGGTGCCTGCCTGTCTACGTAACAGTAATTTCTTTGTTTTTGTGAAATCGTTGTACTTACTTATTAATAGCTCGGCTAGCTAATTCTATGTTTTCAATGTATGGGGGAAACAAACAAATTTATAGTTTTGAAACTTTGCCGCTACACCCCGGCAGCGGCATGTGGAGGGGGGGAAGAGTAGTGAGTCTTGAACACCACACCCAAAGGTATATATCGCCAAGGTTTCAAAATTTTATAAATTTGTTTTCTGAAAAACATATAATTAGTGAGGTATAAAAAAGCTTCCTTCTAATTACAACGTTTTGTTATGCCTCAATAAATGGAACTAGTTCGTTCCTACGTTGCCTAGAAAAAAAATCATATTTAGTAGTTGCAACCAACAAAATAATATGTTAATAAAAATATACTGGAAAACTATAATGGACTAGAAATAACATATATAATAAATTAATAATACCGTAAAACACAACCGCCTTACTTATAAATAATAAAATAATAAAAAAAAAAAAATATTTCAGACTTCGTGGTCCATACACAATTGTTAGTAAAAATGTCAAATAAATAAAACAATGTATTTTGCCCAGAAAATAAGTATTTGTATACAACGGGGCAATGCAGCCAGTATTCTGGGCACTTTTCCCTCCACCAAAAGTTTAGCTGATTTAGATTTATTTTAGTTTTTAGTTAGTTTTATTTTAATCAGTTTTAGTTTTAATTTAGTTTTTAATTTTAATTATGTTTTATAGGAATAAAACAAATAAATAAATAAATAAAAGCTATAAACAGCTGCATAAAATATGTATCGTTTGTCTTTTTATGTGTCATGAAGTTTCAAAGTTATCAGATAGAGACATAAACGTTACATAAACTTAATCATTGTTTATAATTAAGGATAGGTAATTAATTATGTCTTAGTTAACGTCGTCAATCTATTGGTCCACGCTCAATGGATGCATAGAAATATAACCCTGAACCTTTTCGTAAGTTGGTTAAAAGACTAATAAAAACTTAAAATAAATTAATTAGAAACATTGCTTAGAAACTACTTAGTTTTTGCGGTTCGTGGTTGTACATGCTCAATGCTCATATCCCATTTCCATGTGAGTATTGAGATAAAAGCATTATAATAAGTACCTACTTACCTCCTCCTGTTATTAGATTTTTTTCCATACCAAACATTGAAATTTAAGAGACGTTTTAGAATCTAACGCGATTTACTTAAAAGCTTGCAGCTGACATTTTTATTATTCAGACACATTGAGGTGATCAATTTAAACAACATAGGTCGTTGTATAAGTGGGGACTGTGATGAGCGAATCCTCTTAAACCGATTGGGGGAAGGATTTTCAGCGGTGACCCAGTTTTGAGGAGCTTTAATTAATCAATACTAAATAATCGACTATATTTCCTTCTCACGACAATTCACCTCGAAATGACAAAAACCGTGTTTTTGACTCTCAACTCATCGGCTCTTTGTACTAGAAAGCTGTAATCTATATAGTATGGATATCTATTTAGGTGTTTTAATTTAACCTTGTTGACAATTGGCATAATAGAATCCTTAAATTGGTTTCTCTTTTGCGTCGAGTGGATTTTTTTTCCTTGTCTACCCACTCGCGATTGGGGTGTCGTTGGATAAGGGCTTTAAGAAACATTGCGGTAGTGTGAAAACCATTTTACGGTTAAGAGATCCGTTAACTGAAAAAAAATGGAATTTTGCTAAGCCCAAGTGCAGCCGGATCAGGCTCGCTATATCTCCTCGAAAGTAGTTTTAATATAGAAGTTAAAAAGAAGTAAACCTATCACAAATATTCAAGTTATACGAGTTAAGAGGGTTAAAAAACCGGCCAAGTGCGTGTCGGACTCGCGCACGAAGGGTTCCATACCATTATCTATACAACAGATTTTGTTTTGAAGAGTAAATTGCGGTTTACGATTTATGACGTTTTAAAAAAAAAAAACTTACTAGATCTCGTTCAAACCAATTTTTGTTGGAAGTTTGCTTAGTAATGTACATCATATACTTTTTTTAGTTATATCATTCCATTCCATAAATCAAAACACTAAAACGAAAAGGAAAACGAAAAGGTCTTAAAAAGTATTGGTTGAGCCATAATCATACAAAAGTGACTCTACGAGCCTCGGTATTTGAACTACAATAAAGATTATCCTGCTTTTGCTGTATGCAGCAAATGGGCTCACTGTACCTGTGTTGGTATGATCAATAAAGACAATGAAGCACCTGTAACTTGTTGTACCCCATTATACCCCTAGGGGGTACCCCATTTCACCCCGAGGGTAGGGCAAGACGGGGTGTTAGGCACTTTACTAGTTTTTCATTAAATCCATATTATTATGTGGCTATAAGTACTTAATTATTAAATACTGATTATGAACGATGATTATGTGGATAAAAAAAATTATGAAAACACAATACTGTCAATTTTATTGAGCTTCTAACCTTAAGGACCCCATCATGCCCTCCTCTCCCCTAGTACCTTACGTTCCCGCGTCGGGGGCCGCGGGAATGTGTCACAGAAGTTGATGGTAACCTACCCGAGCTTATAGTAGGTACCTATACCACATACCTACTCAGAGACTATTTTTGTTTTCATCTAAGCTCAGAGACATAAAATTTGTTTTCGGCTTCTTATGTACTGCCTTATTATTTTTACTTCTTTAAAGTTTAGTTTTTAAGTCGGGGTTTTTTAATTTAATTTTTTTCATAACAAACAGTCTTCAATCGGTATACATTTTGGTAAATTATGTCAACTAGCTTCGTCTATATCAGCGATTCCACTACCGACGCAATCCTTGTATATAAGCCACTTTTACGCAAATGTATGCGACTTTAAACTTTGCCACAAGGCCGCTGACCATCCGCTGATACACAAAACGTGTATGTTTTGGTTATGGAATATGAGCACGTATTCTATAACGAAAACGCCTCAACAATGCTTCAGCATAGTTAGATTTTTCTCAAAAACGGTTCAATTTTTCGGAACGGAACCCTAAAATGGTTTACAACAACCAATTTTTAAATTTGATAGGTAAATGTGAAATATTAAGCTTCGATTCTTACTCTCATCAGGTCATCATACGACCACATCTCTCAAAAAAAACTTGAGAGGTGTCAAGGTACAGTCCGGATAAACGAAGTTCCAAGCAAAAAAAAAAATGTCGTTCCAACTTTTGGTCTTAATTTTTTTCGTCTAGCGAGAGGGATCTCGCAACACGCGATAAGGAACTTCGTTCCAAAAAAAACAACAAGTTTTGTATTAAGAGGATAGTCTCCATTCTCTTTCTCTATACAAACGTACTTTAAATTTTCCTCCCTGGATAAAGACATTAGAGCAAATATGTTTATGCCACAAAACTTATATCTGTCATGACTATGCATCTACTTACCTTTTTATTTTTTTCATTGTATTATTTAATTAGAAAATAAAAAAAAATAAAAAGGTAGATGCATTCTCATGACAGATACAAGATTGCGGGCGAATTTCGCAAATCTCTTAAAATCTCAGGATTTTTAGAAATTTCAACAAAATACCAACTTAATTAAAAAAATTTTTAGTAAAAAGTAAACAAACTAAAAACAATCATTCATTATTTATCTAATTAGAAACCTACTACTGGTGCATTTTTTCTTAAATTCAATCAGCATTTCTTTACGACTGTATTTTATAGTACTTCAATCAATAGTGCTGCTAAGAGATTTACCATACCTAATATTTCCTTTGGTAATAATTGTACATTTAAAATTAAATAAATAAATAAATTTCTTTTTCTTTGTTAATAATTGCATTACATTAACACCTATTTATAACGCTGCCAACCCCTCCCCCCCATTTTTTGGGGGAAATCAGGACTTTTCTCAGGACTTTTGTTTTTTTCATCTGGTAACCCAATACTAGGTACTGTTAGCAGTAAAATTAAAATATCGTGGTGACGGTGGAACCTCCACTGCGCATGGCCTGACACCCCCTTGTCCTACTTTTTCATTGTGAAAAATGTGCTCGTCATCCTGAAGCCGGGGTTTAAGTGGCGCTTAGGGGGTGAGATGTTGGTGTAACTCCAGCTGACCTAATTTCAGTGACCCCGTTTGCCTCACTGCTGACACGTAAGTATTTTTACGCCATACGTCGAAATGGTCTGTTTGAACCCGAAGCATCTCTACGGAAAACAATATTTTTACGCCCATCCTAACCCAAACGCGGTGTTTCGACAAATAGTGAATAAATATTTAAATGCATCTAGGATAGTTAACATGAGTTGTGCATTATTGTGTGATAGTATAGGCACAGTTTACCCAATAGTAAGAGCGCCGCGTGTAGTTGGTACGCCTCGCGGAGCCCAATACTAGGTATCACCCGTATTTATAGACAAATCTAATACTCGTATCTGAGTGATTACTTTGGCTAAGTAATGGCTAACATATAGTGGAGGGTGTGCAAAGCACACGGGTAGGTGTGGGCGCTACGCGATTGTAGGGCGTAGGGCCCACACCTAGCCCCCGTATCAGAATCTCCGGTTTGCAGATACTTATATATTTCATCGCATTTAGGGAATTATGAACCCCGACAGCGGCGGCCTTTCGGCCTCGTCTTTGTCCCGAAAGACAATCCCTTTCCGAGAGGCACGTTCACACCATCTCGAGTCCGTCCCAAACTAAGCACTAGGCTTGTACTATGGGTACTAGACAACGGATATCCCACATATTATACTCTTTGTAAATACATAGGTACATAAACGATACATAGAAAACATCCAGACCAGAAACAAATATTTATTTTAAACATTAATACTTGCACCCGGCGGGAATCGAACCCGCGACCTTCTGCATTGCAGTCGGGCCTTCCCCCGATGCGCCACAGAGGTCGTATTATAGAATTATCATTCTATACGTACTTAGTATCTTGTCAGCATAGAGTCGTACGGGTCAAGTGTGCGCACTTTTACCTTTTAAGTCTTATTATGCAATACGACAATAAGATTCAGAAAAAAAAATCGAATATAATATTTATTAGTCTTTAATTTAAATAAAAAACGCGTAAGTAGACGCGCTTGAGGTAAGTGAACGCATTATGTATTTAACAAAAATAACAAGTACCTATTTCAATATTATCATCTCATCTACAAATCTACATACTAGAAAAAGATACATTGACTTTAAACTTTAAACTTTTTAACCCTTTACCGCATAGGAAGCCAAATATGGCTGCATATTTTTAAAATTATTTTATTAGTATTCAATCAATATATTTTTAAAATAAAGTTTTCAAAAATCGTTACCTATATTAATGCGATGAAAGTTAACTGGGTTAACATCTGTGGTGAAAGTTAACTGGGCTTAGATTTGAGGTTATGTGCAGCGACTCCGACCAGTACAGTGCAATTAAATATTTTCAAATTGAATTGGTGAAAAAAACATACAAAAAGGTTAGTAAAAAATCTGTTATTTTTTTATGTGTTCTTTGCAAGTAAAACAATGTGGTTGTGATGCATTTTTTCCGAATTTTCTTTCCTTTTTTCATTTATGCAACTTTTTTTTCTTTGCCATATATGGCTTCGTATGCATTCTGGACAAAACGCTGCCTACCAAATATGGCTTCGTATGCAATCCCGCCAAAGTACTATCATTACCAAATATGGCTTCTTAGGCATTCAACTTGCTTAAATTTCTTTTAAGTTAAATTAAATTTAAATTTCTACAATGACAAAAGAAATTGCTTCACAGAATTTCATAGAGTATAATAATATTTGGATTTTGTCTTATTTAATTTGTAATATTTCCGACACCAGCAATGCATACAAAGCCATATATGAACCCTAAATTATTTCACTTGATTGCATACCAAACCATATATGGCTTCGAATGGTAATTCCTAAAATAATTAACGGTTTTTTTTATTTTTTGTTTAAATTGTTTAATTAAGCCTAATAAAAGAAATATTTACTGAAAAAAATTTTTTTTTTCATCTCCTTCATAATTCATGCAATAGAGGGTTAAATTCACACGATTTGATATCATATTTACACTTTCCCGGGTCTTTATCGCGTATTATTTATTTTCTTACCTCGACGTTTCAACCATGTTACAATGGTCTTGGTCGCGAGGGGACATTGACTTTAGTATTAAATTTGGTCCGGAATTTCAAGTTAAGATCAACACCTAAATATCTAATAAAATTGTCATACTTACTATACTATTACTATAGTTATTAATTATCAAATAATTTGTACCTACTATTAAACGTAACGATGACATGTAGCTTTATGTATCAAAGTCATTTGACATCAATCAATATTAATCTAACACTATCATTAAATCTTGTAAGGGGGCGTCCATAAATTACGTAAGATGTTTAAGGGGGGGAGGGGGTCGAGTCAAATCTCATCTAATCTTACGTTGGTGAGAGGGAGGGTCTCGGCAAATATCACGCAATTTTTTTTCTGATTGAAACAAAAACAAATTATACTATTTTGGTCCATTTAATCCAGATTGTACACACTGAAAAAAAATTCTGCTACCGGAGCTATTTTACTGCTCCAGTAACTGAACACACTACAGTTTGTTAGTTCATTTTTTTTTCTTTTTACAATAATAATCCAACGCGTTTACGTAAGATGGGGGGGTTGAATAAAATCTCACCACATCTCACCAGGGGGGGAGGGAGGGCCAAAAAATTTCAAAAAATACCTCACGTAATTTATGGACGCCCCCTAATTGAGATCTCTCAAAATAATAAACGTTAGTTTTCAAAGTACCAAACAAAACTATGAATAATAATAATAATAATGTCGGGGAGTAGCGACCCCGCGGCTACCCGAGTGCTCCAGGGGGAAACCACCGTTCCTCACCTCCGGCTTGCCTTAGTTGGCTGGTCAGAGTGAACACTGACGAGGAAGCGGTCCCCCGCCTCTGGCTTGCCTTCACCGGCCGGTGGAGTCGGGAGAGCAGAGCTCCCACTCTGCTCGTAGGATGGATGCCAATCGTAAGTGGTGAGTGGGCCAGGTAGGCTGGACCCTCAGGGAGCCCGTGATCTGAGTATAAAATCCAGGGAGGCCTCTCCATCTTTCAGAAACTCACGCCCCTGTTGCCCCCTGGCTGTAATTTGCTCGGCTTAATTTAGGGTGGCCCAGTGAGTTGGCGAGTCTCCGTCTGCCATTTTTACTTGTTTGTTGAACAATGTTACGGCAGGCGCCATAGTCCCCA
The DNA here is from genome assembly GCA_958496205.1 of Idaea biselata. Lineage (NCBI taxonomy): Eukaryota > Metazoa > Arthropoda > Insecta > Lepidoptera > Geometridae > Idaea > Idaea biselata. The sequence goes on along the minus strand of OY292394.1, from coordinate 27,535,488 downwards.
TAGTTCCCCCCAGTATTCAATCCACTACCAACCCATTGCCATAGCCCAAGTAGTTTTCATCCGTAGTTTACATAATAGTTCTATCCAAACCGGGGGTTGTCCTTGGGTGGATTTTATAGTGTGGACAGGGATCATCGCCGGTTTGGTGTCCATTTCATACTTTGCGATTAAAATTGTAACTAAAACGGGCCTCTACGTGTTGGCTTCGGCCCCATGCACGCCTTCCAAAGGTCCGGGGCTCCATAGCCCCGTGAAGCGGAAACGTTACAAACAATAATACTCTTAGTAACAAATCAACGACATCAATAAAATTTAAACATTATAGTTTTGGAACATAAAAGTAGAATTTTTAACAATTATCACAAACAAAATCACCTTTCTCATGAGACGTACATAGTTCGTGCCACCACTTCCCGCAAACTGAGCATCCAATCCAATCTTCAGTTTGCGGTTCAACATATTTTTCTTGACAAAGTGGACAAAAAAATTCTTCATCTTTCGTTTTCGAAGAAGAAGGTCTTTCTCTTAGTCCAATGTCCCAGAACTGGCGACATCACGTATTTTCTGACGAACGAAATGTTGTCGATTGAGTAGTGTTAGTATGTACTAAGAACGCATGCCTACTTGCAACGCCTGCTGCAACGGCCAATTCTGAGATATCAGGTCATCAAGATACAAAAAAAAATTACTTACCTCACGTTAATTCTCCAAGCTGATTTTCACGTATATTTTAGGTAATGTACTTTAAAATAAGCCGCCAATACTCCCATACAATTACCGTCGGCCGTATTGCTTTGCAGTCGCTTTAAAGCTGGTTGATAGTATAATCTAGTTGATAATATATATATATATATATATATACGTAGAAAATGAAATAGGTAGAAATCAAAATAACACAATTAGATGTATTTGTTCGGCTTAAGTTTGATTCGATCAAACTCAAATAACCAATGAATAACAATTTTATTCTCCGTAAAAATCGTATTTTTTTTAGTATAGCTCGAATAGAGTTTCTCAAACAAAAGACGATTTATGCGTAGAATAGTTATTCGTTGCTTATTCCAGTTTGATCGAATCGAGCCTTAGTTGTAAATACATAGGTACTGTAAAGATGGTATCTATTTACAACTAAGTACCTTGTATTATTTATGTATTCTGTGCCGTAACTTTAATCATTGAGGAATATTCTGATGAGATGGTTTCAGGTGGTGCATCAATTTTTACCTAGTTCTTTATAAGCCGTTTCTATTTATGGAAGTCCAAAAATTAGTAATTTACTGCTTTGTGGGATGCTATTCTGCTCATCATTTCAAAGGTTCTATTCAGATCTTCACCAAAGTTTTATGGGACCATATTGGGACTTTCCAAAAAATAAAAGAATTATAAATCGGACTTCATATGCCGGCCGGAGTACGGCGTGAACTCCGTATATTGTTTGTACCTATGTGTATAAATACAAACAATATACGGGTCAAAATGAGAAGCTCCTCTTTTTTAACCCCCGACGGAAAAAGAGGGGTGTTATAATTTTGAAGTCGGTTCAAACAGCCACTAGTTATAAAGACTTTCCATATGTCCGAAGGATCCGGATATATGGAGAGACATAAGTTCATATAGGTATGGTATTTTAGAAATTTCCGGATATCCGGTAATCTTGTGATGATTCCACACAACATACTTCTTCAATACAACATTCAAACTAATGAAGTAAAAGGAGAAAAAACACTATAATATCGGGATAATCGGACTTAATATCCGGATAAGAAGTATCCTAGGCAGTGGCGGCCTTACCTATTGCGAGGCCCTGGGCGCAGGTCTTTGCGAGGCCCTGGGCGGCAGGTCTTTGCGAGACCCTTTGATCTTCGTGAAAAGTTTGTGATTCAAAAGTAGGTTTGGTTGTTTGGTTGAGGTTTTTGTCATTATTGACGAGAAATGCAAGATTTACATTGAAAGAATTTAACAAAATTACAGAGACGATAAAGGAGATCTTAAATCCATGTATGAGCCTTGGTATAGTCGGCGACAGGCATCTTGTTTTTTTTTCGATCTTTATCGCACTTTGAAACTAATGTATTTGGTTATCCTCTATGTCCTAAAGTGACGAGTTTAGGAGATATGGGCCAATGAAGTTTTAAAAGGAAATTTACACGGTTTAGAGGTGTGGCCTGGAGACAAAAAATGTATGGTTTGTCGTGTTATTTTGAGAAGTACCTAAACGTTTTATTCCGCGTCATGGGGATTTTCGAAGCTTTCAGAAGGTTCTGCCCTTAAATTTCTGTGTCAGTTTAGTTAGAGGCATAATTCAAAGACAAATATTGTTTGGTGTGACAAAATGTGTTTGTGTGTGGCGTCGCATCGCACCTAAAGGGGCCTCGCGCGAGAGGATAATATGTGCTAGGGATAATTTTATTTAAAAATAAACGAGGACTTTAAGTCTGGTGGCATATCGGACCTAAAGGGCCTCGTGCGCGAGGCCTATATGTTTTCTAAATTAAAGTCTTGTGGCATTGCACCTCAAGGGGCCTCGCGCGCGAGGCCATTATGTTTTAGGTTCTTAGTTTATTCAAAAATAAACGAGGATCTTAATTCTGGTGATATCGCACTTGGAGGGGCTTCGCGCGCGAGGCCAATATCTTTTAGGTTTTTATTTTATTTAAAAATAAAAGAGGATTTAAAGTCTAGTAGCATCGCACCTAAAAGACCTCGCGCGCTATGCCTATACCTAGGTATATGTTTTAGGTTTTTATTTAATTTTACAGTAAACAACGATTTTAAGCCCTGTGGTATCGTACCTCAAGGGGCCTCGCGCGCGGGGCAAATAGGTTTTAGGTTTTAATTTTATTCAAAAATATACGAGGATCCTAATTCTGGTGGTATCGCACTTAAGTTAAAAGATGCCCATACAATTTATATTATTTTTATATCTTCCAAAAACAGACACCGCTGAGTTAAGATTTTATTATTATGTATATACTTAGATTGAAAGCACTCATCACTGTTACTGGAGGGCGCCAAGGAGATATTTGCACACGGGCGCTACATGAGCTAGAGACGCCCCCTGTAAGTAATGCCCTGTCTCGCTCTTATTAGTGACTAGCTGTGCCCGCGACTTCGTCAGCGTTTTTCGAACACCTACTTATCGCTGTGCAAAAATCTGAAAAATGAGAAATTCTTTTTTTTGGTAAAATACTTTTAGTATAATTTTATTTAAAAGAACAAAATAAAATCATTGATACTTACACTAAGATTTTCTGGTTCATTTGATACCCTTGAAATATGTTAAACTGTGCCAGATAAGAAGAAAACCGTATCGAAAAATAGCTATAATTTCTCTACATTTTGATATTTAGCGAATACGCAACCTTAACGACGAGGCTCCAACGGAAACGGTAGTCGAGAAATGCTGAAAGGTTGTAAGTGGAGACTAATTGCAACTTGTACAACTAATTGCAACTTGTACAAGTAATTGCAACTTATACACAATGGCTAGGGGGAGGTTGCATTTCTTCGTCGTGAAACCACTCTTTTGTTTCACGGGAAAGTAATGCAACGTCCTAAGTACCGTCATTTAAGACTTTAAAATAAAATACGGTTTCTTCAATTGCCTTTACCTACTACACTGATTTCAAATAGTTTCTTAGGGGAAAGTCGGTTATATTGTACCAACCACTTTTTACTTAAACCTAAATATTTCGTTTACCACAGGACTAATACTAATGGAAGAATATCCACAATAAAGGTTGTTATTTTTACTACCTATGACCTTAGATAAAAATAAAATTATAGATACGGTATATTCTAACATTGCGTATTCGAAAAATGAGCCAGAAACACCTTCATGCATTTTCATAAAATTATTGTATTTAAAAACATGTGTCTTTAAGAATGATTCAGGCTTAGTAAATAAGTATAAACATAAATTCTTATGAATGTCAAAAAGACAATCGCAGCGTAACAGCACGTGCTCACGCGGCAACGGTTCGATATACGACTGAGGCTAGTGCGTCAGCTAGACGCAGTTTTATCGTCTCATTTTCCGAGACTACGTACCGTATCTTTAGGTTTTTATTTTAATCTAAGCCTATGACAGAAAAATCAGTTCTATTTGTTTACTTTACCATGGAGATAACTTTTGGAACTGACTTTTTGCAGCGGACTCATTGGTACGATTTAGCCGACTAGTCGGTTTAATTGTACCACTAAGTATTTAAATCGTACCACAGACAGAAATCTTACCATTGAATAAAATAACAGAAAATTCTATTCGTTTCTATTCATGGACATGTTTTTCGTTTGTCTAAAGGTCATAGCACACTTACACGACTCCGCTCCCACCCGGCAAAAATAATATAATTCAAATATGGGCTTTAAATATTGATCTTTAGATATATTTTACATTGGCATCATAAATTAGCAGACAGCTAATTAAGAATTATGAATGTAAGATTCGCTTACAGCGAGCTTACCGCCGTCAGACTGCTCGGGAGTCGACGCCTCGCTGGCCGCACGTTGTAGCCGAGCGGTCTGCTAGCAGTAGCCGCGCGCGCCGTCGCGGAGTGTTGGCAACCGTACGATTTAAATCGTATTCGCGAAAAGCGAGAGCGGTAGGCGGGTGGACAGCTGGCCGTCTGCTAGCTGTCGCCGCGTGGACTGCTGATTGCCTGCTAGCTGTCGCCGCGTAGACTGCGAGCAGTCGTCTTAGTTTTGGGCAGTGTTGGGTGGGAGCGGTGTTGGAGCAGAGTCGTTTAAGTGTGCTATGACCTTAACACTGCTGTGAGTGTCTTTTTATAAATTTGCCTTACCAGCCATACGTTTATTGTTGTTTTATACTCTTTATTTTAGAGGACAGTCTCCATTCTGTTTCTCCATACAAACGTAGTCGACGTTTTCCTCCCTGGATAAAGATATTAGAGCAAATATGTTTATGCCATAAAACCTATATCTGTCATGACTATCTACCTTTTGATTTTTTTTAACTTCTGTTTTTTTATTTTTATTCTTATTTCTGCTGTCACTAAAATCCGCTTGTTCGAAAGTGAACAATTTCATGGATTTTAAGGACCTATCTATCGTTCATCACTCCGAAGATCCTCGTCAGATCCTTACCATTTTTTTATGAGACCATCTCGGACCTCCCGCCTCCCACCTTTCAATTAAAAAAAGAATCATCTCAATCGGTCAAGCCGTCTTCGATAATCGGTGAACATCCCTAAAAAAAATTATATGCGACAAATACGGACGGAACCGCCTTCTTTTTTGAAGTCGTTTAAAAAGTTTTAGACGTTGTGAAGAGTTGTTTTTTTTTAATTGATAGGCCAACTTTAAATCCATAATTCAACCGTACAAAAGACGTAACATGTCGCTTACGTCTTTTGAGAATTTGTTGAGAATGAATGATAGTGAAATTTTATATCTACGCCCTGCGGTTTCACCCGCGTAAGTCCCGATCCCGCGGGAATATCGGGATAAAAAGTAGCCTATGTGTTATTCTAGGTCTCCAGCTATGTATATTCCAAGTTTCATCGCAATCGGTTCAGTAGTTTTTGCGTGTAAGAGTAACAAACATCCATACAAACTTTCAGATTTTATAATATGATTAGTCATAAGAAACAGTTGAAATAGTGGGTACCTATGTACAAAAAACTAGGGTAAGGGTAGGGACTAGGGTAAACATGTTTGCTCTAACGTCTTTATCCAAGGAGGAAACAGACGACCACGTTCGTAAGGAAAACGACTGGGTATCCTTCCCCCTAAAAGTCAAAAAAAGAAAGAAATAAAACACCAAAATAAGCATTTTCATTTTTATTAAGCACAAGTGCCGACGCCTTAGTAATATCGCCGTTGACAGTAGCCAACTCTGCTGAACAACGTTCGAGTGTAACTTCAGCATCCGCTGCAATCTTCACTCGAATCACTTTTATGGCCAAGTGGACGTTCCACTCGCTCAGCTCAAGAGCCTGAAGACATTCTTCTGGAGTTGCCTAGAACGTACATTCGTCATCAGAATACATAGGTATTTTGCAACTTGGAAGAAAACATAAGGTCACTCACTAGGGGGAAGTGTGGCTTTGGGGAAAGTGCGGCGAAGATCAATTTACCGGAGTTACAATTGTTATATTGATAAAATCGCCATCTTCCCCAAGATTTCGATTAAGATTATTTCATAATATAGTCACGATATATGTGGATATTTCTCCTATCATGATTGGCAATTTTATCAAAAAAATATTTGTAAGTGACCTTCCCCCTAGTAACCATATATACGTCTTGTTTTACCAAAATGGTGAAAAAAAATTGGCATTGAAATTTCATTTTCGAAGACCTGCAGTCAACTATAATTTAAACCTGATTTAAACCCTCAAGAGACGCTGATTTAAAAGACCTACGCCGTTTAATGCATGCAAGTCTCGTTCCTTTCATTGTTCCTTTGGGCGGTGCGGATTTCTTGATGCACAAGTCGCCGCCGCTCCGGCCCTTTTTGCGCGGTTGGTTATCGAAAGCGAAAAATGTCTAAGGCTAGATTTGACCAAACTGGAATAAGCAATTCTACGCATAAATCGTTTTATGTTCGGGAGACTCTCGACCCTGTTCCATCAAAAAAAAAATACCATTTATGGGGAGTATTGTTATTCATTGCTTACTTTTACTTGTTTGAATCAAACCTTAGTTCTTTAAATGTAAAAATACACCATTCATTTTCTAAAAAAAGCAAACTTTTTCATACTTAACCCCCTATTGTTATTGTTAAAAATCTCGTGAAACTCACTTGTTTTTTAAGAACCTTGTTCATAATCCTGACTTCATCAGATTCGACTCCTCGTTGTCTTCCGCAAGGTTTCTGATCAGCAAACTCCAGTAGATCCTCGACAGATACGTGATCTGAGCAATCTGAAACGATAGGTTTACAAAGGCTTTATAGACGAATTACAAATTAGTCACTCTTGGTTTGTAGTTAATTTGATTTTTAGGTAACATGATCAGGAAGAATATATTTATGGCGGATCCCCACAGCGCCCACTAGATGGCGTTATTACTAGTATGCAGACGTAAACGGCACATACAATATTGCTTTTGAAAAAATGGTTCCTTAAATGTTTAGTACCCGGCGGGACTCGAACCCGCGAGTAATGGTGGACGTGCGTGATAGACGCTACGCCACGGGTAGGCTGAAATTAAGAAAGCACCTCCTGTTCTTGCGAGTAAGTTGTGTTTACCACACTAAACCGTTAAGAAGTAGTGTTTAGTTAGACGTTCAATATTATTAGAAAACTTACTTCACTCAAAAAAAACTCATAAAAAAATATGAGAGAAAAGTATGTTACTAGATCGACAAAATCTGATGGTTCTAGACAATGAATCTACTGAGAATGAGCAGTAGTCAAGTCAAGTCAAGTCAAAGTACGTTTATTCATTCGGATATTAGCAAGATATCTCTTTGAAATGTCATTTTTTTATATTTAATCTACTGTGTCTTCGGAACGTGACCTCCAATGAGAAGAAGACGTAAGAAACTCATGGGGTTTTTTTGTATTTTTTTTTTAAAGTAAAAGTAGTGTTATGAGGCCATTTGCAGTAGTAAAAATAGTGAAGTATAGCTATTCGCAGTAGTAAAAATAGTTTAGTGAGGCCATTTGCACGTATATCAGCCCTTTAGACGTCTACAGAGAACGATCCATACCTTTAACTAAATTCCCTTCATTGTCCTTTGTCTCCTCGTCCTCATCATCGTCATTCTCATCGTTGTAGTCCAAAGTTTCCTCCAAAAAACTGTCAAACGGATTATCAGCTTTAAACGGATTGTTGTCCACACCGTCACAAACATCGATACAAGGAACTGTATCCACCGCCTGATTGATATCGCAATCTACATTCGCCAGGTTGATGTTTAAGCTTGGCAACATCGCGTTCTGGTAGATGGCAGTGTTTGTCATCGGCTTGGGTATTTTGAGGGGGTATTTGCGGAAGTGGCGTGGTTTGTCTACGAGCATCGGTTTCGAGTTTCTAGGTGGGAGTGGAAGCTGGTTCGTGCTCTGCAAATGGAATAATAATATAATATAATCTAATATATAAAATTTCCATGTCACAGTGTTAGTTACCGTACTCCTCCGAAACGGCTTGACCGATTTTTAGATAGATTTTGTATACCGAGATTTTGTATACGTATTCAGTAGGTCTGAGAATCGGCTACTATCTATAATTTATAAGGCAAAACAACGTTTGCCGGGTCAGCTAGTATAATATAATATTGCACGACGTTACACACAGCGCAATCTAGACTCAAACTAAGCACTAGGCTTGTACTATGGGTACTAGACAACGGATATACTACATATTATACTTTTTTTTTGTAAATAAATACACAATGATACATAGAAAACACTGAATATCCCATGTCTTCGGACCGTGGTGAGTCCTTGGACATGTGAATAAATTATTAGATTTACTGTTACTATCTTATCTTACTTAGGCCGGCTTGCATAACGATTCCTAAACATGTGTAAGGTCCTAAATGCGATTAAGAACTGTCATAATATCAAAAACAGTCAAAGTGTGACGACATAATAGCAATCTTCTACATACGGAAATAGAATCTAATGTTAGTTTACGTAAATTATTTTTAAACTGATTTAGCTAAATATATATTTTAAATGATCATATGCAAGTCGCCCTTAATATTATAATTGTTAAGTAAATCGGTTTGTTACGCTTTCACGACTATACCGCTGTACCGATATTGATAAATTCCAGTATACAGATAGATAGGACCTTGAAGAAGCCTATTTTCTGATCCAGTAAATCCCGCGGGAGCGGGATTGAATTGTATGTTTTTCACTTATTTTTGTATTTATTTACTTTGGTTTCTTTTTCGCGAAAGGACTTTAATCCAAACAGCACAAATCAAGATGTGCGTGAAGGGTTTCCTATTATTTTCACATAAAAATAATCACTGTTGTAAGGTGAAGGAAGCCCACTTTAATATTCATTTTATTCCGTCTTTGGTATTTGTTGAATTAGCGGCAACAGAAATACATAATGTCTGAAAACAACCATTTTTTATTTATTTTTCAAACACTGTCTAGCTATCACGGTTAATGAGATGTAGCCTGGTGACAGACACACAGAGAATGGTAGACAGAGTATTAGTAAAAGGGTCCCATTTTTCCCTTTGGGTGCGGAACCCCAAAAAATACAGCAAATTGTCTGTAACTTACCGTGCTGGGTATTTGATGATCGACTTCATCGTTTAATTGCCTGTAACAATAAAACACACAAAAATAAAACGCTGCTTTTTTACAAACGTCTCGAACGTTTGAAGCAGTTTTAAAAGTGTACAAAATACTACCACATGTATACGGAAAGACTACCAGTAAGTTGTCGCCTTTGATCTCCCGGTAAATGCCAACATGCGTTTGGACATCGAAAAGAACCTAGGGTTATCAGAAGTGAACAAGATTAATTTCATTAGTTTACTGGCTTTTGGTACTGACCCTAACACCTCGCACAATTGTAATTTAGTAGACTGTGATATTACTATTCGTATCTATACTAATATTATAAAGAGGTAACGTTGGTAACATTTATGTATGTATGTAAGTATGTATTTTCCGGATCTCGTAATCTCTGGAACCACTGAACCGATTACAATAATTCTTTCATCATTAGAAAACTAGATAATCAAGGAGTAACATAGGTTACTTTTGATCCCGTTATTCCCTCTGGATCGGGACTTACGCGGGTGAAATCGCGGTACTCTTCTAGTCTCAGCTAATTGTATTTTGAATATAGCAACCGGATCGCCATAAAAATCTTACCTGGCACTCCAAAAAAGTGGTTTATGTAACGATTGAAAGTGTTTACTTTCAATAATTCGCGGTGTAGGTTTGGGCATTGTTGCAGGTTTGGGCGTTGTTGCAGTTTTGGGCGATGTTGCAGGTTTGGGCATTACCGCTGGTTTAGGTATCACCCTTCCGTCTTTAGACATTTGCGATATGAGAGACGTGGACGGGGTAGGATCCTCGATGAGGCTTGTGTATGCCTGTTTAGATTCAGCTGTGATGGTAGACTGAAATACACAATAGAAATATAAGGTTAGCGCCCTATATCTACTAAACCCAAATATATCTACTAAACCCAAATCAAATCTAAAAAAGTTGGTTATTTTTAACCCCCGACGGAAAAAGAGGGGTGTTATAAGTTTGACGTGTCTGTCTGTGTGTGTGTGTGTGTGTGTGTGTATCTGTCTGTGGCATCGTAGCTCACGAACGGATGAACCGATTTCAATGTAGTTTTTTTTGGTTGATAGGTGACTTTTGCGCGAGTGTTCTTAGCTATGTTTGATCAAAATCGGTTCAGCCGTTCATAATATATGATGGTCATAAATTATTTTGTTTCTGTACTCCACTACGTTTTTCATATCGTAGTCTTACGCAGCGTACTACGTGGGCGATCGGATGTGAACGCGATGCGAACGCGAAGCGGCGCGGTGCGGCGCGGAAACAAGGAACAGTCGATAGCTATTGAAGTGTCCTACGTGACCAAATGCACGTAAAGAGCGATGCGGCGCGACTCTCGACTGTTCCTTGTCTCCGCGCCGCATCGCGCCGCTTCGCGTTCGCATCCGATCGCTTACATAGGACGCGGCGTTATATTCTAGACTACAATCTGACGTTATGGTTCTTTTTTAACCCCCGACGGAAAAAGAGGGGTGTTATAAGTTTGACGTGTCTGTGTGTCTGTCTGTCTGTCTGTCTGTCTGTCTGTCTGTCTGTGTATCTGTCTGTGGCATCGTAGCTCACGAACGGATGAACCGATTTGAATGTAGTTTTTTTTGTTTAATAGGTGTCTTTTGCGCGAGTGTTCTTAGCTATGTTTGATCAAAATCGGTTCAGCCGTTCATAATATATGTTGGTTGAAGCTCGGAAATAAAAACCGAATGTTTTCAAATATGCCCGAGTGGGGTATCAAATAAAAGAGCATGACTGTTGTGACAACAATATGCAAGTTTCATCAAAATCGGTTCAGCCGTTCAAAGTATATGTAGGGTCAAACTCGGAAATAAAAACCGAATGTTTTCAAATATACCCGAGTGGGGTATCAAATAAAAGGACGTGACTTTTGTGACAACAATAAGCATGTTTCATCAAAATCGCTTTTACAAAAAGGGTGAAATAAAAAATTATGGGAATGTGTCACAGAAGTTGATGGTAACCGACCCGTGCTTATAGTACCGCGTCCCCCGACGCGGGAACGTAAGGTACCACATACCTACTCAGAGACATGAAATTTGTTTTCGGGTTATTATTTTTGCCTTTTTAAAGTTTAGTTTTGTTTTAACTTTGAAGATTTTTTAAGTCGGGGGTTTTTTAAATTTTTAATTATTGTCATTTTTTCTTCAGGAAGATTAGTCGTAGTCTACAATTAAACAAGTAATAGGTAGGTATAGGTACTGTTTGTAGGTAGCATTGTTTCTTACATTTGAAGCCGGGTCACACGAGCGCATTAACACGTCATCAGGTAGGTGCGCGTTATGTGTGACTAGGCTTTTGGTGTAGTTTCAAGTTTAGTCTACAGTTTCTTTTATATTTACCTGTAAATCCGGAACACTATTAGCTTCTTCGCTAAAGTTTCGACGTTCCTGTTTACCTAAAAATATAAAATAGAATTTGCTTCATCTCTACATTTTTTTTAACTAGCAGTTCTGCGAAGGATGCATTACAACGGATTGAATAGATTGGGTGCTAATTTTGAAAAACATTTTTTTTACCTATGGTCTAATAAAGTCTAATTGATGCCAAAATGTATGAAGAACAAACCGTTATTGTCTTTTTCGGTGTCGTGCTGCGTATTGTGATGCAGGGAAAGTTGTGGAAACTTGAAATGGAACTTGGATTTATCGCTCGGCGAGTTTGGTAACTTATTGTCGCCTCCCAAATCGTTCATTGACCTGCGAAATAAATAAATACAGACTTTAGGTGGATCTTATGATCATTTTTGATTTGGTTCTACATTTTAAAAACTGCCTGAGATCGGTACAGTTTATAAGCAGGTCTTTAAACTGAATTTGGGCCCAGAAAAGTGCTTCTTTGTGTTACAAATATATACGGATTTCTTGTCTAGATCAGTTTAGTTCCGGCCATCTCGTAATAAAGCCATAGCTAGGCCTAGCAGCAGTAAGACAATGGTAAATTAATATGGGAACTAAACTTATTTTTCCGGATTTACCCGGGAACGTCCCGATCCCGCGTGATTTTCCAAAGTCCCTTTCTTAGTGGATGCCTACACATCAAAAAGAACACACTATCCAAATTTCATTTATCTAAGAGCAGCGGTTTGGGCTTTGCGTTGATATATAGATCAGTCAGGCAGGACTTTGAATTATATACAGGGTGTCCGGAGATCAGTGGATATCCCTGCACGGGCGGCTTGCGGGGAAGGGTTGGCTGCCCAGAATACGTTTTTTTTTTTTCTATCTCAAACGGTTCGAGCTGTACGTCACTTTTGAGTAAAAATTGAAAAATGCCTTCTTTTTTGCACATTTCGGGGCATCACGTCCACAGATTAAGCGATAGCATTGTTTTTTTTTCGCCATGTGTTCACTAATATTGATGTTTGTAAATCACGTTGAAATTTTTTTGATTACTATAGCCAGTAACTTACAGGATGTCCCCAAAGATAGATTTATTTTTATAAACTTTACTTTCTGCTAAGTTTGAGCATCAGTGGTGTAAAAAAAATGTATGAAACCTGTCTGACCGACTATTGTAAAAAAATGCCTATTTCATAAGGATTCTAAAACAGTATTATACTAATAACTTTTTGTCATAAGTTACTAAGCTAGTGCTATGAATGCACCGAAGGTACTATCTTACATGAAAAAGTTGAAACAAGTATTGTACAAAAAATGACACTTATTAAGATTTAAAATGTGATAATGTTACAGCAAATGCTCAAATTGTCCTCCTCTTGCCCTTATACAGGCCCTTAACCTTTTTATAAACGATCTCTTAAGGACACGATTATATTTTTTTTTCTCCTATTTGTTGTGCCGCTTCGTGGACGCGTAGACGCAGGTCTTCAATTGTGGTTATGTTTTTTTTGTATACTTGTTCTTTTAAACACCCCCAGTAAAAAAAATCAAGTGGATTCAGATCAGGCGAACGTGGAGGCCACAATATTGGACTTAATCGGCCAATCCGTCTTCTTGGATAACTTTAATTTAAATAGTTTCTCACTCGCACGGCATAATGTGCAGGACAGCCGTCATTTTGAAGCCACATTCTTCGCCGAATCGCCAATGGCACCTCTTCGAGTTGTCTCGGGAGTTCGTTTTGGAGAAAGTGGAAATAGTTGGCCCCGTTCAGGTTGCCTTGCAATTCGAAAGGGCCAATAATTTGGCCATTTAATATACCGGTCCAATAGTTAATTTTAAATTGGTACTGTGATCGGTCTTCCCTGGCTAATCTTGGGTTGGTTAGCTGCCAGCTGTGCAAATTGTACAAGTTTAGGTTGCCATCTCTTTTGCACGTTGAATCATCGCACATTATGCCGTGCGAGTTAGAAACTATTTAAATGAAAGTTATCCAAGAAGACGGATTGGCCGATTAGGTCCAATATTGTGGCCTCCACGTTCGCCTGATCTGAATCCACTTGATTTTTTTTACTGGGGGTGTTCAAAAGAACAAGTATACAAAAAAAACATAACCACAATTGAAGACCTGCGTCTACGCGTCCACGAAGCGGCACAACAAATAGGAGAAAAAAAAATATAATCGTGTCCTTAAGAGATCGTTTATAAAAAGGTTAAGGGCCTGTATAAGGGCAAGAAGAGGACAATTTGAGCATTTGCTGTAACATTATCACATATTAAATCTTAATAAGTGTCATTTTTTGTACAATACTTGTTTCAACTTTTTCATGTAAGATAGTACCTTCGGTGCATTCATAGCACTAGCTTAGTAACTTATGACAAAAAGTTATTAGTATAATACTGTTTTAGAATCCTTATGAAATAGGCATTTTTTTACAATAGTCGGTCAGACAGGTTTCATACATTTTTTTTACACCACAGATGCTCAAACTTAGCAGAAAGTCAACGTGATTTACAAACATCAATATTAGTGAGCACATGGCGAAAAAAAAAACAATGCTATTGCTTAATCTGTGGACGTGATGCCCTGAAATGTGCAAAAAAGAAGGCATTTTTCAATTTTTACTAAAAAGTGACGTACAGCTCGAACCGTTTGAGATAGAAAAAAAAACGCATTCTGGGCAGCCAACCCTTCCCCGCGCGCCGCCCGTGCAGGGATATCCACTGGTCTCCGGACACCCTGTATATAGATAGGTATAGAAATATAATTACTTGGAAGTTATTTCGTTGGCAAGAGCGACGGCAGTGTCAAGTGTTTTTTGGTCGTGAGCAGACATTGGCTTCATAGTACCCGTGTTGAAATTCTTCTTTTTATCTATTTTGTTCAACGTGTGCGCTCTGAAACATAACACATAAAGTAACTTAACTCAACATCAAAGTAATAAACCCATATTCCAAAGCGGAGTCTAAGTGACGACCTCTGTGGCGCGTCGGGTGAATACTCAACTGCAATGCAGAAGGTTGAGGCTTCGATCCCCGCCGGGGCCAAGTATTTAAGTTTGAGAATTAAAACGTATTTGTTTCTGGTCTGGGTGTCTCTCGATGTAAAGGTAAAATGTATGTATTTACAAAATAAAGATAAGTATTATATCCGTTGTCTCTTAGTAGCTTACTATGGGGCTAGACGGGATTTTAAAACCCTTTCTAAGTGGATACCTACACACCACAAAGAACATACTCTCCAAATTTTATGTCTGTAGAACCAGCGGTTTGAGCTCTGCGTTGATATATAGTTCAGTCTTTAAATGATTTAGTCAGTCAATCAATCACTCAAGACTTTGAATTTCATATCTATAGCTCGGATGATGATAATGAGGGTTTCTTTTTACGTCGGAGCAACAAGAAGCATGCAATGTACCAACCTCTTGGCCAAGTCGATCTCATGTCTACTCGGTCCATCCTGAAAGCGAAACGATAATGATTATGATATGAAATTATGTATTTATGTCAAACCTAAAGCCGAGTCACACCAAATGCTGTCTCTTTTACATTGTATAAAACTGAAAGAGATGCTACACCAACCAGATGCGTGAGTATATACGCACATACGGGAGTCTTGCGTAACGCACGTGGCGTGCAGGATCATGCGTTCCGTGTGACCCGGCGTTTAAATTCACATCGCATTTACTACCATGACATGAAAATAGTTCAAATTGGTCTTCAGTCTACTTCATCCGAACAAATGCAATGGTATAATGTATGTATCAGTGAATACGAACAATTGTTTACGGGTGATTTTGATGAATGTGCACACATGCATTTCTAACAAGTATAATAACTTAATAGGTCACACAAAGTTAACTACTTGACATGGTAGCGGAACGTGACGAATAAATTGAACGCAAGTTAAAGTAATGAGCTATTTATGAGGGTCGTCTCGAAAGTGCCTGGCCTGGTTTGAAAATGCGGATTGTTAAAAAAACATTACAGTGCTCGTTAGAAGCATCTTTTAACAGCTTTTGTAATAAGTTTGATAAGTCTCCAATAAATAATACTGTTAAAAAACAGTAATTCAAGTGGCCACTGTAAATGAATAGTCAAACACGAAAACAAATTAGCTTTTTTTAATGATCCTTAAAATGTCTCAGTACAACCACAGTTTACCTAGTAGTTCGTATAGTAAGTAAAGTCAGCAGAAAGGCCAACTAGGCCTATTCGCTAGGCCAGCATCCGAATTATCTATCTAGTTCATGACTAAGTTCGATAGACATTTTCGAGTACAATGCTCCTTTGATGTAACATGGTAATCACCAGTGGTTGCCTCAAGGCAGCAATGTACTGCATAGTGCCTATGAAACCGAGTTATCAACTAGATGGATACGGGTGCAGATATAGTGAATAAGGTGATTTTCTATTTACAAATCTAGAAAAAATGGCTCAGTGGCGAAAGATTGGTAATCGGAGTCTGCGGTACTGGCTATTGGAGCTTATGGAGCTTTACAGTTTCTACTTTATTGGATCGAAGCTATTAATCGTTAGTGGGTTAAGTGTAACGACTCAACAGTGGGATAGGAAACCCATTCTTCTAAACCTATGCATATATGTTATAGCGTCCCCGATCTGTCTATAACTGGAAAGCTACCGCGGATGTTCCGTCGGCATCGGAATCGGATTCATTTGACAGTTGACAGCCGAATTTCGAACCGCGAAAATTTCAAATCGACGCGTTGATTACTCGATATGATGCAGAAGCCAAATTGAATGAATGCAACATAGACAGAATTGAATTGAATTGAAGATTTTGACAGAAAATCTTCAAATCGACGGCTGACGGCCATGGATGCGCGGTTTTAAAATTCAAAACTCCGCTGTCAGAGATGTCAAACTACTGCGTCGGGATCGAGTTGCTGTCAACGAACCAACCGCGGTAGCTTTCCTGATCCCTGACGGTTGCCCCTCCGGGGTGGCCTGACGGTACAGCGGACCTCTCTTCATACCCTTGCTGGTCATCAGTGTGATAGGAGTATTGAGCTGAAAGGAGCTTATGCTGCAATACAGTTACCTATTTTATTGTTTTCCTGGTCAGGCCGAGTACTTTTGGGACCGCCCTCATATCTTACCTAATATTATAAAGAGGAAAGAATTTTTTTTTGCTTGTAACGAATAGGCTCCGAAACTACTGGCCCGATTTCAAAAATTCTTTTACTTATAGAAAGCTACATTATAGAGGAGTAACATAGGGTACTTTTGATATCGATATTCCCACGGGATCGGGACTTACGCGGGTGAAACGGTGGAACGCAGCTAGTGAGTAAATAAATTACAACGTTTGATGAACTATAATCTATCTAAACTTTTAGCTGTACTAAAACAGTCAACATTCTACTTTACTATGGGTGGGTATGTTAAATAATTTCTCAAAATACATGAGCGAATTGGTACCTGTTTAATGAAATCTACTTTGTATAGGCAGTTAATATTCTTACCGCTTATCCACCAGTAAAGCACCTGAGTGAGTACGAAACACTGTTATTTCATTTGGATTTCAGACGACTGGGGAAGTTGTTAAAAATTACGCTACCATAAAGCCACGGCATAGATTAGAGCTAAGCCCATATTTTCCGGTAGGGGTCGTAAAAGGCGACTTACAGATATGGAGGAGACTAGCAAACCTTGATTTCACCTCGCGCGGTGGCGAGTAAACTACTGGGTTGGTATTAAGTATCAGGCAGGCGGCCGGCCGCATTGTCAAATCTATTTACAGTAGGTTTAGTCAATGATGACTTAAATACTGTGGTTAAATACAAATTAATTGGGGTGGTATAAACCGGACCCCGGGCCCCCGAGAGGGATGCAACGGAAACCAGAAATTGTTATTTTATTCAACGTTTTAAGTAGAAAATATCAGTATTGCCATAATAATCAATATAGAGCTACCATTTTCAAATTAACACTCATTATTGAGAGAAACGGTAACTACATTACCAAAATTATTTGCGATACCGTTCTATTATTCTAGTTTGTGTAATTAATTAATTTATATGACGTCCAATAACTAACACATTTTTAATTAAATCTTATATTTTTAATAATATAAAAGTCAAATAACATTTTATTTATTAACACAAAAGTCGTATATAAGCGTATATATTGTGGTTTCTGTGATCATATAATTCGTCATCCGAATCCTGTGGAAGAGACCTTGCTATAAACAAAGAATCACGATACATTCTTAATATACTATTACAAAAAATAGAAAAATATATTTTTAAAAAATGTTTTGTTACAAATAGGCAATGAAACTACTGGACCGATTATAAAAAAAAATCAAGAGTAGGAAGCTACATTATCGAGGAGTAACATAGGCTACTTTTGATCCCGATATTTTTACGGGATCGTGACTAAATTAGTACTTAAAATAGAGGGTGTCTTAAAAGGACTAGTGGACGACGTAGTGGAATATAGAACTAAAAAACATGATAATATAAAAACCTTGAATTTTATAAGTAACTTCTATACACGTTTAATGTTTGAATAACTTAAAAAAAAGCCCAACTTTCTTTCTTCAAAAAACTAGTCGACCTCACGCACGAAGGGTTCCGTGTCATTGTCACAAAAAAATCACGTTTGTTGTATGGGAATCTAATTTAAATATTTATGTTTTTAGTGATTGTTGTTTTAGCGGCTACAGAAATACCTAAATTAATTAAATTGTTTTACTAAGACAGCGGAATCTTAGTAAATGGGTCCCGTTTTTACCATTTGAGTACAGAAGCCTAAAGAAACACAATTAAGTGCCTCAAGAAATATTAACCTAAATTATATCTTCTCTTTCTATTATGTCTTATTAATCTAGTCATTTAAAGAATTTTACTGCGATTATAGTACTTATTTCTTTAGTTTCTATTCTAAATAGAAAGGTTTAAGAGGAGTATATACGCCAACGACCTTGAAACTGAAAATCCCTGTCGGGCTCATCGAAAATTGTTGATTATTTCATGACGGAATGTCGTAGAACTTTTTTTTGTGCACAGATTGTAGGTGACATTGTTTCCTACATTTTGGTGTAGTTTTAAGACAAGAACCTCCTATTGGTGCAAAGGCTATCCAAATTTTAGACAAAAAATGTCTGATTTGGCTAAAATGTCGATAGGCTTCAATACGTTTCGACATATTTGTATGGAAACTGCACTAAAATATCGGAAACAATGTCGCCTACAATCTGTACACAAAAAAAAGTTCTACGACATTCCGTCATGAAATAATCAACAATTTTCGATGCGCCCGACATGGATTTTCAGTTTTTCAGAATAGGGCCCTTAAAACAATTTCCTTACCATATCCTCGTCTCGTTGGCCATCAAAACTTCTAAACATGGATTCCATCTCATCCAACAGGCTTTGACTGAAATCGCCATAACTTTTCTGAAAAGAAAAGCAATATCATATATTACTTCGTTTTTTTAATTTGCGACTACGATCCGACGTTTTGGTTCTTTGTATTTTACGTTTTTTCTTTAGGAAAATGTGTCAAATCATAGTCTACAATTAAAAAATCAAAGTATAGAACGTCGTCGTATATTGTCTTGGTTCTGATTGCGCAGAAATTTTGCATGTATTTGGAAAATTGATGAGCTGTCACCTACATGAAATGACCCCTTACTAAGAGTAGAATGGGACCTTACCGGCATTCCTGGACTTTCGGGCAGCACCAAGTTTTCTGCCCTCGCGCTGTCAGTCGCGTTGCTCTCCTGCCAAAAAGAAACAACATTTTAATGAAGAAAGTAAAAAACAACAGATTACAGGTTTAATAGACTTAAAATAAATAATAAATTATAAAATAATAAGTAAAAAAAATCTGTGAACAACCATCTATCCCCGTGGTAAGTACTAAGCTTGTGTTACGGTGACTAGACAACGGATATAATACTTAAATTTATTAAAATAAAAAAAATATTCATAAGTAAACGCTGAGATAAGATAACACTCTATTGTACCTAAAATAATTATAATAAAAAGATATTGTTATTTATAATAATTTTTTTATTATTATAGATAACAGTTCAGATAGTCACGTACGAGAAAAAAATCAAGTGACAAGTCTATTCACTGTGCTAAAATCAACAGAAATGATTTGCTCCATTCATATCCCAAAATATATATACCAGATAAGAGCTCGATTAAATTCATTTCACACTAGTCTGACTGCTAAATCTTTTGTCTAAAAAAGAGCTAACTTACACTAGGTCAGTGATAGAAGTCAGTCACTGTCTAACTCGAAATTTTAGGGCACTAGCTCTGTCACACACAGCTTTCATGCATCTATTTCTATCTATCTATCTATACTAATATTATAAAGCGGAAGAGTTGGTTTGTTTTTTTGTTTGTTTGTTTGTTTGAACGCGCTAATCTCAGGAACCACTGGTCCGATTTGAAAAATTCTTTCGGTGTTGGATAGTCCATTTATTGAGGAAGGCTATAGGCTACTTTTGATCCCGATATTCCCACGGGATCGGGAGTTATGCAGGTGAAACCGCGGGGAGCTGCTATTATCTATATCTATAAAATGCTTTGTCCTGATTGACTGACTGTTCAACGCACAGTCTAAACCGCTGATAGTAGAGAGCTGAAATTTGGAGGGTATGTGGTCTTTACATTTGCGTACTAAGTTTCATCGCAATCGGTTCAGTAGTATTGCGTGAAGGAGTAACAAACATTCTCGTTTTCTTATACACTACATTCTTTATTTTCATAATATTAGTGGGAATAGCCCGCTAGAGCCTTTCTACTTAGCAAATTATGATAACAAAAAGGACTCGAAAGGTTATAAAAGATAGTTGGTAGCCGCAGTATAAACTTATCTCTTGTTTATACACTCTTTCTCAGAATCTTAAACCCCCCCCCCCCCCCCCCCCCCCCAAATATTTTCATGTAAAATGTAGCCAAGGCGAGAGCGAGACCATATTATTATTATGATGTGCACTGTCAAAAAGTTATCAGATGTCATGTAGAGCTTATAACTCTACACGCCCTGAGTTCACAAGCACCTTATTTCACAATCACAAACCCAACATCTTAGCCAAAATGAGTGTGGCCATCAAACCGTTTTAGGTGGTAGGACTTACCACTCCGAATTTCTTAATCGTCAGCTATTAACTATAGTAGAGATATCATAAAGTCGGTTGCCTTTAAGTTTATCATCCAATAGCCAAATATAAGTGAGCCAAGTTAGTTTACTTAGATAACTTAGTTTGGCTCGCCCGTGTTTTCAGAAGAATTGGGCAATACTACCCTTATTTATATTATTTTTATTTATCAGAATGATTTACTTTGGCGGGACACTATACTCGATTCCGCGATGTCTACATCATAATAAAGAACACACTCTCCAAATTTCAGCACTCTACTATCAGCGGTTTAGGCTGTGCGTTGATCAGATTACATTAGATTAGATGAACACTTAATTGTACTTACAAAAAAATACAAAATAAATTACAGAAACAAAAACTTACTGCTAATTATAATATCGGTACAATGGGCGACCTTATCGCTAAAAGCGATCAGTCAGGACAAAGCATTTTATAGATAAAGATTGGGGTAGAGTATAACCCAAAGTATAGTAAACATCGCGCCATTCATAGCAATAACCTTATAAGTAAGGAAATAAGTAAATGTATGCAAACTTGATTGTTTTCTGGAAATAGGCTTTGACGAGTCAGGTGTTGAATTTCCTACATTTATCTACAACTTATTTGACCGATCCTACAACTTATGTGACCGGCCCCGGAAAACAAATTCGTATGAAAGCTGGACAACTATAAAAGCGCCGCGAAGCGCCAACTACTAGGCAAACTGTAGTAAAACCAATAAGACAAAGAAAACTAATTTAAATTTAACAAAAACAGGTAAGTAAAAGCTAGAATAATGTAAAAGAAACTTTAGTTTTGTCCCAATATGAAAAGAGTTACCAAAATTTTCCTGTTAGATTTAAATTTCAAATTTTATCTAATAGCAAAACTGGGACGCTATTGTCATTCAAAGAAACTCCGCGTGTTCCTTGCGCAATATCCTTCAATCTCATTTTACATTGTAAACTTTAGACAACGGTTTCTATCTCGAGTCTTTATACTTTTCAATCAGACACAATGGGGTCAAATGTTGCCTAAATGTTTTACTATGGAACAACTGGATTAACATAGCTGGCTATATTTCAATTGTTTACCTATTGTTCGTTTGGAGCTGTTTTTTCCCACTGCATAATATTGGGATCTGCAGTGAATTACCACTACTAACTAAAATATAGGAGGGGGGTTCTTGGTGGGAGGCTTCTGCCGCGCCTAGTAACCGTCACATTCTTTTAAATAGAAATCAAACTTCGCAGGCTATTAAATTATTAAATTAAAGGCTATTAAATCAATTGTATTCAACATATATTCTTTATCTGTAGATTGAGAATTCGATCCTTGGCAGGGCGCTATTACGTATCCATAGTCCTTGACTATGGATACGTTTTCGTCCGAATTTCATTCGTGCGCTAACGTACGGACATGTATAAATAACCCCATCCTCCCAAATACTAAATGAAAGTGAGCACAATTCATACGAATTAGTCGTACGTATACTGATTCGTACGCAACCTGCGCGCTTCCATAGTACTTGAATAGAAAGATGGGATTGTTTATACGTCTTCGTACGTTAGCCCACGAATGATTTCGGACGAAAACGTATTCAAAGTGCAGCTGGCCTTAGAGAAATATTCGGCTTTTATTGTTTTCGATATGACCGAAGGCGATACCAAGCTACTTATATAATATTTTCTTGTATAAACGTATATTATATGTATTTCTTACCGTATCTGTATCCGATATCTCATGATATTCGTGAACCTCGTCCGTCTTCGGCGTCGAATCTTCAGTCTTGTACGAACGACCGAGCGTCGCAGATTTCACCTTATTCAAAAAGCTTTTGCTAGTAGTTGGCTCTAAAGCTGGTTTATGTGACGATTTCCTTTGGCTTCTCGTTTTTGTATCGCTATCTGAAAACATGTTATATTTTTTATGAAATCTATATCTATAAAATGCCCCCAGCAACTCAGGGAACGACATATATTTGTAGGGGGACGTCGGAATGTCGTCTCCCGCGTTTCGGTCCCTATAAGGCCAGGTTCGCCAGGTTGGGAGGGCCGTAGGTGGTTTCTCAATCTATATCTATAAAATGCTTTGTCCTGACTGATTGGTAGATCAACGCACAGCCTAAACCGATAAAAGTAGATAGTTGACATTTGAAGTGAGGAGGCATCCGATATAAAAACATATATTCGTTTTTGGTCGGGGTGTTTTCTATGTTCTATGTGTAATATGTATGTATTTACAACAACAACAAAAGTAGTATATCCCTTGCACGCAATCTAGTTTGTGGCTAGATTGGGATGTGTGTAACGTTGTGCAATATTTATTAATCTATTTTAATATTTCTTATGTTTTTTTTTATTTTTTATTGTTCAAGGCATTTTTACTAGAAAATATATTTTTTTTTTACAAGGAGAAATACATCATCAAAAATCCTCCCATGACAGGATTCGAACCTGTGCCCCTCGCTTGCCGGGCGAGTGCGCTACCGCTGCGCTACACTGATGTATTTCTCCTTGTAAAAAAAAAAAAAAAATCTAATCTATTTTAATTTAATTTTTTTATATAAGAAAGGGTTTTAAACATTCTCACGGGATCAGAACTTACGCGGGTGAAACCTCAGGACCCAGGTAGTAAAATTGTATGTCCTCCAATATTCAATATTAATTCGCCCTTCGTAAAACGCTACTAAACCAATTGCGATAAAAACTTATTAGGAGCTGGATACACATTAACCTCCTTACTTTTTAACGATGACTAACTTTATGTAACGTTTGTCTCGTACTGTGACACGAAGTTTCAAAGTTAACAGACAGGGACATACGTTACATAAACTTAGTCATCGTCAAACTTAGTCATACTTTTAAACGATGACTAACTTTATGTAACGTTTGTCTCGTACTGTGACACGAAGTTTCAAAGTTAACAGACAGGGACATACGTTACATAAACTTAGTCATCGTCAAACTTAGTCATACTTTTTAACGATGACTAACTTTATGTAACGTTTGTCTCGTACTGTGACACGAAGTTTCAAAGTTAACAGACAGGGACATACGTTACATAAACTTAGTCATCGTCAAACTTAGTCATACTTTTAAACGATGACTAACTTTATGTAACGTTTGTCTCGTACTGTGACACGAAGTTTCAAAGTTAACAGACAGGGACATACGTTACATAAACTTAGTCATCGTTTAAAAGTACATCGTTTCTACGTTATCTAATTACAAGCTTTTGTATATTGCGTTTGTAAGAGTTCAAGTAATAGAAGTAATAGGCACTTTGACTGAAAGGGGGTACAGTAGGCGGCAGATTAGTTGAAAAAAATGGCGGATGCACAGAATTCGATTTTTCATAGAAGGCGCATGTAAAATGTACTGCGCGAACTTTCCCCTTCCACGACAACATTTTTCAACTTATCTGCCGGTCAAAATGATGTATGAGTGGCGTAATGTGAGTAATGGGGGAAAACTTACATGATAAACCATTATCTTCGTTGTCGTTCTTGCGATCGCCTGCAGCCAGCAGTGGGTACGGTGAGGTACAGGTGCCAGTCAAGTGAGAGGGTGAATTTGGGTTGATAAGTGGTTGCTGTTCCAAGTCCTCTGACGGCTTGTATGGTGCGACGACTTGACGTGGCGGCTGTGTGCATATTTAGATGATATTTCATCACAGAAATATTTTAAAGGAAAAATACATCGACAAAAACAGAACACATGGTCGACGCTGAGCGGGATTCGAACCAACAACGCATCTTTACTCAATCTGGGAGCAATGATTCAAAAAATTAGTCCATCGACGTCGGTGACTCACACGCTGAATCTTTGTATCTGTATTTTACCATCTACTACAACTTGAGCATGTTTGCGGCATCCGGATGGCATTGATTTACATCAATATGCACACCCTAGTTTGTTAAATTAATTAACGCACTAGCCAGGAGGGTTACTGCGGTTCGTTTCGATACGACATCGATTCGATAATTCTATGATTCTACTGTCACATTCTGATAGTAGGGTGACAGTAGAACCATCGTATTATCGTATCGTTGTCGTATCGAAACGAACCGAAGTAACCCTCCAGGAGATGTCGCTTTTGCCAAACTTAATATTCTATTTTGGTATTTTATCACGATAGAGATTGACCATTATTATAACAATGATCTATATTTTAAGGTTACTTTATAGTGGCCTTCGTTATCGTTCGTCAGCTCAGTGTGTAAGTGAATCTTACTTAAACCTATACAATTTGGCCCTAGGAGTCTCACACGTGACACTCAAATGATTCGTATCCGTAACAATCACGTAATTCACCTGTGAATTGTCAAGCCACAATTGAACAGATATGCTACACCTGAGACCGTATCCATACTTACCATCTGGAAAGACAGGTCAAATACTCAACAATAACGTATTTAAAAAAATACGAACACAATTATGCCTCACCGTGACCCGTTCTTTGGGCCCAAAGAATGAGGGTACATGATACATGATATACCTTTTAATTGAGTTACCTAAACCGTTATTAAACTGAAAATATCCGTAAAAAAAGGTCAAATGTTACATACATTTGACCTTTTTTTACGGATACCCTTTTTAAAAATAGCCAATGGAGTATTGCTTATTGGACTAGACTAGACAATTGGGCTGGGTAACCCAGACCAATAGTATTGTTGCTTTGCTATAACCAAAATGGCGGAAAGTCTTTGAAAATAGGACAATACTATAGGTCTGTAAAGAAATAGCGGCGTGTGCAGCTTACGATTGCTAATATGCATGCATGGTCATTTGTCGGCGTCACATTTATAGTTAGTAATCACACACAACCCCAACACACAAAGAAGCTGATTACTTAAGAGGATAAGTCTCCATTCTCTTTCTCCATACAAACATAGTTTAAATTTTCCTCCCTGGATAAAGACATTAGAGCAAATATGTTTATGCCATAAAACCTATATCTGTCATGACAATGCATCTACCTTTTTTTTCTAATTATAATAATGATAAAAAATGAAAAAATAATAAAACTAAAAAAATAAAAAGGTAGATGCATAGTCATGCATGACAGATATAAGTTTTATGGTATAAACATATTTGCTCTAATGTCTTTATCCAGGGAGGAAAATTTAATCTACGTTTGTATGGAGAAAGAGAATAGAGACTATCCTCTTTAACAATAATGATACGAACTTGCATTTAAACAAATGACACGGGCGGTATGAACATTTTAATGATTGCGCATCGTATGCATTGTTTAAAACAGTTTATTACATGGATTGTTTTATTAATTAACAATCAATTAAAAACTGCCTGCTAAATGTGTTCGAAAGTTAACATTTATGGACAATCCTGTACTGTTACATAGGTAGTCAAAGATACCAACTGACGAGCTGATATTTTTCTAGGGTACAAAGTTGTGTCACTCGTACCATCAATGGTACTACTAACACATATTCATATACACGTATACTTTTTCTATACCTACTTAATATTATAAAGAGGTAACGTTGGTAACATGTATGTATGTATATTGGGGGTAATCTCCGAAACTACTAGACCGATTTCAAAAATTCTTTTACCATTAGAAAGCTACATTCACCCTGAGTAACATAGGCTACTTTTGATCCCGATATTCCCACGGGATCGGGACTTACGCGGGTGAAACCGCGGGAATCTACTAGTAATTCATAAAGACACCGCGTCGCCTGTCAAATTGCAAGTACGATAATACAAAACAATGGTACTCACACAACCAGCGGGATCGAGAAATGATATGTCTCCAAAGTAAGCCCCGTCGACACCGAGATGGCCCGTATGTTTCACGTTACCTTGTGGGCTGGATATCATACTGCGCTGTATGGTCCGCTTGCCCGTGTAAGTGTGCCTTTTGACGTCGCTCCGGAGAAGGGAAGATCGGATTGACCGCGAACGACTGGGGTGAGGCGACACCGGTGGTCCGGACTTCTAGACCGATCGTGTAGATGTAACTTTGTTTAAATTTTCTTTGTAATTTACAGATTAAGGATGTTTTTTAACAACTGCTAAGTTTTGTAAGGGGTTTCGGAATAGTGATTCATTCCGCATAGTTATAAGGTAGGAAGAACCATAGAAGGTGGAGATTGCTAAGTCTTTAAATGTTTCGTTAGAAATATCAAACTCCAAGAGTTAAATTTATTAAATTAATTAGGTACAAAATAGTAATGCGTTAATATAATTTGGTACCTAAAATGTAGCAAATCGACCTAAAATCTTCATATTTGAGCTGAAAAGAGGTGTTTTTATGGGGGTAGGGGTGAGCCCTTGACAGGGAACAGAATGGAGTGGAGGAGAAAGACATTCTGTGCCGACCCCACTACGTGGTCGACGTTTTCGTGTACCTTTTATGTAAAAATAAACGAATACAAAGCTTATCGAAATGCATGAAACCCCATGAATGATTCATTATTAGTAACAAAAACTATACCATGTTATGCACTAAATGAGCAACAAATGTCGAAACAGAAAAATGAGATGATTTTGCAAATATTTAAACTTAAAAAGTCACAACTCATTAAACGTAGTACTATCAATTTATGTGATTTATGGACAAAAAAAACACTAAAAAGATTTCACAAAAAAAGAAGAGCTGATCAGTTATTGACTAAAGTCAGTGCCGTACAATTTCGGATAAATCAGTGACAGGAAAATGTTAAGGCACTGAATCTATCACCGCCCAATGTAAATCAGCTTTAAGGGAGTTTTACACTCGTATATATAGTCAATTCTAAGTAATGTTGCTGTCACATTTTCGTTGACGTTAAACATCACGAGTAAGAGCGAGACAGGGCATTGCTTAGCCAAAGTAATTACTCAGATTCGTCTATAGATACGGGTGTTATCGTCATGCGCATTTGCTTACGAAAGCGGGATTGACAATAGAAATTGCTCACTCACGTCAATCCCGCGTTCAATGAGAATTTGCATGACACTAAAACCGCCCGAATAGTTCGTTTACAGTGCGAGCTCTCACTCGTACCGTATGCTATGTATTACATGATAGCTAAATCGAGTCGAGCTACTGGCGTGAACAGCGGCTTAGACTTTGTAAACGAGTTAAAATACTTAGCGACGCGGGCGGGTCACAGAAATTGATAGTACTGTTATTTCCACACAATATTTAGAAAACTCACATCCGGCCTGTAGAAGGGTCGCATTTGGTTCGGATCGAACAATCCGCACGCTCCACCTGGCAATACTCCGTACCACATTGAGTTATTTGTCAAATTCCTGTTAATAATAAAAATAATTAATAAATCCTACAGTAAAAGTGTATGAGAGAGTATAAACATACTTACAAGTATGTTTATACTCTCTCTGTAAGCAACAACTACTGAACCGATTTCGATGCCTGTGTCTTGTGGGCACGTTTTTAAAACACAAAAATGCAGTGTGGTTTTTATATTTTGTTTTAATCAATACCAGCTGACTAGCCTTTTCTTAAAGAAAAAGACATCAGTGCGGCCAGGATTCGAAATCGGAATGAAAGTCGACCAATAAACATTTACCTAGTAGGATTTATTCTTTTATTTTATTTATTAATTTTAATAAAAATAATACTCACTCTTTTCCCAGTACAGTGACAATTTGACCTGTTTTGTATTCGAGCATGTTTGTTCTTCTACCGTTCTCCGGTTTTGGAAAGTTTGCAACAGCTTGAACCTAAATAATTAAATAAGTTTTTAAGGTTCCGTACCGTACAAAGAGTATTAACGGGACCCTATTACTGAGACTGTCTGTCGGTTGTATTTTATAAACCGTGATAGCTAGACAGTTTAAATTTTCAGTTGATTTATTTCTGTAGCCGCTATAACAACAAATACTAAAAACAAAATATATTTAAGTAGAGCTCCCATGCAATAAACGTGATTTTTAAATTACAACGATTTCGCGATTTATTCTTACTACTGACGCCATCTAGTGACAAACATCATGAAAATAAATGCTATCGTTGCGTACTAAACGTTGTTAAGGATTTTTTGTATAGATCAGGGGTTCCCAACTTATTTGAGTCGCGCCCCCCTTTCGACCATAAAAAGGTCGGTCAGAAAAAAGTGTTCAAAATAAGGATTTTTATTGCTCATTAATTTTTTTCAGTCTTACAAAAGTTATTTGGTAAATTGTACCATATACCTTTAAAAGCGCCCGTGAGGGTCACCTCATGAGCGCTATCAAAGGTATTTGGTCAATGCCAGCCTAGAGGCTGATATTGGCCGACTGAGGAAACAATATTATGTGCTTCACAGGCGTCAATTTCAATTAATTTCATTGGTCGTATCGAGCCGTCTGGAATGCATTCTCTCAGCGATCGCAGGTATTAACTGCACAGGTGGCCCACGCCCCCCTTGAAATATGTCTGCGCCCCCCGTGGGGGGCGCGCCCCCCAGTTAGGGAACCCCTGGTATAGATAATGGTACTCTTCGTGTGCCAGTCCTACTCGCACTTGGCTGGTTTTTTTTAAACCATGCTCATAAAGGCCATAATTACAAATAGCGAGTGAAGCGAGTGGACCGAGCGACTGAAGCGTCTCTGCTTCAAGTCTGGCAAAAAATTCTTTCGTCTGCCAATATGTTGCATCTCCTCTATAGGTCGTATGTCTCGACCGATCTTCACCAAACTTTGTGCAGAGTTTATAGAATAATTTAGTCGAAGGGATTTTGATTGGTGTGGAATTTCGGCTAATAAGCCGATTGGCTCAGTGGCACAAATGCGCACGATTTTCGCAGACATATCGTTGATAGGTCTGCGAAAATCGTGTGTATTTGTGTTCACATGCTTGAGAAGTTATCTGCTCCAAGAACTACTAGTTATTAAAGTTTGATATTATATTATACAATTAGTGAATAAATATTATCTCAGATAGCAGTCGTTAGGTCAAGTTAGAGGCGTTAGGGCGACTTGAAAACTCTAACATCAGGTGAGCCACACCACTATACGAAAAGAAGAAGTTTTGAGAAAGAGGTCGAATATATTGGTGTGTTCTAAATAAAATCACCTAAGTAGTAATTAAAAGGCTTGTTTATTTACTGTTTCCAGTGAATAAAATAACCTATTTAGAGTGGGAATGGTATAAACTATTTACCTGTTCAGGTCGGATATCTCTTAACCTAGGGCCTAGGTCCTTAAATTTGGGCCGCGCGTTTGGATCATGCAACCAGCATTCGAGCATGGCAGAATAATACGCTTCAGAGCAACATTCAGGCCGTTCCAGTCTCTGTAAATTAAAATAAAAAACAAATAAATTATGTGAACATCACACAGCGCCATCTAGCCCCGCGGTTAGCTACTAAGCTTGTGTTACGGTAACTATGCAACGGATATAATACTTATATTTATTATTCATTTGTAAATACATACAAATCATGGATAGATAGAGCGACTCCCAGACCAGACACAAATATATATTTTAAAGCATAGAACTTGCGCCCGGCGGGAATCGGGCCCGCAACCTTCTGCATTGCAGTAGGGCCTCGGCCGAACACGACAGAAACTGTCAAACGTATTTACCCATATTAATAAACATGGAGTTAGGTCGGAGTAGTGAGAACATGCTTAGTTTAGTGACAAGAACTTTAAAAGTTGACAGACAGACACAAAAAGTGGTAAAACTACCCTGACCATATTCCACGTTTATTAATAAGGCTAAATAAGTTTAGTAACTAATTCAGTAAGGTTCGGTCCAAAAATTCAGTGCTCCCTTGAATCCACGAACTGTAATCAAAGAGTATTTTTCCAAATACAAATTTTCCCTGAAGAGTTTAAAATTCGTCGAAGGTTTAGTCGTTATGCGTTTGACTTCTATCTCACGTGAGTGAAGATATAGGAATACGGACATGGATCTCATCTTGGAATCTGACATACATATATACTAGCTGTGTCCCGCGGTTTCACCTGCGTAATTCCCGATCCCGTGGGAATTTCTAAAAACCCTCGAATTCTTTCTTAGAACACACTCTCCAAATTTCAGCTCTCTATACTATCAGCGGTTTAGGATGTGCGTTGATCAGTCAGTAGTCAGTCAGTCAGGACACGGCATTTTATAGATATAGATAGATATATATCCCACGAAAATATTGCGTTATGCAGCCAAGTTTCACTGCAGTCGGGATCAGATTTTACGAATAACAAACATCGATAAATACATTAATCATCACATACTTTCGCGTTTATGGTAATAGGGTATAGGGGTAATGTATTTCAGAACATAGTGCACATTGCATTTCATATTGCAAGCTTGCGGTATAATATTGGATAGACAATATTATATAATATCATTTTTTTCATTGGGAATGTATGTCACATCATTAAATTAATGAGATAGTATGTTTTAAGCAGTGAGGTGTGAGGCAATGAGGAATTTCGATATAAATTATACCACAGCCTTCCTTTTAAACAGCTATTCTGTAGTAAAAATCAAACTACAAACGGTTGAGTAGTTTTTGAATGCATAGCTAACAGATAGGCCCAGTAACTACTGGACTGATTTAAAAAAAATTACACCAATAAAAAGCTACATTATCTAGGAGTAACATAGGCTCGTTTTGATCCCGAGGACTTACGGGTAAAACTGCGCAGCTAGTATTTTATAAATATAAATAACATACCTGGAAGTTAGGAGCGTCAATGGCTTCCAAGATCTGTTGGCCTGAAAACGCAGCCCATGGTTGAAACCCATACGTAAACATCTCCCACAAACAGACACCGAATGCCCACACGTCGCTCGCTGAAGTGAACCGTAAGTATAGGATACATTCTGGAGCACACCTGAGGAACGAACAACTCATTTTGAATACAATATTAAAAGTAAAGTAAGCAAGTAAATTCTGTGAACATCACACAGCGCCATCTAGCCCCGTGGTCAGCTACTAAGCTTGTTTTACGGTGACTAGATAACGGATATAATACTTAAATTATTTTTCTTTTGAAAATACATACATATTATACCATAGAGAGACACCCAGACAAAAACAAATATTTAGTTTTAAGCATAAATGTTTGTAATGCTTCAAACTAAATGCATGTTTGCTGGCATGCTTTAACAACTTACCAAGCAACAGGAAGTTTGAGATTCACATTGTAATTTGTCTGATAATAATCTTTTCCGACACCCAAAGCTCGAGAGAGTCCAAAGTCTGATATTTTTACTCTATCCTTGCTAAAGACTAAAATATTTCTAGCGGCTAAATCCCTGAAAATATAAAATTTAATTACGAATGTTTCATACGATTTGCCAATAGACATTGTAGTTCTCTAAATTAACCGAAAATCTTCCGGAAATAAGGGATAAAAAGTAGCATAGATCTCCAGCAATCTGCATACCAAGTTTCAACGCAATCGATGTTCAATAGTTTTTGCGTAAAGGAGTAACAAACATACTCTTTTGCTTACTTATTTACACACAAACTTTCACATTTCTAATTTTAGTAGGATAATAATAGAAATCCGTAACGGTGACCAACAGTAATAAATTGTCATTCCAACTAGAACATGACATCAGTTTTATAAAATATCTGTTTTAAAGAATGCATTTATGCAGTGATTTATGTGCGCTATTAGGAAAATTAATTAGTCTGGCATTTAGTCAATGAGAAGCCGCATGCCTTGCGCATAACTAAACTAAAATAATAGTGGTATCTAATGCGTCTTTAGGTAGTACAGTCAACAATAATACTAAGCAGGAAATGTTTTTAAATTAACTAGATATTATATCTGTATCGATAAATATACGCTGCGCGCTAACGAAACTGCTGCTGATATAAGAAAGTGGTTTTTTAGAATTGAATTTATACGCTACGCAAAATTTAAGGGCTACTAAAACATAATAAGAAACTGTCCCATACTAATTTTGAATTACTCAATTGTTTAACCACAGTACATTTTTGAAATCTAGACTACGATCTGACGTTTTAGTTCTTTGTATTTCACAAATCGTAATCTACAATTAGAAAACAAAGTGTAACCTAAATACTAAATATATTCTAGAGACAACTAAATGATAAATTTTTGAGCGTTTGAACAATATCTCGCCAGATTCTAAATTATTATTTATTTAATCGTATGACACAGGAATACATATAGGCAGATTACATAGATTAAATTTTGAATATAAGCGAAAAAATGTTGTGAACTACCAGATTCTAGATCAGGGGTACCCTAAGTGGGGGGGGGGGCTAGGGGGGGACGCAGGGACCTTTACAGGGGGGCGAGAGCTACCAGCGATCGCTGAGACAATGCATTTCAGAATGTTTAAAACGACCAATGAAATTATTTAAAATTGACGCCTATGTCAAGAACATAATATTGATTCTTCAGTGGGCGAATTTCTGAACAATAAAAACCATAACAGACTTTGGATTGTCGCCGCGCCAACCTCACGGGAGCTATTAAACGTATTTGGTACTACTTATCAAATAAATTTATTTTGTAATCGAAACCTTTTTAGGGTTCCGTACCCTAAAGGTAAAAACGGGATCATATTACTGATATTTATTCCGACCTGATAATCTGGACTGGAGGAAGGGGGGGCGCGGATTTTTTTTTATGGTCGGAAGAGGG
This sequence comes from Idaea biselata, assembly GCA_958496205.1. NCBI lineage: Eukaryota > Metazoa > Arthropoda > Insecta > Lepidoptera > Geometridae > Idaea > Idaea biselata. The sequence continues at coordinate 27,502,181 of OY292394.1, read as the reverse complement.
CGCGGCTCAAATAAGTTAGGGAGCCCCTGTTCTAGATGATAAGTGACGATCTAAGATACAGCGTGGCAGGCATAGCAGAATGCACCTCATTCACCGCTAAATGAGACCGCGGAAGACGGCTAAATGAGTTCATATTCATATTCCTTATTCGTTGCACCAGCCAATGCATACCAAATGAGTCTATTTGTGCAGGCTAAGTTACAAGCAACATAAACAGCAAAAATGACACATAAAAATACTATTTAACTCGCTTTATTCTCGCTGTTGCTTCAACTTACCTATGAATCAGTCTTTTGATTTCAAGATAAGTCATGCCATCACAGATCTGTTCTGCGAACTCGCAGAGGTTTGGGACTGGGAAGTTTGGCCGAAGAGAGACTTCACGGAGGCACTCCAACAACGATCGCAGGGGTGCTAATTCTGTAACCTGAAACGGACAATTACTTTTAAGCAATATTTCTATATAATCGGCAATGAAGATCAAAATCTTCTTCTCATCCGAGTGATGGTCTCGGTTGCATCCATCTCGGGAGCCCGGGGTTCACTAAACCCCAACCCCGTTTTTGTCGTAGTTTTGTATTATTGAGTTACAAATTGCCATAGACTTTCGCATTTTCAATGAATTCATAGATAATATCATAGCAACGAAATGTTGCTATCGAATGTCGAATAGCAATCCCAACCTAGCCTGATCTCCATGTCCTGTTTGCAGCTGTAGACCAATTAAAAACATAAGTTTGAGTAGTTTTGTGTTTTATTTATCTAAGGATACATACCAGCATCAAAGAGTCCATGTGCAGTACAACCCCATACAGCCTCACAATGTTAGGGTGTTCGATACTGTGCATAACTGCGGCCTCTTTTAGAAATTCAGTTGAGTTGGAAGTCATTCGTTCATGGCCAAGACATTTTATTGCCACTTGCAACTGAAAACAATAAAATAACATTAAAAAGTCGCAACATGTTCTCAAGTGAAAGTCAAAAAGTTACAATCAATAACATATTTTTACATGATTGTTTTAAATCGTCTTACTACGAATATTAACAATTTAGTGTGTGTTAGGAACGCTACCTACAATGAGAAAACATTGCAAAAAGAACCTCATGGAGTATCTTGTATACTCCATGAGGTTCTTTTTGCAATGTTTGCTGCATGAGGTTCTTTTTGTAATGTTACATATTGTATTCACATTGTCGCATTAACTGAACTTGGAATGTTAAGTACTTAATTGTTAAGGGGATGGAGCATGTGTTCTAACTAGCAACTATGCTTACTAATTTACTATAGATTCTTCTTATTTTCATATACTATGTAGTTGTGTGGCTCACCTAGTGTTATATTTTTCAGGTCACTGTGGTATTTAACTGGAACTAATACAACCCCTGATATAACTGAACTAACAATATATGTTATAACATCCCCACTTGACAGCCCTAATTGAAAGCCCAGGCTTGATCCGCTGTACCGGTCGGCCACCCCCAAGGGCACCTCCCAGGATCAGTTGTGTCTATGCATCGCTAACGCTAGTAACTGGAACTAACAACTGCTATCAGAGATAACAATCGGGTCCAACTACATAAAATGGGTTTGCAAATTGGTCACCCATCAAAATAATGACCATGCCAAGCCAGGCTTTGCAAAACGGAATATTATTCCTACTCAACACGTAAGTGCGTCCTAAGTTCATGTAACATCTTAATCTTTGTTTGTTTGTTGTTTTAGTTTTAGACATTCAGTAATTCTGAACTGGAAATAGTTAGATATATTACAATTTAACTTTTTCTTCTATCAACAACTACTCACTCTTTGGTTCCCTGTAGTCCATGTCCCTTGCTGAACGACACCAAATTGGCCCATTCCAAGTTCTTTATTGATTGTTATGTCTTCTATAGATATTATGTGTTTAGTAGGAACTTTAACATTGCTATCGCAAAATGGCTGTAGGTCGAGTGAGCTGGGGCCGTGTGCATTCTGAAAGATGGTAAGAAGAAAACATGTAACAAAAATATCTTTGATTACAGCAAATTTGTTTCCAAGAACAGAATTTTCTTCTTGAAATTATGTTATAGAAACCAGCAATTTTTATAAACAATGCAAGCTCGTTGCATTATATACTAATTCTAGCTGACCCGGCAAACGTTGTTTTGCCTTATAAATTATAGATAGTAGGCGATTCTCAGACCTACTGAATACGCATATAAAATTGGGTAAAAATCGGTCGCGTCGTTTCGGAGGAGTACGGTAACTAACATTGTGACATGGAAATTTTATATATAAGATTTAAAATAATTATGATACTTACACAGGTTGGTAAGCAAGTACACACAGGGAAAAATATATAAGAAAAACATATTGAAATTTATGTTAATTATAAAGCAAATATGGACTATAATCATTTTGTAATAATTCACTAACCAAGTCATGTTTCTTATTTGAGCTGAGAAGCTTTTTGATCTTTGAAATGTAAGGATTTGGGAAATGTTTTGAAAATATTTTCTTATAGCGCCTCTGTTCTGGTTTAGAGAGCCCAATGTGAGCCAAGTCCTCAGTCGCAACAAACTTTAGCTGTGATACTTTTGTTACTTTCAATATATCTCTGTAAAATTTAATTCATTAATTATCTCTGCATACATGTATAACATTACCTGCTTAGGTGTCTAGGATCTGCAAGTTTGTAACAAAAAAAACATAAAAAGGTACATTTTTTCACAGTAATGTTCTAAAATAAAAAATAAATATACTTCAAAATATTTCATTCAGTAGGAAACATTCAGATGGAATAGTTACTTTGTCAAGTCTTACAAATTATGACTTGTGGTCTTGTAGGAATGCACCCTTTTGATGCAACTAAACCACAAGAAACTAGAGGGGTTGGTCATGCAATCATGTCCTAATATTTTCGTTGAAATATTGAACATTATTCAAAGTAGCAAGACAAGGCTCTTTAAATTGCAAACCAATTTATTCACAGTGCGCACTGCACAATGCAATGATCAATTTACATTTACATGAGAATAAATTGTAACATTTCGCTGTAGGCGAGCGCATCTTAAAACAGCAAGCTTGAACATAACAAATAACGTCGCGAAGCATTTAGATAAACAAAACACGCAAAGTGGTAAGGAGTAAGTATCTAGACAGACAGAATGATGGTTAATAACTTCTACGTGGAGAATTATTTACCTAAATAATTCATAATATTGTTCAAGCTCAGCCTCTTCAAGAAAATCATTCAAATTTTCACGGTCGTCGCCTATATTTTCTGTAAACACCACAAACATTATGCTTTTAAAAATCAAGTTTATAACAAGATTACTCCTTTTTTGTATAATCTATTAGTTTGTTTGCTTAAACTTACCCATAATTTAACTGAAAACTAGATAGAATAAAGCGTATTTCTTTAGAAATCCTGTAAAATAATAAATTATTTCGACACTCACAAGAGCAATACCAAAAAACTTAAACAGAGAGTGAGTGTTACCAAAGTGAAGAAATATAAAGTTGTTAAATATTGGGAAATAAAACAATATTTTATTAAAATTTAAAAACATTTAAAGAAACTTGGGAATGTTCTTTTTTGAATAAAACTTTGAATATCGATGATAAATTACATAGTACGTGAACTATGTGTTGTTTGACATTAATATATTATTACTCTACAACGCCATTTTTACTGCAATTTAGCGACAATTCTATAGCTTGGCAGCACTGCATCCGTATTATCAACAACTCAACACTTTGCAGTACATTGCTGCTTTATGGTCTTCACTGAAGATTCACGTTATGAAACAGCAGCGATGTACTGCGTAGTACCTATAAAATTCAGTTTTCAACAAGATAGATAGTACGGGTGCTGAGGTATTGCTCCGCACTTATGCTATCTCTACACAACCGGCTATTGGATGTGATGGAATCGCGTTGGATCAATAGGTTGGATCATTGTTCATTAATCAATCAAGACTTAAATTTTTGACCCATTTGGTATCTTTGTTTGCTACAATTTAGATCCACCTAGTAAAACTGTCCGACTTCAACTTACTTATCAGATAAGTCGGTGGCACTGTACCTAATAGTACCTACCTATGTATGAAAGAGAGGGGATTATCAAAAAAAAATCTACTTGAAAATATGTTAGTAGGTACAATATTCTGTTTCGGAATTAGGTTAATGAATTATGTGTAGGTACAAAATTCTATTTCGGAATTACACATCTCCGTTGTAAAATTTCGATTTTAATTTCTATTTAGATTCGGAGTGAAACATTTCATAGACACCTACCCTTCTAAATAAAAACAGACAGACAGACAGCGAAGTCTCAGTAATAGGGTCCCGTTTTTACCTTTAGGTACGGAACCCTAAAAATAACACACGTCGTTTTTTTTGTGAGCTATATATTTATAAAGTATTCCGTGCCGTAGCCGCTAAGAACATAATCTCATCATGCGTGAGTTCATAAAATGACATAACACACAATGGGGTGTAACACGCAAAGCTGTAAGCAGATGGCGCTAGGGTCGGATGATCTTTTAACATTTCGCGCCAAATCGGTTTGTGAATAATGGAGTTTTTGTGTGTGGTATCCAAAATGCATTCATTATTAATGTCGGTTTCTAGTCTAAAAAAACCGCGGGAAGCAGCTAGTTTTAAGTAAATGAAAACTAGTACAACGTCACACTTTGTATTGGTTTGTATTTTGTACTTGAGCAAACTTGTACAAAGTACCTACAAATTATTTTACTCTCTTTGCATCAGGGGTTGCGTTCAATCTATACTAATACTAGCTGACCCGGCAAACGTTATTTTGCCTTATAAATTATAGATAGTAGCCGATTCTCAGACCTACTGAATGCGCATATAAATTTGGTAAAAATCGGTCGCGCCGTTTCGGAGGAGTACGGTAACTAACATTGTGACATGGAAATTGTATATCTATTTGATTATACCTATATGTATGTATGTATGTATATTGGAGGTAATCTCCAAAACTACTGGACCGATTTCAAAAATTCTTTTACCATTAGAAAGCTACATTCACCTTAAGTAACATAGGCTACTTTTAATCCCGATATTCCCACGGGATCGGGACTTACGTGGGTGAAACCGCGGGAATCTGCTAGTATTAAATATTGGCAAACTTTGAAAGTCAATGATGATAGTGACCACTGCAGAGCAAAGGCCTATATAGGGCACTTAATAAAAATACACAGTTTCAATTACATAGCTCCTATAGTTTAGATTTAATTAATATCTAAAAACCCCCGATTTCGTCACTGACTCACTCACTCACTCACTCACTGATGATCATCAAATTCAAATGGTACTTCCCGAAGTCCTAGAAAGCTAAAATTTGGTATGTAGGTTGGTATTAGTATACAAACAACTAAAAAATTCTAAAAGTTGAAACTTTCACCCCCCAACCCCTAAAATTAAGGGATGGCTATTTGTATGAGACTTTCGCAAATTTTGATGCTAGAGGTACTACAACTTATTATTATAAATAATAAAATACAGAAAATCAGGATTTTTAGTAATTCACCCTCAACCCTTTGAATTAGGGGATGGAGTTAAGCGCGCGCACAGCACCTAATGTATATTAGAGGTGCTAAAGGTATGAACATTGAATGATGATTAGAAAGGTTTACCGCTGTCGTACAGTGGTGGACAACAAGAATATTTATAAAAGTTATTAATATAAAAGTTGTTTCGCTATCCGCCAGTGGTGGCCAAACGAGTGATGAACATTGGAAACATCGTCCTAAACGCCGTACCTACGGCGTAAGGCGTAAGTCGTTAATTCACGACCTATTGGAAATTAAAAAAAGAAAATTTATATATTTACTGATAAAAAAATACACCCTACTTTACCTACTAATAACTGATTCCTGACGGTTGCCCCTCGGGGTGGCCTGACGGTACAGCGGATCCCTCTTTTTATACTCTTGCTGGTCATAGCTAGGGACGCTATAACATATGTATATGCGTACGTATTAGAGAACTGGGTTTCCTTTACCTACTAATATTATGAAGCTGAAAGTTTGTTTGATTGGAAAAAAAAATGTAATAATTAGGCAAACTACAAAAAGAAATGAAATCCCCTCAAAAACATTTTCATGTAAAATGTAGCCAAGACGAGAGCGAGATCATGATGGGCACTGTCAAAAAGTTATCAGATGTCGTGTACCTAAAGCCAAGCTTACAACTCTACACGCCTCAACTCCACAAGCACCTTACTTCACAAACTCAACATCTTAGTCAAAATATATGGGCTTGGCCGTTTCATTACCGCAAGAACAATTGTTTAACAGAAAACCCATGCATGGTAGCGAAACGGCCAGCCATATATTTTGGCTAAGATGTTGAGTTTGTGAAGTAAGGTGCTTGTGGAGTTGAGGCGTGTAGAGTTATAAGCTTGGCTTTAGGTACACGACATCTGATAACTTTTTGACAGTGCCCATCATGATCTCGCTCTCGTCTTGGCTACATTTTACATGAAAATGTTTTTGAGGGGATCTCTAATTCTATTCTACTGTTCGAGATCTTGTGCGATAGATTGCCAGTCTACTATGAACTTTTCAAAGTCGTCAGGCCATTTGCAGTTAGTTAAATACTGCAGTTATTTTATTGTTCTATTTAAAGACGAAGGCTTCAACTTTATAATAACTAACCTCGGTATAGGCTTTTTCCAAAATAATCTTCTCTGAAATGAGCCGCACACAAGCGTGCATAATTATTTGCTTTGAAGTTTTTAATTTATAGAGCAGTTTCCCACCGTTTCTTGCGCTTCACGTCTCTTGGAAATATTATTATATGGATCCCATTATTTTTGCAATCTAATTGACTACATTTTTATTTAAGTAATTAAAATCGTAAATGCAAATAAAAACGCCGGGAGTTGTAAAAAAGTTACTGTTTGACAGTTCTTAATTCAAACTTATACTCAGTCGACCACCGCCCTCTGCAAGGGATAAAAGTTAGTGTTCCTCCAGCTTTATTTTAATGTATATTACAGCACACATATTTTTAAATACAAAGTGAACACGGGAAGGCTGTAGATGTGATGGTGTAACGACTGCATAAGAAAGTTGCAAAAAGCAAATAGCCATCGTTACACTACCCGATTCGTGTGAATCGTAAGAAATCGTGTACGCATCGACACTTTCTTTCGATGTGTTCTGTAAGTGTAGTGTAAGTAAACAAAGTAAACTGTTGGGCAACAAATTAGGAGGAACACTAACTTTTTATCCCGGCAGAGGGCGCGAGTCGAATAATCTTAGGTTTGAATTAAGAACTGTCAAACATGTGTTTTTTACAACTCTCGGCGCCAAATTGGCCATATCGGTCTGAGACCGAAAGAATAAAAAAAAAACTCGGCGTTTCTATTGGTGGAGGACCATCATCGAAAAAAAAAAGATCATCCGATGCCAGCGCCTCTGCAAACAGCTTTGCGCGTGGCACCCCATTGGGTAGTGTGAAGCCGATGTGTGAAGCTTCTTCGGCTACACGATGACACTGACACTGACACAAATAGCAAAACTAAAGTGTGTCATGTCATGTCTGTCATGTCACATGTGTCCACACAGTAGCAAAATGTCGACTTGATAAACTTGCAAACGACAAAAATTGAACGCCAGGAACGTGTGATAAATATTAGCGTTTATTTTTTTAATTACATAAATTCAAGGTACATAGTCATGCTCCATCTTAGACCATGTTCGCTCTCCTATAATGATAGGAAGACGGCAAGATTGAGGCGACACGATCTCACCGTGCAAGCACTGTCTGTTTAATACTCCACACGACAACGACACTTGATATGATACAGGAAAGCTACCGCGGTTCTTCCGTTGACAGCAACTCGATACCGACGCAGTTGTTTGACATCTCTGACAGCGGAGTTTTCAATTTTAAAACCGCGCATCCATGGCCGTCAGCCGTCGATTTGAAGATTTTCTTTCAAAATCTTCAATTCAATTCAATTTTGTCTGTGTTGCATTCATTCAATTTGGCTTCGGCATCGATATGAGTAATCGACGCGCCGATTTGAAATTTTCACGGTTCGAAATTCGGCTGTCAACTGTCAAATGAATCCGATCCCGATTCCGACGGAAGAACCGCGGTACCTAGCTTTCCAGGTGACCAATATTATCACGGAATAGATAACAAAAGTAGAAAGGGCATAGCAATTCCTTATGTGTACTGTGATATGATAGCAATGTGTCAATGTAACAATGTGTTAGCAAACATGAAGCGACTGAGGTGAGGTCAGTACATCTGTACTGATGTATGGCACACGCGCCACGCCCACGTCCTCTATTGTTTTTTATTCCGTGCATATTACAATAAAGCAAAAAAAACTTTTCGAAAACCAAACGAAAAATATCTGTAAAATAAAATAAATTCTACTGCGTGAGGCTGTATGGGCTAAAATACTTTTGCCTTCCTGAGTGAACTGAGAACAAGAAATAAAAAGTTCGCAAATATGGCGTAGATTAGAACCGTACAATGCATTGGGAGATATTTGTTGTACCTGTCAATTCAGTATTTTAGCAAAAAAGACATGCACGTAGGATAAGAGTTTTTGAATCAATAGTACTGAAATAAAACAGCATTTAAAGTGAAATGTGAATTAATCGCAATGTAGGTAAATCGTTCTTATTTTATTTCTATTTGAAAATAGATTTACAATTTTCATCTTAGCGCTATCTTTTAACATTTTGTATGATTTATTGTTTACGTATCGGCTTATTCTGTTTGATTCTAGGCCGGTTAAAATAAATTCTCAATAATATTATCGGAAACAGTTTTGTCAAGACTAATTTATTATTATCATGTAACTTGAGCAATATTATTTCCTCACAATAATGTAAGTAGGAACAAAATGTTTATCCTCAAGAAATTGCTTAAAAATGTAACATAACGTAATATTAAGTTGTTTTTGTAGTTTTGTGTTCAGTTGTGTAGAATAAGTTTAAAAACTTTAAGTGTGAGACTTTAAGTTTGTGGAAAACCTGAAGAGAACCAGACAATATGACCATCAGGACCAAAGCCGTTGAAGATGAAAAACTCCAGGTGAGTTACTTGTTTTTCCTTAAAATCATTTTTAGCCTCTAAACACACCAGTACACAAATTTTACTCTTTAAGTATTTAATATATGATGTTCACTAATCGAGTTTTCAGAAAATTCGATCCAGATTTACGTACACCATGCAGTGTAAATAACTACCCTTTGAAATTTTTAAAAAACTCCATATTGTACAGTGCAAAATCAATTTTTCACTTTACAATATGGGAATTTTTGTACTCATAGTTTTTAATATCCTACCGAATCATACCTATTTTATTAGTCCAAATTATCATAGAGAACTGTACAATATTATCAAAACCCACACTGTACAAGAAGAAATAAAAATCTGTGCTAAACTTTATAGAGAGAGACTGAATAGTCATTCAAAGTTACTGGCACGCCAACTCTTCGAACTTTAGATTAAAAAAAAGCCTTAGGAGATAGCACATCATGCAACTGGCTGATATTTAATGAACATCTCATCATAGTCGAAAGACATATAAGTGCGGTGAAGTTCAGTGAAACTGAACTGAACTGAGTACATACCAAGGAGATAAGAAAAGATAAAATGTTTGTGGAGAAAAGTGCCAATTAAGTAAACTGTGACTTAATTTAAACTTACAAAATGATATCCATTCAGATCTAAAAAAATTGGGACACTACTTATAATAAAATATAAATTATTGTGAATATGAATCTAGCTATTGAAAGCAAAAACTTTATCGCCAATATTATTAAATCTCCAAAATTACGTACATAGTACTGTTAAGTGGGTACTAATTTTACAAATTGAATTGTAGGATAATGACTAAAATAATCAAAACTATTTTGACAAAACATGCATACCATGCTACAGATACTATTATTAACTAGCCGTAATATGTGGAACTTATAAATACAATGAAACCATACTCTATACAATTTTGTATAGATTTTGTCTGTATAGATTTGTATGTATATGGATCTGTATGGATTTGTATGTAGCTTTGTTTCTTTTAAGAAACAATGGAAATCACCAGCCTCTGTGACGCATAGGGCGAACGAACACCCGACTGTGATGCAGCAGGTTGTGGGTTTGATTACTGGCTGGAAATGTTTTAATTATTGGTAGCCTTACAAGCATAAACTTTATTGCTTGGATCTAAGTATAGTTACGACTACAACCCTATTGTAACTCATTGAAAATTTTGTGAATACTTCAGTGGTAGAATTCTGAAAGTGAGCAATTTATTATTTATTTATGAGCATTGCTTTTGTTTGATCACTCCGAAGATAGTCTTTAGATCTTCACCAACATTTAAAAAGACTGAGACTGATAGGAGACAGTCGAATATTTTGTTTTGTATGGAAAACACAGTAGGTAGACTTTCCCCTTAAACATAAATGGTAAAATTCCATTTATAAATAATTAAAAAATAACCATTTTAAACCAAATCGAAAAAACACCTCCTTTTTTGGAAGTTGGTTAAAATTTGTGTAACATGGGTTCCTTTTTTATTTGACAAAATAATTCTTGTGAAAAGAAAAATATGTGAAATATGTGGTTGGATAATTTGAAAAACAGGTTTTTTGCGAATATCCTAGGCAATTTCTAGGCCAGCGGGTGGTGACAGACCGTGGCCGATAACAAATAGACGAAAACAGTATAAATATACTTTTTTTTTAATAACAACATAGATAAGATACCTAGCCGTGTTTTTGCGAAATCCCTAGAATATTCGCGAAAATCCTGTTTTTATCAAATTATTCTACGACATACATAAGCACTGAAGCTAGTTTTGAGATGTATCATTTAAATGTTTGACTCTTATTTTACAAATTTCGAAAGTGAACCAAGTCCAAGTGTGACATATAAAATATCCGTAACTTTAGACTAGCCTTAAAACATATTTTTCGCCACCAAAAGTAGCAGGAAACGCTGTTTCTTGAAACTAGTGCCCTCTAATACTCGACTATGGACATTGTGTCGGTTAATGTTGGATATGTACTACACGTTATGTTTTTTTTCGTTGTTTGTTGTAGTTGTTTTGTTAAACTGTTATGTATGTATGCTGGGGGTAATCTCCGAAACAACTAGACTGATTTTGATAAAATTTAGTTTGAAGATACATTGCATCTTTTGCATTTCCTGATACTCTCATCCAAGGACCGGCCTTGCGCGGGGTGAAACCGCGGGGTGTATATAATATAACTATGCAATTTTTTGCTACCAAGCTACCTAGTTAGAACTCAACATCACATGACAGAATTTATATCAGAAGCTAACATGACAGAATGTAATATATGTGAAACTCAAGATTCATTAAGTTCGTACGTGCAAATGATGCCGGCAAACTTCGCAATTATAAACTTTCAGAAACATTATCTGCTGCTGGAGGAAACTGTCAGTTTGCTAGCGCCCGCGCCCTAATTGCAGGGTAGCATAATACTTGTACAACTCAGCATATTCATTGGACTGATGCTTACAGTAACCTTGTACTTTTCTCGCTTATTTAAGGTTAACAGAAAGGAAAAGGTACCTACTAATTCTAATTTCTATTAGAATCTTCTATTAAAAAAACTAATTCTATTTGACATTTCGCGTCGTACTTGGGTGCTTAAAACCGTAATCAAAAACAACCCTATGCGTGGACTCAGCTTTATGACTCACAACACAAGAACGAGATATATGGACGTTTATGTCAAATTTTAAGATTACCTGCTTTTAATTAACTCAACCCAGGAAGAGTTAAATTCAGGAAAAAAAACATGAAAAACGTAACATTAACTGTTAGATTTTGTTAGGCCTGTTAGATTGATCTCTGATATCATACGTCAAATTTTAATATTAGCTGCTTTTAATTAACTCAACCCCGGAACAGTTCAATTTTCAGGAAAATACATTTAAAAAACGTAACAAATTAGTTAAGTCTTTTTGGGAGCTATGATGTTGAGGATATACATATTTAATTGATCTCATGCAACCTTTTTATCGGCTGTGGTTAAATGTACCGTGTTGTGCATGTGGGAGTGAATAGTACGGAGTACCTAATAACGTAATCTGGTATTATGCAGTGTTTTATCAGTTTGAGCCTCGTAACCTATGGCAACGCCTCCCGCCACCGCCCAGCCAGTCGCCCTAATTTGTGAAAGTTCTAACTTTTATTCATATAACTTTGCGCTTTGCTATAAGTTTCGAAATATCTTGACAACCCACGAGACGAAGCCAATTATGTTTAGTTCCCTAGCGTACTTAAGAAATTAAGAAAACTTGCGAAGATGCCATAATATAGTATTCAAAAGAGTTGTAGAAAGTACTTTTCTAATTAACAATTTTTAGATTTCGTTTTAAGGGGTTAGGTACTACGTAATGCAAAACACTGCTATGTATTTTTGATAATATGATCAGATCATAGTTTACCTAATCGGTATTTTGTACTATGATATTATTGAAATAGATCAGTGCTAAGATGCACGCTATATAGAAGTTTCCTTTTTAGTGCGACTTCAAGATTTCATGGATAAGAACATAATAATGTAAAAGAAACTTCGAATAAAAAAATATCGCTCTTTGTTTTTCTTAGAGGATATTGTAAATTAAATTGATAGTTGATGAAACTCAATTTACACAAATTATAAAAATTTGATAAAATTCAAAGAAATGTCACGTGACTGCAAACGTGACTGTAATCTATTACTATTATAAAGCGGAAGAGTTTGTTTGTTTGTTTTTTTGTTTGTTTGAACGCGCTAATCTCAGGAACCACTGGTCCGATTTGAAAAATTCTTTCGGTGTTGGATAGTCCATTTATTGAGGAAGGCTATAGGCTACTTTTGATCCCGATATTCCCACGGGATCGGGACTTATGCGGGTGAAACCGCGGGGAGCTGCTAGTAATGTAATAAAGCGATCGCGACTCTTGTGAATTAAAACTATGTTATATAGGGAGGGAGATACATACTTATAGTTTTGTACATAACTTGGGTCTATGAAGGCGGCTTTGTGGATTGAGATAACCCACTTACAGACTGAAAGGTACCTAAAGAAAATTATACTATAAACCTAGTCATTTCCCACTGCGATCACGCAACGTAATACATGACATCAATACTTAGCTGGCTTAGCGACCTTAAGTGGATCTTGGCCTCCGAATCGAGAGTTTTCCATCGCCACCTGTCCTGCGCTATTTCGTGCCAGTTAGTGGCTGAGATTTGCTTCCACCATATGGCATCGGCGGAGATAGGGTCGTCCCACTGGCACTCAACCGTTCGGATGACACATGTAAACTTTCCTATACTTCGATACCCTTACTTTGAGGTGACCAAGCCAGTGAAGCCGCTGCTTCTTGATCTAGCCAATGATAATGTAACATGTAAATAAGCATTTATCTTTTGATAGTACGAGAATCTGATTCCGAGTATAGAGGCACATTTTTTTAGGTATTTTAGAATCCGAGCATAACGAGAATAGAGGGATAGCGAAAGTAACCTATGATATCTGGTTCCGCCACCTGACATCAATAGCGAAAAAAAATAAGTAAAAACCTCAATTAATAAAAATACCTACTTATAATACAGTTAAGCTAATAAAAGTATTTCAAGTTTCAATATGTTAACTGGAATGCTTTTGTGCGTTTTTGAACGCTAAAAATGTTTTATATAATAAATAATTAAGGGAAATAGCAGAAATGTTACAGTTAAGCTAATAAAAGTATTTCAAGTTTCAATATGTTAACTGGAATGCTTTTGTGCGTTTTTGAACGCTAAAAATGTTTTATATAATAAATAATTAAGGGAAATAGCAGAAATGTTACCATTTACCATTTTTTCCTCGAGGATGACATTATTTATTTAAGTTTCATTTATTATTCCAGGCTCCAGTACAAGTTTTATTTCTCTAATGTAGAAGATGTGTAACCTACATTTCGTCAACTTCAAAGAATTCATTTTCGTATTTATTTTTGTCCTTCTCATTACCGATCTTGTGTTTACGCAAAATGGTGAATTCTTGTAGATTCAGTTCTATAAAATCGCCTAGCAGCCTCCAGTGGTTTCCTTCGCTTAATTTCGGTTCATATGGGAATATCGGGCAAAAAGTCTGTGTACTCGTAGTACCAATAAAAAAGCGGTTTTATTATTTGAAAAGTACATAAAATGTTCCGTGAGTGTTTGAATATCATAATATCTACCTACCATGAAGCAGTTACAAAGTATGTTTGACACAGTATTTTTTGAGTCAATTAGTAACCTATCTGTTGTAAATTTGACGATTAAAATAAAAATAATAAATCATGCATGGTGGAAGAGTGTTTAATACCCTTCCATTAAAACATACTATACTGTATCGACTTTGAAAAATAATGATCAGACGATCAAACGACTTTATAGTAGTTCTCTACTTTAAAATTCAGTATTTCTAAAATCCACTACATAATTACGAAAACATCGTGCATCAACTATTCAGTATTTAATAAACATCAATTAGATGGCTCCAAATATACTGATGAGTGTGTAAAAACTCGCTTGTTCCTGATTCTTACAAAAATGTTTGTTTTCTTTAAGAAATTTTGCGTATTAACGAATAGCAATGTCTTTTTTAGAGTATCGTAGTCAACAAGAAACCCTTATAGTTTCGTCAAGACCGTCTGCCTGTCCGTCTGTCTGCGGTTTAGCTCAGTATTAAGAAGCTGTAACTTTGCATGATTCTATATATATTGATCCTGCTGAGCAAGTGATAGGTGCCCCTAATGCCCTCCCCCTAAAATGTGTGCAACGCACATGTGAAATGGGAGATTAATTTTTCGTTTAGGCCATGGTGTGGGGTACCAGCTAGGTATGTTATGTAATAAACCATAGTTTAAATGGTAGACTTACCTAGTCCCTATATTATTAAAAAAAAACAAGATATACGGTCATGCCGTCAAAGTTATATGGTACCTAAATATTAGGTCCAGTGTCATTAACCATCCAGGGAGGAAATAGGATCCCTCATTTGTATGGAGCAAGAGCCAGTGTCCTGTCCTCTTTAAAATCATCATTTTTACAAATTGAAACACCTGTAGGTATATTATTAGGTATTTTTATTGCACAGCTAACATCGAACTAACTAATCCGAATTAGCTAAAACGGAATAGCAAATGACAATAAAAATGTCGGACCGTCCATTAAATACGCATTTTCGATAGTGGGTACGTACTACCTGCATTACAAAAAAAATGAGATCTTTATAAGTCACAAAATAGCATCTATATCAAATTCATAATTCTTTTTTAACTTAAATAAATATTGTAGACTAGTTCACAAGTTTAAAAACGTGTTAAATAGAAGTAAAGCTCCTAAAAACATGTGCGATAGCTCATTTTAGAAATTATTAACGAAACCTAAATACCTTTTTTTTAAATCTTATTTTGTTAATAACAATCGCAATTTTTTATATGCTTAAAAAACATTTTTCTAGACGTCATTCCGAATCGAATGAGCTATCGCACATATTTTTAGGAGCTTTACTTCTATTTAACACGTTTTTAAACTTGTGAACTAGTCTACATCATGAATAATTGAGCATCCATGAACCATGACCGTCATAAATCGGTCATACAATATTTAGAAAAAGAATTTCGAACTTTCTGTAGTTGCGTATATGACGTATTCACATGGAAGTTAATAAGTCTTCTTTAAGAGTTTCGTAGTCAACAAAAGCCCTTATTTAAATGATGTACCTATCACCGATGAATGTTGAGCTTCATGGAAAGGTTACTCAAGATTAGCTATTCCGGACTAGTTAGTTGATTGGATCTAAATAGGTGTGCAATGCAAGTGAGCCTTAATATTTTAGCAGTTTAGTAACAGGGTATTCAAGATAGACGGAAATGGAATAAAGGTTTTCCATGAAAACCTTTGTAACGTAGACAACCTTTCACGAACACGACATATAGACAGACAAATGGACAGCCGATTGATTCTACAGGAGTTTTTCCTAGACGTAGGTACGGAACCCTAGAAACTACATCCAATTATTTTATTTTTGTAAGAGGCTTTACTTGTAAAGTCCGTTCATTTTATTTCTTGATTTAAAGCAAATAATTCAGATTGTTCCATTCGCCAATTAAAATAATTTTATCAAGCTTTCTATGTCGTTTTCACTTTTTGTTTGGTTATCATAACAGAATTGTTTATTGTGTTCCATCTTGACTTTGTTCTGATTCTAGCCAGGACGTGTCTAGAAAATATTAGGTTTATTAACCTTCTTCTTTTCGTATAGCGGCCGGGACCAACTGCTTAACGTGCCTTCCGAAGCACGGAAGAGCTCGAGAAAATGAATTTTGCCACTCAAATTATCAGTCACCCATCCAAGTAATGATCGCGCCAAGCGTTGCTTAACCAGCACGATCGGTCATGATCAGCATGTACAGCTAGGCCAATGAGCTCCTCGGTTTGTTAACCGACTCCAATAAAATTGTTCTTGATTCGATTGGGCCTATGTTTTTTTTAAATGATTTGATTTTGACTTTTGACTTAGGTCCTTACCTAAACTTGACGTGTTTCCCTAATTTACATATTTATAAAGAAAAATAACGATCATTCATTATTATTTACAAATAAACGCAAGTAGTCTAGACGTTATGAGGGCAGAGAAACATACATACATACATACTAACATACATCGCGGTCAAAAACATAACTTCTTTTTTCGTTTTCGGGTAAAAATCACAATCAATCGTAGGTAATTAGTAATTATTAAAAGTAATACATTAGGGAACCTAATCAATTAAATTTCATAAATTAATACAACAAAATAAATAAAATAATAAGTTGTTTTTGTGTTTTATAGAAAGAATATTCATTAAGAACGCTCTAACCAGTAATACTTTAATGTAAACTGGTAACATGAATGTACATGGTATACAAATATTCTATACGCACATTTTTTTGCATTCGATGACTTACATGTTATTTGATGTATAATAAATGGTTTTTGTACGACCTTATGTAGTTCTACTAAAAATTGCTACTGTGCCAAAGTTTCGATTATGTTGCATCTTGTATGCGACTACTGTTTTCTCGCCAAGTATCGCAAAACAAACAAAAATAATTTAATGTAGATCAATCACAGATGGGTAGGTATTAGGTACATAGGTAGTATAAATAAATAACCAGTACATACCGCCTACCTGCTTGAGACGGCTTTTTCGCGGATTTCTTGATGCTGGTACGAAATTAAACTAATTTTTCGGTTTAAATTGCATACATTAAATATATTATAGTATACATATTTGCATTTTTTAACGCCCGACGTTTCGAGGTCTGTTTTAAAAGTAAATCTCAGTCTACCTGTGATCAGGAAGTCTGTAAACACCTCCTGACGTTTATAATAAAAACAACACGATTAAAACCAAAAATTGAGTGAAATATCATATTTTCAAAGCATAAATAATTTGCCTTCATCTGTCCCGATGTGAGCAATCAAAGCTAGCAAGTTGAATTGAAACCACTTCCTCTGAACATAGGTTCTCAACCGCCGTAACTCCATATCCGACTGCATTGGACTTTTTACCCTATGTCGATGCAATTAAAGTTTAATTTTGTTTATGGACGTCTCTTAATAATTGCACTCCGCCTTATTAAAAGAAGGGTATATGGATACTTTTCAATTCCCAAACAATTGGTATGAAAGTCCTGATGTTTATTTTCAATGTATCTTACGTATAACACGGAAAGTGTTCTAGGTACGTAGACTACATTAAACTCGAGTGTGAATCGTTGATGGAATTCCTTTGTTACGCTGTAATTTATTTGCAATTGTTTCCCTTGTGGAAAATATAGGTTAGGTCCATGTAATGCAAATAATGCAATTGATTTTCCTCCACTATAAGTGGATACTTTTATTTTACATTTAGCTCTTATAAATGTTATCATTTTACTACTGAACGTAATTACGTTGTGTGTGTTTCAATTGAAACACACATGCAGTTAAGGTGAAATAAAAGCATTATTTTTTCCTTATATATCGAGATTTTTTTACCCGTGTTTCGGAAATGACGTTTTTACAGAACATTCTGCGTATTTGCCAGTTTTTCGCCGTTAGGATATAATTTTAAACTGTTTTATTTTACTTTGTTCCACGAAATATTTATCTTACAACATTATTTAATAAATCGTCCCGAAATTGTGCACCCAAAAATATTTAAAAAAAATCTGACTGCATTAAACTTTAAACCCTGTTACAATGCATTGAAAGTTTACTTTCGTGTGTATAGAATATCTTTCAGATTCGTCTGCGCCTTAAAAGGAAATAATTTGAATGATAAAATGACAAGTACACCAAAGTCAAACAAGGGAGGTTCGTTGTGTTAAAAGGCTTCAGTCTGACAACCTAGCAACTATCTTGATTATTGTTTTGTATGGCCCTTCCAATCTAACCATATCGGCACCGTTCATAAACTGACCTATTTTGTAAGTACAGACCTACCAGTTGTAGTGATACAGTAATAATTCATTTTCTTAGTATAAATAATAATAAATTTATTATTTTATTGTGTGCTAGCTTTAGCTCGATCCAGTTCGGGCGCCAGTGGAAAATTTAAATTTTACACTGGCGCCCGGGCTGGCTCAGTCGTTACTTCATTACTCAAGTTCATCTTAGATTTCGATGTAAAGTAAACCACGAACTACCTTCGTACATATTGAAAGTTTTGTTAACTTCCTATCAGAATCCAAATTACAGCATTGGACGAGTTTCCTTGGAAATGTTGTTAAAAGATTTGATTTACTCGAAGTATCCCGGAATGAGAGGGTATTAAGACGCTTCGCTATTAAAACTTTGTTGTTTCTAGAAAGCGGGAGTCGTTGCGAAACACCTCAGTTAGGTACCTATTTGTTTTTTTTGCTTTTAATTATTTTCTTGAGTAGTTGCCGTTTGCGTGTCTATGCCGCATTTATGTTGTGGTAATTTCCGTGATAAAAGTATAACTTTATTCGATTTTCTTGATGGCTTGCATCTTTTTTTATTAAAAAAAAACAGGTTTACTTCTTGTACTTACAATACATTCTACACATAGTCTACAAATAATTTAGACATAGTTTAATATGATTTTAATAAATATTACACTTGTAAATCTATAAAAAAAGAATCGAAACTACGATTCTGTAAGTTTTTGTCTCTGTGTTTTTCTTCTACCTGTATTTCCCAGAGAGAGGGAAAGTGTTGTAAATAACACTACCCCGTAGAAAACGTTTACTGAGTCTCCTTCGAGAATTTAAAGCTTGTATTTCAAGTACTTAATTTTCTGCTTAATTGCGAAGTAAATAATGCCTGAGCCGCCTAGGCTTCATTTAAATACGTACGCCTACATGTATTATATTATATGCCATCCCTAAATGACTAATTAATGCTAATTACTCTCGAGACCCGATTTTTAATTTGTAACCAAGATCACGACTTTTACCTTTTCCTTTTTAGGGTTCCGTACCTCAAAAGCTAAAAAAGGAATCATATTACGATCACTTTTTTGTCCGTCCGTTTGTTAAGACCCGAAAACTTTATCTACGGAAAGCGCGGAAGTACGTATCGAGTTGAAATTAAAACTATTATACTGAGATCACTTTACTGAGATCTATGATTCCTATTAGATGTATAAAACTTAAAAAATAGTAAAAAGTAAGTGCAAATTTAGGTTTTCGTGGTCGTCTAGGAAGTATTAAAATGTACTTACCTTAATTTACATCTCTTTTATTTTTCGAATATTTTCTTTTACTTGTGTAAAACCCTGCTTTTCACCAAGATTTACAAATCTAGGTCAAGAAGTACCGGAAGTACCCCATATTGTTTGGATGTACTTGTAATTCCCGTTCACCTGGAACTTTGCCAGAAAGCAAGGTAAGGTAAATTGAAAAAAAAGTCATAATTAAAGAGCGTTTCCATACAAAACTTAAAACCATTGTAAGTAGGCATCTAGGTCGAATGAGCACCCATACAAAAATCGGCCAAGTGCGAGTCGGACTCGCGCACGAAGGGTTCCGTACCATTATCTATACAACAGGTTTTGTTTTGAAAGGTGAATTGCGGTTTACGATTTATGACGTATTAAAAAAAACTACTTACTAGATTTCGTTCAAACCAATTTTCGCTGGAAGTTTACATGATAATGTACATCATATGTTTTTTTTAGTTTTATCATTCTCTTAGTTTAGAAGTTAAGGGGGGGGGACCCACATTTTATCACTTTGGAAGGGTCTCTCGCGCAAACTATTCAGTTAAGAAAAACCGGCCAAGTGCGAGTCGGACTCGCGCACAAAGGGTTCCGTACCATTATCTATACAACAGATTTGGTTTTGAAAGGTAAATTGCGGTTTACGATTTATGACGTTTTAAAAAAAACTACTAACTAGATCTCGTTCAAACCAATTTTCGTTGGAAGTTTGCATTGTAGTGTCCTATACTTTTTTTAGTTATATCATTCTATTATTTTAGAAGTTACAGGGGGGGGACCAACATTTTACCACTTTGGAAGTGTCTCTCGCGCAAACTATTCAGTTTAGAAAAAAAAAATATTAGAAACCTCAATATCATTTTTGAAGACCTATGTTTTTGTGTAAAAATCTTAATGTGGTTCACAGAATACACCTACTTACCAAGTTTCTACAGTATAGCTCTTATAGTTTCGGAGAAAAGAGGCTGTGACATACGGACGGACGGACAGACGGACAGACAGACATGACGAATCTATAAGGGTTCCGTTTTCCGGCTACGGAACCCTAATAAAAGGATCTTTACTGGGTCGCTTTACTGCTGATCAGTAAGGGTCTTACTGATCAGCAATTAGACCACGGCCTACGTTCCCATATATACAGTCGTATATGAGAGTTACTTGTGTTATATGAGAGATGCGAGAGAGTTACTTTCGCTCTTGTAATGCTAGTAAGGAAGGATTATTATAGTATATATTATTGCTCCAGTTCCACTATTGTTTAATAATATATATGCGACAATGTAAATCACATGATTACTGCAAAAAAAATATACTTACAAAAAAAAACCTCATGAGTTTCATGTGTCTTCTTCTCATTGGAGGTCGCGTTCCGAAGACACAGTAGATTAAATTGTATAATGAACGATTCAAAGAGATATAATTGTAATATCCGAATGAATAAAAGTACTTTGATTTTTGATTTTGTTTTTTATGCTTACGGAACCCTCGGCGCGCGAGTCCGATTCGCTATTGACCGATATTTTTATAATATAATTTGTATTATTTTCACCTGCAATGATAAATATCATACATCATTCATCTCATCCATCATAGATATCTCAGAATCCCTTGTTTTAGATTATATTTAAATTTTCTTAGGTATTCACTTAAGAGTCGCCATTCGTTTTTTCGTTCAGTTTGTTGCATAAAAATATATTAGTACCACAATAATTAAGTACAAAGAATCGTCATTATTTTAACTTTGCTCTTATTCTTGACGTCATTCATGTCAGATGACGTCATTCATGATTGTGTGTCAATATCGTTTACCTGTTACATATTTGTATAATATTATTCAAGTAGGAATATTCCAATCTAGTTTGGACAAACGAAGACATTTTCTATTCGTAGGTACAGCAAACCGATTTTTAAGTAGTATTGCCGGATTTCCTCTCCTTAGGGCACATTTTTTAATTTCAGACTACGATTTGACGTTTTGGTTCTTTGTATTTGACTTTTTTTGTTCAGGAAGATGTGTCAAATCATAGTCAATACAAAAAAGATAAAAAATCAACCCTTTTTCTTTTAAAAGACTAATAAAAAATCCATTACTATAGTGCGAAAGCTTTTTTAACCCATATTTTCATAATTGCGAAGGAAATATTGCGAAGGAAATACGTAAACAATAACGTCACGTGTCACATGCGTGTCACTAAAATCGAGACCACCAAAATATTTCTCATATAACATTAGTTGCCAAGCCTCACAAGCTCATTACGTTCACTGGTAAAAAGTAGTAAATCTCATTGCATGTGTAGGTAGAGCCAAGCCCCTAACAATGCAAGGCCTAATTCTGAAAGCCCTAAATCTATAAACCCTACATCCTGGTCAAAAATATGGCTTGCCCGAAGATGTGAGGGTTGGAATATAGGCACGTTACGACTACGACGAAATGTTTCGAGTAAAGGTTGCGCTCTTTTGCCTCCTGATTTAACAACTTTGATTCGACCTTTGGCTGGTTAAACTTTGACGTTTATTTTAATCAAAATTTTCTAAAGCTTCAGATACACGACGACACTTGTACTGACACAAACCTCGACATAAAATGTCGATAGCGTCCACACACACGATAACAAAAATGATACTTGCAGCTACATATAACGGACACACGTTGACTGCCGATGTATACTATACATTGAGTGTCTGTCTAGTGTCGTCCGTGTATCTTAAGCCTTAGAATTTCCTATCTTGTAGCCGATGAATTAGATAAAATAAGAATTTATTTACAAGTTACAATTTATGAATATTTTACTAAAGACGAGGAGTTCACCTAATTTGTGGGCGAAAATCATGTTAATCAAATAACATTTTATTGTTCTACTGCCTATTCGAGTTGTTCAAGCAATTTTAAGCTTGTCTATAAATTTCCTTAATATCTATAAGTAACTGGTTGACCCAGCGAACTTTGTTCTGCCTTAGAGGCAAAAAAAATAAGTCTTGAGTTATAAAAATAGTGTGACAACACGACTTTCTTTTGTATAGATTGATATGTACCTATTTTAATTATAATGGTATTCATTACTCTTTTAAAATGTTGTTAATTTACTGACTGTAAACTCTAGAATAGGTAATAATGATTATTGATTTTATAGAGACAGCTGATTTCCGCAATGTTGTTGGCGCTACAAATCCGTGACCAATTACCTATTTTAGAAATAATTAGATGAGTGAAGCTCGGACATCCATCATACATAATATTGTAAAATACATATTAATTAAAATTAATTTTTTCACTATAATAATAGTAAAATCTTCGTAAAAACTTTACTATATTGCCTTGACTCAACCAAGAAGTGTAACATTTTATGATTAATTACTTTATATTTCCTGAGAAATGACGTTAAATTGAAACTAGTTTCCTGCGACACCTATGAACATATTAAAAAGTTCCAACATTAAAAATTAACAGCGTCATATAATTTTAAAATCATTTAAATAGTCTTTCTAGTTTTAATGATTAATAGACTGAAATAAAATAATGATTGTGCGAAATTAGGTAAGCATTTAAATAAATATTGGAAGATGTTTCCCGTGGCGTAATGCGTAGTATACCTATACTATACACGTGTGCGCTACTGTAAGTGAACTGTCTTGAGATGTGACGATACCACATAATTATTTTAAGGCTCGAGCGAGCCCTAAAAATAAACACTAATGTGATGTCATGAAAACTGTTACGTACCCGACGAGTGGTGACACGCATCTGACTATGACATCAGTCCAATCCGCCACAATCATCTGTTTTACTCTAGAATTATCGCAGTCCCCATCATATCTCGTGATATTTTTCGCGTGGAATCTGCCAATGTGGGCTCACTGAAACTCCACTTTATCAGTTAGGTGCTTGTCGAATTGGACCTGCCTGTATTACAGATAAAGTTTCAAGGACCGCTTTCGAAGTAGCTACCTACGTTGAATTTGTCCGATATGCTAAGTATTTTGATAGTACGGCCATATTTAATATATGTAAACAGGTAACGTAGTCAGTTACAACATAACTTTTTACAGGTACTTGGATGCCTGAAATTGACCTAGATAAGCAATACGAATGGTCCCGAATGAAATGTCAAACGAGAATCTAATCTCGTATCGAGTTCAGAACAGTTTATGAAACGAGTTACCTACTGCATCGTGCGTGACATGCACGTCACAGAATAAAATGGCATAAAATTATGCACGCTTAATTGTTCACCATAAAACGTGATTATCCAATAGTACTACAAACAGGATTTTGAACCAGTTTGTGACGTAGGATAATTAGTTTCCTACCTATTTGTTAGAGCACGATTAAATTATTTTATTCATCTTTTTCTTTTGTTTTGCAGTGTAGCGTTTATTAAGATGACATATTTTGTAATATGTAAGTTTGCATGTGGTCTAACGATTAACTTGATTTAGAGAAGATCTGCGTTGTAAAGTCAGCAATGCAGGCATTCTGAGACAATAAATTTATTGAATCGAAATGAATGGGTTCAGTCGCCCATTTTTTAATTAATAATTTTATTGTAGACCCTTATAGCAGCCTTTTTCATTAGGAGGATTCGTTACCTAACTCTGTACGCGCCGTAGAAACATACATATACCGAGCCTCGGCCCTTAAACACAATGTCCAATTGCGCTTCTCCCTGCATCATCACAATACAAGCCTCGCCGTAGCTATCGATTACGGTGCAAGTATTTGTGCAGCAGTGGATGGCACTTAGCTACCATAGGCCTTACATAAACACCGTTTAGGTTCAGTGAGCGAGGCGACAAGGCGGCGAGGCTAACGTTTGAAGGTCATTCGATCTGTGAGAGGTGACACCGGGTAAAGCTGCTGTAGTCCCGGCTCCAGTGCTTGGTAATTGTGCCAGTAGATCGCGGTGTGTACCGACTCGTACCCTGGACTTAAGCCAGCCCACTCAGACTGCTGTGACTCGTTCATGACGCCGCATATTTTTAACGTAACCAACAGCGCAGACACACTCGAGTGCCAAATGTAAAGTTCACTAACATAGATTTGGCAAGAGTATCTATTTACGCGATGTGTCTATGCTTCTAGCAAATAATCATAGAACGCTATCATATCTACTACTAACAATTTGATTCTCAATTATAGATAGATATCTTATTCAATAAGTAAGGTAACCATAATTTATTCAAAATAACCATTATCAGACTATATCCAATCAATCATATTTTTAGGGTTCCGTGCTGTGAAAAAAGTAACCCTTATATATCTTATATCGTAACATCACTTTGTGGTCTGTCCGGTCATCTGTCAAGACCCCTTTATCTCGGGGAAGTACAGAGGTATCAAGTTTAAATATATACTGAGATCTGTATAAAATCAACGTGATAGATAAGATATTGGCAAATTTAGATTTTCTCTAAATCTCGTAAGTACCTACTAAAATATTTTACCTTTTTTATTTTTGGGATTTTTCCTTTACTTTACTGTAAGACGTTGCTTTTCACCAAAATTTACAAATCTAGGTCAACCGGAAGCATCCTGTAGTTTTTTGGGTCATTTAGGTAATGGTACTTCCCGTTGACCTGGAACTATGAAATTGGGCAAAAAGCAAGGCCGTGTAGCACAAATAAAGACAAAAAAAATAATGATTCAGAGGTGTCCACATACAAAACTCAATAAACCAGTGAAAATAGGCATCTGAATGGAATGAACGCTCATACAATACGAGAGTCTTTGATTGCTGGTCATCAATAACATACCCACCGCCGCGCCGCTGCCGAGAGTTCCGTAACCATATACAGTCGTACATGAGTAAGGAACCCTCGGCGCGCGAGTTCGACTCGCACTTGACCGGTTTTTTATTTTAATCATTTTTGGTATTTTTCTTCCGACCGGAGCCTCAAATTAACCTGATCATCTTTAAGTTAAACGAAGGGTGCAAGTTACTAGTTTACGACCCGGCTGTATCGGATATAGGTACCAGTGTCTTAAAGGTGTCGGATACCTCTATCTTTACGGAACCAATCGATTTTACTTGGCTGCGGCAGCGGTCCATTGAATGCCATTATAAAAATGATGTTTTGCAATACATGCTTATGAAACGTACAACCTTGTTGGTTATAAGTTAATATACCAATTTCAGTAACATTTATTATTATTAGGTACTATACCACCCTTTGGATAAAAGTCTGTACTTAAATTCTCACCAAAAATCTTACTTTAAATTCATCTACAAACATGAAAGTTTGTGTGTATGAAGCTATGAAGAAAGATACATCTTTGTAACTGCAGATAGTTGGAACCCTAAAAACCATACATAGACTACCTACCTGTTAAACTAGAATTTCCACGGCATTTGGAACAACTCGAAAAAAAATAGGGTAGGGATCTATTATCAATGTTACAATTACAACAAACCGTACTTCTCCAATTATTGAATAAAAAAACCGACTTTAAACAGGAAATCAATCTTACATAATCTGAAGTCGTACAATGCTAAATCCAGTTTTGCTGCCCGACTTCAGATAATGTAGCCGTTGTTTTATTCTATTAAAAGTCGTTTTACTTTGACATTTTTTTAATATATCTTTTAGTGCATTTTTACTGTCACTTAAAGGAAATTGTTCATTTTCCCCGGGGCTCCAGGCCCATATAGAAAATGCCCAAAAATAGACACGTGTCTGAACGGTTTTAGCACTATTCGATAGGCACATAATTGTAGCTTTATCCTGTGAAAACTTTTAGTTTTTATTCACCCTGGATAGTGAGAAATTTAACTATTTATATTGCTGAAATCGAACCAAAGAGGTCGGGTAAGCACGCGAACTTTCGAGTTTATCGTAATAGAAACTCCTTTATAGATTATTTTGTCGTTTTGGTGCAATATGGAAGACGCAATAGCGGAGGCGGTAGTTCAGTTAAACGTTTAATTAGTACCATTTAGGATTCCTGGGGTGAAAAAAATGCTACAAATCCCATAAATTAACCTCAAAAATTAAATATATTATTACATTACAATATATTATTACTACATAACGTTCTGACACGACGCCAAAACTGGGCCCATGAATGGGCATCCTCTTTTACCACTACTCACCCAAGATAAGTTAGTACAAGACTTAAGTTAATATCAAACAAGTATCAAGTTCTCCAAATTGTATTGCAACGCACTTATTGAGGAGTTTCTGGTGAAAATTTGTGGTTTTCTCCCTCAACTGTGGATACTCAAGTATAAGTCTAAGTAAGCAATATTACAGTATTATAGGGGTCTATTCTGCTCTACATTCCAGATTCCTTTTTTCAAACTCGGTGTAACACTGAAAATAAACTGAGAATAGTTTAATACTGCGGAATGCAATGCAGTACAGTATATTTCTAATAAGCTGTCGGAAAAAGAATATTAAGATAGTAATCTCGTTTACCTATATCCAAGTAATGTTCATAAATTGATCGCTGTACGCTCAGAAGGCAATAGCTGTATTTTATTTGTTGTTTACGTGTGTGCGAGCATTTACCTCAAAATATACCATTTTAAACTTACATGGCTATTTTTACTATGATATTTACTTGGAAGTTTTTTAGACGTTTATTTCTGGGCAAGCATTTTTTTTACTTGCCATAATTCACATCTGAGCATTATTCTGACAAAATTCTACGAAATAATCGAGAACAATATACTAGTCAAATACATGTGACCGGGCGGCCTGCGATATTGTGTGAAAATCCATATCTGTCGTGCCTGGTTAGCGGCCGAATAAATTAAGTATTATGAAAACTCATGTTTAGCCGTGTAATTTAAGGGCCCATATAACCCCAATTGCGTGACAGGGATAGCGCAAGCGAATTTCAGATGTGTTAAGGGCCCTATTCTGAAAAACTGAAAATCCATGTCGGGCGCATCGAAAATTGTTGATTATTTCATGACGGAATGTCGTAGAACTTTTTTTTGTGTACAGATTGTAGATGACATTGTTTCCGATATTTTAGTGCAGTTTCCATACAAATATGTCGAAACGTATTGAAGCCTATCGACATTTTAGCCAAATCAGACATTTTTTGTCTAAAATTTGGATAGGCTTTGCACCAATAGGAGGTTCTTGTCTTAAAACTACACCAAAATGTAGTAAACAATGTCACCTACAATCTGTGCACAAAAAAAAGTTCTACGACATTCCGTCATCAAATAATCAACAATTTTCGATGAGCCCGACAGGGATTTTCAGTTTCAAGGTCGTTGGCGTATATACTCCTCTTAATGAAGGACGTAAGATGCAATTACGCAATTTTAGAGCGTTAAATCAAACAATTGTCAAATAATTAAAACAAGATAATAAAACATTAATTTTGATTTTTAAATCATAGATGCCCTGCATTGAACTAAGATCAGTTCATCTACAAAGTTTTCTTAGTATAAGTATAATGATGACTGACTTATACTATTTACTTGTAAAATGTTGAGGGAAGTTTGTGATTTTATTCTATCGAGAAAATTTTCTGTATTTGTGTTTTCACCACATACAGGACCTATAGCCCAGGAATATTAGATTTTAAACATAAAATCCTTCATAACTAGCTAAAAATTTGCATACGTGTATGGTATTACTTAAAAAATAATATCCTATAACTCCCCACTCCTCTGCCGCTTGCGTTCCGAAATACACCACCCTCCCCTCCCGTCTCGTCCGCGCTTCGGGAATCGCGGAAACAACACGCGCCGCTCACGCAGTCGGCCGTCGGCTTTGTTTTAGTTGATACGTGTCACTTTTTCCAACGCTCCGAGCTATCGCGCGGCCCGTAACTGGTATTTCTGCTTTTACGTGGCGTGATATTTCACACTGAGTACATGGATAGCGGCTTTGCCACGCTGCATAAAAATGTGTGAAGCTATTGAGGAGTACACAGGTGTAAAGTCAGAAACATCAGAGCAACATGTAGATCAGCGAGATGCAAGAAAAACGAGAGACCATCAAGATCTCAAAATTTTACGTGACTGGTTATCAAATCACAATCCATTAGTGTCAAGGCGAAAAAATTAACTGGTGTCCTTGGCCACTGGATTACTCGGTGACGAAACCATAAATTATGATAGAGCTCTGGAGATTGGCCAGGAGTCTATGAAAAACGTTAATGGCAATTTCGAGGACATAAAACTTAAGAGGAAGGACAGAGTTAAACCTTTGTCTGCTATGAGTCGCTGTATAACTGTGCGCAACGCTCGCCTGGAAGTGAATCCACAACAATTATTCAACAGAATATTGTGTGTAATGAATAGCGAAGACTGCCTTAAGGAAGCTTTTAAATATGAACTCGCGCCGAAACCCCCCTGTCTATTTGATGATGTTTTATTGAGGGAGACAAATAAAGCGGAACTTGCAAAGAAACTTGAATCTTACTTCCCCTGCTCATCTGCCTCAATGTCGGACACGTCTTATGTCCTTGACGGGGGATATCTTATACACACAGTAAACTGGCCGCCACGTCCTGCAACTTACGAAGATGTATGTAATGCTTATGTATCATATGTCCAATGGAAATTCGGAATATCTTGCGTTACAGTATTTGACGGTTACAGAGGAGACACCAGCACAAAAATTGAAGAACAAAAGCGCCGATCCGCAGGTAAATCGTGTGCAGACTTAAAAGTGGAATTCCACTTACCGATTGTGTCTGGGAAAGACGAATTTCTTTGTAATTCCACAAACAAAGCACAACTTATAGACTTGCTGATACAAAAGCTACGAGAAAACGAAATGGTCGTACACCAAGCTGAAGCAGACGCAGACACACTGATCTCAGAAACAGCGATTGGTTTATGCTCAAATAATCCGTCAATTACTGTAGTCGCGACAGATACTGATATTTTAACAGTTTTGATAGGAAGATCAGATGAGGATAATGCTCCGAAACTAAAGATGCTGAAACCGGGAAGTCATAAAAGAGAGAGTAAATACTACGACATTGCAGAAATTCAAAAAAATATAGGCCCTTTGAAAGATGTCTTACTATTTGCACACGCTATGTCAGGCTGTGATACGACATCAGCTTTCTTCAGAAAAGGTAAAGTAAAAACCTTCCAATGCTTGAAGAATGCAGAGTTGCGGACAACCGTTTCCGTATTTAACGACCCTCGAGCTGAACATAACGATATTGCGAAAGCTGGGGATGCATTTGTTTCGCACATATATAATAAATCTGACCTTAAGATGGATTTAGATGAGCTAAGGTACTTTTTATTTAAACAGACAGTTGCCAAGCAAACCATAAAGGATAATTTTCAGCTTTCATCTTTACCACCTACTAAAGATGCTACTCGACAACACTCGTATCGTGTATACTTACAAGTGCAACGCTGGTTGGGAAACTGTCTTCCACCGTGCGAATGGGGTTGGATAAAGCGTGGCCTAACACTTGTTCCAATCACTACAGAGCTACCCCCTGCGCCTGATGATTTACTGAATCTAATCAGCTGTGGTTGTAAAAAGGGATGTGAACGTTGGTGCGAGTGTAGAAAAGCAGGTTTGATGTGTTCGGCAATGTGTCGCCATTGTGTTGGCCAATCCTGTGATAATTCGCCGGACTTAATACATGATGATGATATGATTTAAATAATCGAAAATGTTTCATTTTGTTCTTTCTAATAAATATTTACAGATATATTTTATACTTTTTCTACTATTTGCAGTTCCTTTAAGAAGATACTATTGAAAAAAAATATATAAATAATTAATACAGATTTTTAACATAACACCCTGTATATCTTATGACGCAAGCGGCGGATGCTTGGGGAGTTTAGACTAGTTGTTAATTATCAATTACAGCGTCAGTATACCAAATTTCAGCTAGTTTTGAAGGATTTTATGTATTTGGTCAAATTTAATCTAATAGTCCTGGGCTACTAGTAAATATCCTCAACTTTAGTAATCATTGTTTTTATAACTGACGTTTTAAATAAATTTTATAGTTAACCGCCCGAGAAAAATCAGTTCTGGCCTACTCCAGAGTCTTAAAATGTATAACGATCTTTTTTTACCCCGAAACAGCCACGAAGGTAACTTATTTATTACTTATCAAAGATTTTATTTATAATCTGAACTCAACTTGCAAATAAAAAGGGAGCCTTTAAAAATACCTATTAAGAAGTCTCGCTATGGTTTCAGTATTAATTTCGGGGACTGAAGAGGCACGTGTTTTAAGAGAACTTTTATTTATTGTATTTAAGTGTTAATCCGGCCTACAGACAGATGTAAAGCGCTACGTAAATCGTAGTCAGCTAACATTAGCTAGCTAAGCTTAGCTAACATTATTGAATTACTTACCCATCCATCTGTCTGAATGTTAGTTCGTCTGTTAGTTAAGTTGAGGTCCTTAGAAACGGATGCTTAAACCGATTCCTAATGGCTATTTTTATATCAATCTTTCGAAGGTTTTTAAATTTAGTAGAGTTTGATTTTATTCGACAGATATCTTTTATCTGTAAATTGAGAAATTCAAGTCTAGAATAATCTAGATTTCAGTTTCAAAATGATTATATTTAGCTTCTGATGACCAAAGGGCTGGCTGCTATACAAAGAGACAGTGCGGTCGCATTGCATAGCAATATCAATTCGCAATATCAAAGGCTGGCTATATCAATACCCAATATCACAGGCTGGCTAGCCTTTTGAGTACCATACCTAAGGACACGAATATTAATTATTTTAATGCATTGTAATTATCCTTTTCTAATAGTACTATTTAATATTTTCAATAAATGAAAATGTTTTCAAATGTTTTCTTTTTACAAACTTGTGTGGACAACCTCAGGACCGGACCATGACGAAATTGAATGGGGTGCCACGCGTAAAGCTGTTTGCAGAGGCGCTGGCATCGGATGATCTTTTTTTTTTTTCGATGATGGTCCTCCACCAATGGAAACGCCGAGTTTTTTTTTATTCTTTCGGTCTCAGACCGATATGGCCAATTTGGCGCCGAGAGTTGTAAAAAACACACGTTTGATAGTTCCTAATTCAAACCAAAGATCATCCGACTACCGCCCTCTGCCGGGATAAAAAGTTAGTGTTCCTCCTCATTCCGGGAGGTCCGGTGTGACTTATCACCGGAACTGGAACTCGTGGAAACCTCGGTGCTTGGGTTCGACTCGAAATTGATCGGTTGTGTTATTATTATGCGAACACACATACGCACAAAATGTATAAATAAACGTCTCCATCTTTTGTCATATGAATTTGTAAGTACTCTCGATCATGTGATGGATCATAATTATTTACGAAGACACCGCTGTTACGCTGTGTATATTGTTGGCAATACTCTAATCGTCGTCATTATCGTCATCAATCTGACAGTACTATAATATTCATGATAATTTTTAATGTATGGCTGAGTGCTGACTCCATGTTTAGTAAACAAACCTATTTGAAGATCAACGAGACTGTATAAGTCAATTAGACCTTTGGACTGAGTCATTTGGATAGCTTTAAAAAGCTAAAAATGCTTGTATTGGAGATGATATGATGGCGCTGATGCTGCAACCGTCGCGTTTCTGGATTTCTAATGTGGAGTCAAGGCGATTCCTCTAAATGTTAATAAATATACCTACTTATATAATATGTAATTGGCCTAGCTGAAACAACCAATTTCCAATGGGTGTGCAGGTTAAGCAACGCTTGGCGCGGTCATTACTTGGATGGGTGACCGATCATTTGTGTGGCAAAAACACATTCTCTAGCTCCTCCGTGCTTCGAAAGGCACGTTTGTCCCGGTTGTTATATTTGATTGCAGTCGTTAGTTAAGTTAGAGACCTAGGCCGATCTGAAAACTAACACTAGGTGAGCCGTGTGGCTACACGAAAAGAATAAGAATATGGTAATACAAATACGTATGTATATCATGTCATGTATTGTTTTGAACTTAGATACCTATACATAATGAATTTAGTTTTAAATGATTATATTTTATTGAATGTATATAATAGGTCCTAGGTCCTTTACCTATGAAGTTGCCGTTTTTCAGTACTGGTCATTTCAAATAGAAAAAAGTTGGGAATGGCTTGGTGTTTTAAATTCAAATGCATTTTGTTTTAAAAACATAACATTCTTTTTACAAAATCAGTCTTTTGTTTATTGATTAGCGTTGTATTTTCATTACATTTGAACATTTTTCGTCATAATGGAAACTTCCTAAAAAGTTGATGGTTAGGGTCAATTCACACGTACCACAACCACACCACAGCCACAACCACACCACAACGACGCCACGTGGTCGGGCGTATATTTTGTATTGAAAATGAATATTACAATTCACACGTACCACATTTTGCCGTTGTTTATCGATCACCTGTGTAATACGACCACATCGCAACCACATCGCGACGGCAACGCCACCACCGGCGGCGGCACCGCGGCCACATCGCCACGACATGACAGGGTCAATTCACACGTACCACAACCACACCACATCGACATTTTGTCGGTACCACAACGCAACTGCAAAAAGTCGCTGCGACACTATTCACACGTAACCACAGCTTGACCACATTTTGTCGCTGCGACGTGGTGTGGTTGTGGTACGTGTGAATTGACCCTTACTGTTTGGTGATCTAGTGCGTGTGTGCTTCACCACAGCTTTTTACAAAACGGCATGAGCATTACTGCAGATGAGTACTCTGAATAACCGGAAACAATGACGGAGAAGCTTGCACATCTGGAACCAGCTTTGGTCAATCGGTCGTCCCCACTGCTCCTTCACGACGACGCGCGACACCATTTTGCACATCAGACAGTCTCTAAGCTGCAAGAGCTGGGGTAGGAAGCTCTCCCTCACCAGCCATACTCACCAGACCTTGCGCCTACCGACTATAACTTTTTCCAAAATTTAGACAACTTTTTAGTGGGTAAAAAATTCAATTCCCGAGAGGCGGTACAAAATGCCGTTGAAGAGTTTTTTGCCTCCCGTCCAGCTGATTTTTAGAAGAAGGGCATCGATAAATTGCCAATGCGTTGGCAAAGATGCGTCGATTGCATGAGTAATTACTTTAAATAACAGAAAAAAAAAAGTTTGAAAAAATAAGTACTTTTACTTATTCCATACAAAACGGCAACTTCATCGGTAAAGACCTAAAATTAAAGTATTAAATGTACAATGTTATAATTTAAATTGATAAATTGAGTAGAAAATCTATGAAAAATATTAATTTTCAATTAATTATAAGTAATTTTGCAATGACTTCCTCAATTTGACTACGACTCTACGACTTGATTGTGTTTGTATCTGAAAATTACTTGCAAATATGATAAAGTACTAGACTCTGGCTAATTCCCAAATGGCCAAAATGCTAACGTTGAGTCGGCATCGTGATTGCAAGCTATGACGTCATACATATCGTTACAAAGTTTTACTCTACTACCGTACACAGTTTTACCCGGTTCGCCGGTACACTGTCACTGTCACGTCACGTCCGCTGTATACAGGGTGTTCCGTAATGAATGGTTAACCCGGCACGTGCGTATGCGGGACCAAGGCGTGGATCCACCCCCTGAATTTCAGTTTTCTATTCCAAGCCGTTTTAGCTCTAGGCCATTTTTTGTGAATTTTTGAAAATGTCTACATTTCCCACATTTATGGGTATCACTTCCACAGTTTAAGTCAGAGCACCAACTTTTTTCTATTAATATCTTCCCTAATAATGGTGTTTCTAAATTGCATGTAAATTATTGCGTTAGTTGGGCGTAATAAAGTACAAGACGTCCCTAAACCTAAATTTTAGTTTAATGTTTTTTTATGTGCTAACTTTGAGCATCTGTGGTGTAAAAACAAAGTGTGTACAACCATTTTAAAAACTAGCCCACATTATGAGGATTCTAAAACAGTAGCCAAGTATGTACTTTAGATCATGAAATTTCTGAGATATTGCCATTCGAGTATCGAAATAGGTAATTTTAGTTACAAAATCCCAATAGACAGATTGCTAAAAAAAGTTTCATTTTTGATTAAAATTCTTTTTCAGGGTTTGCGGGAGATTGAATTCAACAACAAACACTGAGAAACATCAAGGTAACAACGACGCCAACAACAGTAAAAACACCAACAACAACCAAATCTGGAACATTCGACGAAGCAAAATCCGTGAACGTAACGTTACTATCCATTTTACCACTGGCGCAAGTACATCACTAGATGGCGCCAGTTGTAAAAATAAATCGCGCCTTTATTATATTTGTATTTGTTGTTATAGCGGCTACAGAAACACATCATCTGTGAAAATTTCAACTGTCTAGCTATAGCCGCTATAACAACAAATACAAATAAAATAAAGGCGCGATTTATTTTTACAACTGGCGCCATCTAGTGATGTACTTGCGCCAGTGGTAAAATGGATAGTAACGTTACGTTCACGGATTTTGCTTCGTCGAATGTTCCAGATTTGGTTGTTGTTGGTGTTTTTACTGTTGTTGGCGTCGTTGTTACCTTGATGTTTCTCAGTGTTTGTTGATGAATTCAATGTCCCGCAAACCCTGACAAAGAATTTTAATCAAAAATGAAACTTTTTTTAACAAACTGTCTATTGAGATTTTGTAACTAAAATCACTTATTTCGATACTCAAATGGCAATATATCCGAAATTTCATGATGTAAAGTACATACTTGGCTACGGTTTTAAAATCCTCATAATGTGGGCTAGTTTTTAAAATGGTTGTACACATAGGTCCTGCACTTTGTTTTTACATCAGAGGTGCTCAAAGTTGTCAGAAAAAAAAACATTAAACTAAAATTGATGTTTAGGGACGTCTTGTACTTTATTCCGCCCAGCTAACGAAATAATTTAAATGCAATATACAAACACCATTATTAGGAAAGATATTAATAGAAAAAAATGGCGCTATGACTTAAACTGTGGGCGTGATACCCATAAATGTGGGAAAAGGTAGAAATTTTCAAAATTTCACTAAAAATGGCCTAGAGCTCAAACGGCTTGGCATAGAAAACTGAAATTCAGGGGGTGGATCCACGCCTTGGCCCCGCATACGCACGTGCCGGGTTAACCATTCATTACGGAACACCCTGTATATGTAATTTATTAGAATACCTACATATACCTTTTCATATATTATTTATTACTATACGGTGTTACGCAGCGTACTACGTGGACGATTGGATGCGAACGCGATTGTAAAGCGATCCGATCCGGTGCGGTGCGTGCGGTGCGGAAACAAGGAACAGTCGATAGCTATTGAAGTGTCCTACGTGACCAAATGCACGTAAAGTGCAATGCGGCGCGATTTTCGACTGTTCCTTGTTTCCGCGCCGCACCGCGCCGCATCGCGTTCGCATCCGAACGCCCACGTAGGACGCTGCGTTAGTCTAGATAGTGGTATACTTTTTTTTAATTCAAGACTACAATCTG
The DNA here is from genome assembly GCA_958496205.1 of Idaea biselata. Taxonomy (NCBI): domain Eukaryota; kingdom Metazoa; phylum Arthropoda; class Insecta; order Lepidoptera; family Geometridae; genus Idaea; species Idaea biselata. Next base: position 27,466,036 of record OY292394.1, on the reverse strand, counting down.
ACGCGTTAGTTCTTTGTATTTGACATTTGTTTAATCAAGAAGGTGTGTCAAATCGTAGTCTACAATTAACGAACGAGATAAAGCTAGCTATAGATACATACCTACTTTCATTCCGACGTTCATGCGTTCGAATCCCAGCCGACCGCGCACCAATGTCTTTTTCTTTCCGAAAAGTTATGTTCGTTATTAACATCGCTCTTACGGTGAAGGAAAACATCGTGAGGAAACTCACTGCTTTGATAGGTCTAGACGTATTTCCTTTGGGCATGGCTGTTCTTTCCTTTGGGCATGGCTGACTAGGCAGGAAACCCTCCCAGTAGATTGTCCAGATTGTCCAGCACCTATACTGGGTGATATAGGTGCTGGGCAAGCCTACTTCATCTAATAATGTCCCGGGCACTACAGCGCTATAAAAAGCATGAATTAAAAGTTGGTTGCGCTGTATTAATCATCTAAAATTAGATAAATAAATAAATAATAAATAAGTTTATTCATTGAAAGAGGGTACAAACAAAACTTAATGTAACATGCACAATTTGTGACTTATTATATGAAATAAAAAGATGAGATAAAAAGGTCAATTATTATATTACAATAAAAAATCATTCAACAGGTCAATTAACGCTGGACAGCTGACCAATTTGCGTTTCCCTCCGTTATTCTATCATGTTCAAGGTGATGCAGCATTCCACATCATTCAAAACATGCATAAGTATGTACTTGCATGACATGTCTTGTCAGGAGACACCTATTCATGTCTTCTCTGATGTTTCCACAATTGAATTACCTACGTGTCTCGTAAACTTAAGTTGTTATTTGAATGTCTTGATAGGTATCTGTAATGTGATCGCCATTGGTGTTGATCACATTTCTGTCATTTTCAAAGGGTTTTTTTCCTATATCGAACAATTCACGATTTGCTAAAACGGTAAGAGGAAAGGATACCTAGTCGTTTTCACACAAACGTAGTCAGCTGGTTAAATGAAATCTAGAAAAAATAGAAGGAATATGAAAAAAATCTAAACGTAGGGGCATGGTCATGGCTGATATAGGTTTTATGGGATAAACATAGTCTATCTAATGTCTTTATCCAGGGAGAAAACAGTCGACTACGTTTGTAAAGTGTGTATGGAAAAAAGAGTAGGTATCCTTACCTACTTTAAACTTCCCTTAAAAATTCGTTTGTCTGTAGTCCTGGCGCCTAATCCGGTTAAAGACTTGAAATGATTGTACTAGCTGTGTCCCGTGGATTCATCCGCGTAACTCCCGATCTCGCGGAATGTTCCAAAAACCCTTTCTTAGTGGATAGTAATTTATCACAAAGAACACACCCTCCAATTTTATGTACCTACGACCAGGGGTTTGGGCTCTGCATCGATGCCTCCGGGGTGTATTGGCCCAAATGTCAATATGTCCAAATGTTAGTACGTCCGAATGTCAAATCGTCCAGGGACACAATAGCCAGTTGCCAAAATGTCCAATGAACATAACCTCCAGTTGACAAAATTTCCAAGTGCCGAATCGCCTAATTGTCATAATGTTTGGCGATTGTTACGTCCAGTTGCCAAAACGTCCAATTTGCCGAATCGTCCGATTTTCAAGCGTTAAGGAGCAGAATGTCCAATATAAAATATTGTTTTAAAAATACTTACAAAATTTAATTGCAAATTGACTTAGAAGATAATGAAGTTAAAAAGTTAATGGAGGCAATGGATGAAAAAAACAAAAGACGATCGAACTAAATACAAAAGACGATCGAAGTAGAGACAAAAGTCGATCGGAGTAGACACAAAAGACGATCGGGGTATAAACAAAATCCGATCGGTTTAGAAACAAAAAAAAACATCGGAATAGAAACAAAAAGCGATCGGAGTAAAAACAAAAGAGGATCAAAATAGGTACCATGTATGACAGACAGATAGACATCCTGTCAAACTTACACCGATGATAACCATTGACACAAGACCACTACTTTCTTAGCATAAGTGAGCTCTACGCGATCTTAATATTAGATGACAGCTGTCAAACTTAAAACGTCAATATCTAGGAAACTATTGATTCATAAATAGGGCAATGGCCATAATTAAAAAAATAAAAAACCTAGTGAGAGATCATAATGAACACGTAATTCATTATCGCCGTTAATCAAACAAAGCTCAAACGTTTAGACGTCAGACGTAATGGCACCTAGACGTTGGACATTTTAACTTTCGGGCCAATTAAACCAGTGGTCTTGATGGCTTCTGGACCTAACGACATCCTGGACAGTTAAGCACTCGGGCTAAATTGACCAGTGGACGTTGTGGCTTCTGGACATTATGACATGCTGGACATTTTAACACTCGGGCCAAATAGACTTGTGGTGTTTATGGCATCTGGACATCTAGACCCCTTGGACATTTTAACACTTGGGCCAATACGCCCCGGGGGCGCATCGATATATAGGTCAGTCAAGACTTTGAATTTTATATGACGTATAGATAGATAAAAGATAAACATTAGTACTTACTCTACCTACTATTTAATTCGCAGTGTGCTCTCAAAGACTATTATTAAAAATGACAAGATTTAATTGATAAACGCATCGAGAAAACAACGGCAATAAAACTCTTTTAAAGATCTGCGTGCCTCAAACGATTTTGTTGGACGAATCGAATCGAACAAAATTTGACTATGAAGACGCAAATTTCGATGTGGCTCGTTGGGTGAACCTGCGACGACGGTTACGGGTTCCATTCCCGCCGGTGACAAATACTTATGCTTAAATATAAATATTTTATTGTGGTCTGGGTGTTTCTCAAATTATGATGTGCAAGTGACAAACGAAAAATAAATATAAGTATAAGATCCGTTGTCTAGTCACCATAACACAAGCTTAGTAGCTTATCATGGGGCAAGATGGCGCTATTCAGAAATACATATATTGAAACCCATATTCAATTCGGCGTCGAGATGGACGCGCAATTTGCTTTGTTGTCAAAGATGTCGACAGTCAAAAAAGTGAGAATACCTACAAATTGAAAATGTTAAATGGATACTTCGTTTTTTAATTGTAGACTATGATTTGCCACATCTTCCTGAAGAAAAAATGTCAAATGCAAAGAACTAACACGTCAGATTGTGGTCTAGAATTTAAAAAAACGTAGTATAGCGGCCTGCAGCTCTAAAATAAACGATTCAGCAATCACGTATCTAATTATACACTCTTCCTAGTGATTACATGTGGACCGTATGACAATAATATTAGTCACAGTGGCCTAATGGCGTTATTTAAATTTTGATACTCTTCTTAAATTACGATGGACTAGATTTAAGTAGGTGTATACGAAAATATAGATAATATTTTAATCTTATTAAAGTACTTGGTGCGCCTTGCCATTTCACCCACGTCCGGGATCGAGATCGGGTTCGGGATAGTAGCATTAGTGAAGTATATTAATAAACATGTAATTGTTCTTGATCCTCCTGATCCGGGAAATTGGGGATCCAGAAATAAGTGAGGCTTATGAAACTTCGTGGGTCAAATAGGGGGCTAAAGGAGAACGCCCAATCTTACCGCAATCGATTCAGTAGTTTTTTCGCGACTTTGATACATACCCACTTAACTAGAATTAATATTTATGATATTAATAAGGTTTTTTTTATTTCGAATTCGAATTTTTATGATAAATTGTTTATTATTAGCGCGTAACACTAAAATATTTATTATGAATTTGAGTAGGTACTCATTTTACATCATAGGGGTTAGGCAGTAAGACGCCACGGGAATCTACTTCGATTTGGCGAATGTCCCATGCGATGCATTCGCGCATAAGACATTTGGCCTAGGACATGTCGGTTTCCTCACAATGTTTTCCATCACCGTAAGAGCGATGTTATTAACTATTTTAATAAAGAAAATTTAACTTGTAGTATGTGTAGCCACTACTCTCATGTGGTGTTAGATGTAGCACGCTACAGCTAACACCACAGATTGGTGTTTTCACTTACACCTAGATAATAAGGAAAAACAACCATAGAACGATTTTCAACCTGTCTTAGTAACTGCACCGGCCTACCTATCGGAACACAGAAAAACCGTATCTGCCATTCCTTGTTAAATTGAAGTACATTTTAATTATTAAAACTACTGGTCCAGATCAAGTTTGCATACATTTTTAAAATTACCTCGACGTTCGGGTCACAATGACCGTGTCCGCGAGAAGACAAGACCAGTAATTCTAATAAAAATGGACCTAAGTGTGAATTAAAGTAGTACGTCAAGTTATGATGACCTTCATTGAATCCCAGGTTAAACGTGCTTTGTTATCCCTGATGAATCTAAAGACATATCTCCCATGTTAAGGAACTGGCACGTGTATGCCCGTAGAAAACCTTGTCTGCGAATTCGAACTGCCATTTCTATAAGATGTTAATGATATAACTGTTTGTAGACCCCTGTTTTTAGGGTTTCGTAGTCAATAAGAAATTCTTATGGTTTCGTAATGTCCGTTTGTCTGTCTGTCCGCTGCTTAGCTCAGAGACACTTAGTATTAAGAAACTGTATGTAACTTTCCTTTAAACTGCATTAAATGTACTACTATTGTGAATACATAAACTTGGTTACGTCACATGGCTACAGATTAATCAGCTATTTGCTTGTTAGAGGGTACAAATAACTCAAAAAAACTAGTACAGTACAGCTCAATATTTCGTAAACGTAACCCTAAACTGGAAATATAGTTTTTGAAAACCCACAATGATGTTAAAAGAGCTGTCTAACGATACCCCACAGTTTCTACCACACTAAAAAGGCCAATTAACTGTGCCAAATAATTAAAAACAGACAGACAGACAGACAGACAGCGAAGTCTCAGTAATAGGGTCCCGTTTTTACCTTAAGGTACGGAACCCTAAAAATGCTGATCTTAATAATTTCTAAATAAAAGATCTCCTAGGAAACGTCTTTGACCGCTACAGCGGTTATAGGACCTCCCCTTACTGGTTACCGAAAAAAAACATCGTTTAATGCCCTGAAGCTTAGTTTACAATAGTTTAGTAGGTACTAGTAATTCGTACTTACTGCTTAGAGTTACCTACTTATTGAAAAATAACAATGCCGTTAATACGTAACTAATTGCGTCTCGCGGTTTCACCTGCGTAAGTCCAGGCCCCGTGGAAGTTTCGAAAACCCATTTCTTATCGGATACCTACACGAACACACTCCAAATTTCAGCTTTCTACTATAAGCGGCTGTGCGTTGATTAGCCCGTCAATCAGGACAACGCATTTTATAGGTATAGATTATTAATTACGCGAGAAACATTTACTCGCCTTGCTTTTGCAAATTATCTCAAAGCAGTTGTCTTCAGCAGTGGTAGCATACGAGCACAAGAAACATTGTCTATCAGCAAAAAATGTTCCGTCTTATTTTCTCATAGTTTGTGTAAACTAGTCACATTTTTTTGTTGATCGACAAAAGAGTTTCTAAAGCTCGTATTCTACCACTGCTGGTGTTCACACGATTATAAATAAAATAAAATAAATAAATAATAAATAAATTCTGTGAACAACACACAGCGCCATCTAGCCCCGCGGTAAGCGACTAAGCTTGTGTTACGGTGACTAGACAACGGATATAATACTTATATTTATTTTTCTTTTGTAAATACATACATATTATACATAGAAGGCGTACGATTAGCATACGATTAGCAGGCGACAACTGATTTATAAGTTATGACAAGGTTATACAGCTAATCACTAAAATCGAATCAATTCTTTTGCGTTGCCAGTGCGACTTATCCACAACAAGTGCTCATCAAGTTTACTCTCTTGGTATTAGTGTAAGTGGAAGCATACTAAGCTCGTGTAAACTGCCATTAATCTATTAAAGCCTAAATACCTATCATTAATTGTTGATTCCTGTTTTGCTATTCTAAACACATTAAAATGCTTTTGAATAGTCATTTTATAGCCAACAACACTCTACATAGGTAAACAAAACCGACGAGCACGCTCATAATTTTTATGCGTCTGTTCATAAGTAGTTCAGACGAGATCAAAAGAATAACTTGAGCGTAGTATTTACCTTGCCTCTTAACTATAGCGTCAAGTAATAATACGATCGTTCGTATGCATGAGACGTGGTCGGAGTTCGCATTACGTACATTGATATAACGCAATTGCATATTTTTATAACGCTACCTTCGTAACATCGTAGAATTCATACACCTATTACGTAAGGGTAATACAAAGTACTAAAATAATCTAAAATGCTTTAGTCTCTTAGGTTTTTATGAAAACCATTCGTGAACGTGATGGTTACTCTAATGGGAAACGTGATCACGCACACACTACCTATGTGGGTACACTGTCCATTTCATGTCCCCACGCCTCGTGCGCTCTCCTAAAATTCTAAACGAGTTGAGTATTCTTTTAACCAAAGTACTTCCTTGTCCTACTTGCGTTAAGTTAGAATATTACGTCTGTAACTCGTAAACAATTGTTTATTCTCACTAGCTCCTTTAGCTAGTCCCTTGAAGGAACTACTAAGACTTTTATGTACCTACTGGTACTTCCTCGGTGTTTTCCAAATGAACTACGGGGATTAGATATTTCCTTTAAAGGGTTGTGGTTTCAAATCACAACCGACCGCGCGTCTTTTGTTTTGAAGAAAAATGTATGTGCGCTATTAATATCGCTGTTACGGTGAAGGAAAACGTTGCGCCGAAACACTCGTCTTAAAGTCATGTACGTACGATGCAAATTCAAATTCAATTCAATTCAAAATATTTTTATCATTCCGATATTACAAAATACCACTTTGAATCGTCAATAAACCACTTTGAAACGGCAATGCCCCAAACGTGTAGCGAATCTTTTTAGAGACTCCGTAGTCGCGGTAGTTCCTTCGCAAAAGCTGATGGAACTACTAGGAATACATAGTTTTAGTAGTCACTTCAACAGAACTAATAAAGGAACTGTTATTCTTGAAGAGACAAGCCAAAGGAATGAGTCTGAATAAACGATGACTACGAGGTCGCCGGTCGTGACGATTTTGATGCATTTGATGGAGATTAGGCAAAGCCAGCCCACCAGACTGCTTGCATGTTAAGGGAAAGTCTACGTAGGTACTCTTTCTCCATACAAATGTAGTCGACTATTTCCTCCGTGGATGAAGACATTAGGTAGAGCAAATATGTTTATCCCGTAAAACCTATATCTGCCATGACCATACCCCTAAGTTTTGCTTTTTTTTATTATTTTCTAATTAGAATAGAAATAACATTTAGGAAAATTAGAACATAAATAAACCAAAACGCTGGTTTGGCTGATGTAGGTTTTATGACATAAATATATGTAAACATTATTGCTTAGTGTTAATACACACTTAGGAATTACTGCTTCTTTGAAAAAATGCTTTCAAATCCGGCCGGGTACTAAAGTTTTTGAAAGCATTTTTTCAAAAAAGCAATAAATATAAATATGTTCTCTAATAGTCGGCTACATTTTTAAAGTTTTTATGGAGAAAAGAGTAGGTAGACTTTCCCCTTAGGCCTTTTCTTTGCAACGTAAGCTAACCATAAAAAAAACCGTTACAACTGCAAACGAAACTAAAAGTAGGACCTACATAAATTGTACTTACTTATTACAATTTACCGAGCGACGTACAAAGTCCGTTAGACATTCAAAACTTACAGAAGTTACCGCAAATACCGTAACATATTTGCGGTAACTTCGAAAACTCCATTAGTGTTTGCTGTGAAAATTTAGTTTAAAACTTGTTTACGTATGTAACTAGATTTATTTAACTATACACGAAGTCTCGTAGGTATATTATTCGGTGACAAAGTGACAATGTAACATATTGTAGGTAGTTCCGACTATGTCTCACCCAAATGTAACCTATGTACCTGCACACATAATCTAAGCCGCTGATAGTAGATAGCTGAAATTTAGAGAGTGTGGTCCTTATATGAATAGAATAGAATACAAAACATTTATTGGCAAGAAAAGACCACACATAAAAGAGAAAACATAATAATAATAAAAAAGAACAAAAACTAAAAATTAAATGCAGTTGTCATCCGATAAGAAAAGGTTCATCGTAATTCCCGGGTTCGGGAACGTGGGTGTAACCCAGCTAGTTTCTTAAAGCAGTCGATAGGTCAAGTTAGAGGCCTTAAGAAGACCTGAAAACTTTCACTGGGTGAGCCACACACACTATACGAATATCTTAATAAATGTTACAGTATCTACTATACTCTAGGAATCTAGTTAAATAGCGGATGGCACTAAATTCATTGGAGTTTTGCAAGGGTTTTGATAAAAAAATACTCTTTAGAACTTAATACAAAAGTTTCACTTTACTGACCTTTGTCTGTTCATTAAAACTTTCCCAAATATAACGAAGTTTTTCTCGTCGTCGTCATGAATCCTTTTCGTTGAAAGCGGTCTTCGAAATGATATTAACGGTTAAGAGGAGTATATACGCCAACGACCTTGAAACTGAAAATTCCTGTCGGGCTCATCGAAAATTGTTGATTATTTCATGACGGAATGACGTAGAACTTTTTTTGTGTACAGATTGTAGGTGACATTGTTTCCTACATTTCGGTGTAGTTTTAAGACATGAACCTCCTATTGGTGCAAAGCCTATCCAAATTTTAGACAAAAAATGTCTGATTTGGCTAAAATGTCGATAGGCTTCAATACGTTTAGACATATTTGTATGGAAACTGCACTAAGATATCGGAAACAATGTCGCCTACAATCTGTACACAAAAAAAAGTTCTACGACATTCCGTCATGAAATAATCAACAATTTTCGATGCGCCCGACATGGATTTTCAGTTTTTCAGAATAGGGCCCTTAAGAGGATAGTCTCCATTCTCTTTCTCCATACAAACGTAGTTTAAATTTTCCTCCCTGAATAAAGACATTAGAGCAAATATGTTTATGCCATAAAACTTATATCATAACTTACACCTTTTTATTTGTTTTCATTTTATTATTTTTTATTATTATTTTAATTAGAAAATGACAGATATAGGTTTTATGGCATAAACATATTTGCTCTAATGTCTTTATCCAGGGAGGAAAATTTAAACTACGTTTGTATGGAGAAAGAGAATGGAGACTATCCTCTTAAATACACGTGTTTTCTTTCACTAATATTATAAAGAGGAAAAATTTGAATTTTTGTGTGTCGTATGTTTGTTATTAATAAACTCAAAAACTACAGGACCGATTTAAAAAAAAAAACATGATTATAAAGCTAGCCTATGTTACTCAGGGCTAATGAGCCCTGAGTAACATAGGCTACTTTTGATCCCGATATTCTCTCGGGATCTGGACTTACGCGGGTGAAACAGCGGGACGCAGCTAGTATTTGATAAACTACGGTTTATCCCAAGTCGATCTGTGAGCCGTGACGTGACACCTGTTTGTGATTTGTAAATCATAAATTATTAGTTTAATTTTTACAGCATTTTAATTTTAATGATCGTAATAAAAGGTTAAATACAATGGGATGACCAGGTAGGCGTTGATTTAATACAAACATGCGGGAAAGTGTACGGAACGGGCTACGAGCCAACTAATCAATACGTTATACCTACTTTTTTGTTAGAAACTCAAGGTCGTTTAGAGTTGAAGTTGAAACTAGTCGATTTTTAATTGAAATGGTAACTAATTATTAAAATCATATAAATATTAAATGTAGGTCGTATTTTGTATACTTTATTCTATATTTTTCTCTTTATTAACTTCATTAAACTTTTCAAAGTTAGAACGTAGTTTTTTAAAATGCCGCACGCACGTTGTTGGTATTTATTAGGGTAGAGCATAATATCGAAAGTGACTACATCGATGTGGTCGCTACATCAAAAACATCCTATCGAAAGGTTACTGAAGCGAAAGTACGCCATTTTGATGGTACGCTACATCGAAAGGACATCATAATCGATGGTACACTGCATCGAAAGTCCACTATACCAAAGGTCGAACATCAAAAAAAAAACATCGCTACATCGAAAGGACAGAAAGGACTTGATTTTCGATTTAGATGTTATGCTCTACACTCTATTTATTACGTATCAAATGGGAGAGTAGCTTTTATTGTCCTTTCATTATTAAGATTTTAGTACTACGAGTATAATCGCTTTTTAAATGTTTAAATATAAAAATTGAGGTTGTCTCTTTAGTAATTGCTTAATAACCATATAAATAAGTTTATAGTAATAACAATGTACCTAATCGTTAATATCGTATTGACTATTGCAATCAATATTATAACAAAATAAGCAATGTTTAGTTTCATACTAAGATTCTTAGGCATAATAATTTTATTAATTTATCCCCAGATTTAGGGCGTTTTTAGTGTCACGCGTTTATGCTTACGCACGCGGGATTTCGATGCAAATTCCTCACGCACGCGGTCGTTCCGCCTGTTCCCTGCCGCACCGGCCGCGACTTGTCGGTCTCGCGAGCCGGTAATTTGCGTTGCGGACATACCCAAGCTGTTAACGTTTTCGTTCATGTGCACGTATTTACGTATCAAACTCATAGTAACTCTCCTGACCTACGTAGTAGACAAGGCACCTGAAATAGCTGAAAGTTACTTCCACCGTGAAAACACAGATGGCTCTATTTCGTTTCGTTGTGCTGCCATCTGGCTAAACTGCCTTGTACTTTTGTGTAACTTTGATGTCTGACAAAATCCATAGATGTCGCTACGTGTATCTTTGATAGCTTTAGTGGAGAGAAGGATTAGGCCAGGCGCACTTTGGTTACCTTTTCGTCCAAATTTCATACGTGCGCTAACGTACGAAGACGTACGAACAATCTCAATCTTTCAAGTACTATGGAAGACTGCATACGCTTTTTCATAGTATTTGGAATAATCTGGGTATAATGGGATTGTTCGTAAGTCCTCGTACGTTAGCGCATGAATGTAATTCGGACGAAAACGTATCCAATGTGCGCCATGCCTTAGTGGCTCTTTGATATTCAGATTTTATAAAATACCTGCTTGTTCCGCTTGTCACACGCATAAGTACGTTCCTATTGTAATCTATATACTAGATATTGTAAATAAAATACACTATTTATAACTAAAGAACGGCTAAACCGATTTGGCTGAAAGTTAGTGGGGAGGTAGCTTAGAACCAGGAGAAGGACATAGGATACTTGTTTGGAACGGAGTTCGCCGGGTCAGCTAGTTTTAGGATAAAAATTAGCCTACAATTAACTTACCAAAGAACGTGTAGGTATTCAAGTTATTGTTTGCAGGGCGTGGTAACACATATACCTACTTACATCGTAAAGATATGTAAGTAAGTAGGTACCTTTATTATGTTTGTAACTGCGACCGCAGGGATAAATTAGTAAACTGCCTAAAACAATCTTAAAAAGCCAAGAAACCCTAAAAGGTAGACCTTTATGTTTAGCTTTTGAAAAGTTTATTATTGTAATTACGTTTTCAATCCGTTTGTATAAATACCACAAATGCCCCCAAATTATGGTTAAATATTATTAGAATTTCGTACTTCAAAAGGAAAAAATAGGAACCGTTATAAGTCCCCTTTTTGCTGGTATGTCTGTCTCCATCAATTTTGTCTGAAAAGAGTAGACATAAGCGAGTTAACATTTTATTTATTTCAGGCAGGTATATATCCCTATTAGACGTATTTAAAAAAATAAATTTTATGAGCAGTTAAAATATATGAGCAAATTTATTATAAATTTACACAATTTTATTCTTTATATTTTTAGGGTTCCGTAGCCAAATGGCAAAAAACGGAACCCTTATAGATTCGTCATGTCTGTCTGTCTGTCTGTCCGTCCGTCCGTATGTCACAGCCACTTTTCTCCGAAACTATAAGAGCTATACTGTTGAAACTTGGTAAGTAGATGTATTCTGTGAACCGCATTAAGATTTTTACATAAAAATAGAAAAAAAATAATACATTTTTGGGGTTCCCCATACTAAGAACTGAAACTCAAAAAAATTTTTTTCACCAAACCTATACATGTGGGGTATCTATGGATAGGTCTTCAAAAATGATATTGAGGTTTCTAAAATCATTTTTTTCTAAACTGAGTAGTTTGCGCGAGAGACACTTCCAAAGTGGTAAAATGTTGGTCCCCCCCCCCTGTAACTTCTTAATTAATGGAATGATAAGACTAAAAAAAGTATATGATGTACATTACTATGCAAACATTCAACGAAAATTGGTTTGAACCAGATCCAGTAGGTAGTTTTTTTTTAAAACGTCATAAATCGTAAACCGCAATTTACGTTTCAAAACAAAATCTGTAGTATAGATAATGGTACGGAACCCTTCGTGCGCGAGTTCGACTCGCACTTGACCGGTTTTTCCTTTGCTTTTAAAGGATAATTTTTGAATATTTTTTAAACTTTACGTGTACCGCAATTAAACAAATTTTCCATAATCATAGCAGCTATAATTATTTATAAATTATCCCATACATTCCGTACTGAATTCAAGCACCTACTTACGGTAATAGTTTTTCACGATTTACTGAAAATCTGAAACTTTATCCTAAGAGCGGCGCTTGGTCTATTATTGTAAAAAAAGTTTGTCAAAAAAACATGGTGAGTGGTGATAGTTTGCACTTTGCGTCGATTCTGATTACTTCTACCTTAATGTTGGTCTGTCTCTACGAATGATTTGTTCCCCATTTAAAACTACATTATTGTGTGAAACAGCGTGCCTTCTATCACCCCACCCTCGTTACTTCATTTCACGTCGTTTATTGATATTCTTCTGCTTGTGATAGTCGTTAATGTGCGATATTGAGTCATTTGTCGTTTTGCCCGCGTAAAGTTCACATTTTTTTAAAGAACCGAAAATCTCTTTCTATGTGTTAAATAAAAACAGGTTCTTATTCCAGTAGGTACCGGGTATTCCCGGTATTTTCCGATCTAGGATTTCCCATATATTTTATTTTCTCTAATGTTTTTATCCAGTTAAGAAGCAGTCGACTTCGTTTGTAAAGTTTATATGGAGAAAAGAGTAGGTAGACTTTCAATTAATCCTAACCGTATTTTTAACTTACTATGAGAAGCTTGCCTTATCCTTTCCTAATCCATTATGTGTGTTCGGCACAGCTTGTCTTTCTCCTCCACTAATTTACTATAAAAAATTTGACGTGAGAATACCGAAATATACTCGTATATCTTTGTCGGCCTAAAATAAACCATCCGAATCAGTTCCAATACGATTCTAAATCAAAATTGTATCTGACTTGCAAGCGAATTAATCAGGCAGGTTACGTGTCATTAAAATTCTAAGGACGTCCGAAGGTTTCTGAGCTTGACCACGTTCAATCTATTTTAGTACCTATACGTAAAAAGTCGATACGAAATTTATTCTTTTCTGTTTGTAACCCGACCGATTAAGGTCGTCGTTGTTCTTGCTGTTTCTTTTGTGGTTGGCAAGGTCTATTATACGTATACTGTGCAATTTGTAGATTAGGGGGTTTATAACGTAAGAGCGCGTAAATCCCGGATCGAGAATGGGATTTAAAATAACCTATGTCTTATTACTTTATGTCTGGTCTGGGTGTCCCTCTATGTATAATATGTATGTATTTACAAAAGAAAAATAAATATAAGTATTATATCCGTTGTCTAGTCACCGTAACACAAGCTTAGTCGCTTACCACGGGGCTAGATGGCGCTGTGTGTTGTTCACAGAATTTATTTATTTATTTACTCCAGGGGAACCATAAAATAAAATGGCGATGAAACGAGATAGCTTGAAGGCTAAGTAAAATTAAAAAAACGATTTATAGCTGTAGCTAGTAAAGCTATAAATCGATTTTTTAATTGTAGACCACGGTTTCAATCATTATGCTGAACAAAAAACAATTACAAAGAATATACATAATATCAAGTTTATGAACAATCTTTTCTTATAATTTTGTGGGAATCACCAAATAGTGTGCAGGTCAAATCATGGAGCTTTAATGGAATCTCGTTAAGCAAACTAAATAAATTTAGATTTTTTATTAAAAGCTTATTTCTATATTACCTAGGTACTTATTGTTTTTACTAAGGCTATTATCGTGCAAGGTTAACTTACCAACACGTAAACCTTGCCACCCTTGCAATTTGCATTCAGAAGGTAGTTTAAAATAGTTTAAAATCATAGGGCGTCAAGGCTAAATATAACATTTACCTATGTTCCATGTAATAACTTGCCTTAAAGTCATTTAAGTTATACTAGTTTATGATCTGTAATTATAACTTGGCTTTACTTCGTTTAACTCCCTTCAGATTTCATTGATTATACACAGGGAAAGTAAATAATATTATTAGCTAGGCATTAGTCTTCCTAAATGAATTACGCAGTATACTTTTTTCGAAACTGAAGGAAGGTCCTACAGTACAGTATTTCGTTTATATTTACTCTCTGTATTTATAGATCCGACTCCCAAGGGTCTATTCATTTGACTTATCTTGTAAATAATAACATGTTTCGGGGCTCTTGGAGATTTCGAAGATGTTATAAATATGCTTGTTTTGGTATGAGCCTTTCTTATAGGTATAGGAGAAGTACCCGTGGATAGTAGTTTGATTAATATAATCTATACAGATAAAATTCAAAGACTTATTCCCAATCGGGCCACTCCTTCAATTGTTTCACTGTTTTGCTTCCATACATTGAGTTCCAATCGGGGCAAAACAAAATTAGATAGTCATTTTAATGTGAAAATATTTTCATACTTCATTTCCTCTTCGGGCCAAAACGATTTTGGTACGGTCAACAAAAAAAAGAGTTAATTTCTAATAGACTAAAGAGTAAAAGCACACACTACAATATTTGAAACTGTAACGATTACTGTTGCGTCACTTACATGTAGTACCTAAGTGTTTTTGGCTTATAAGTTTCCACTCGAGACTTGTATTTAGCTTAGGATTAAAATAAAACAATCACGAAATAGTAAGGAGAAGGATGTAGTGGACAATTGGTCAAGCCAAAAAATAGTGTCAATTGGTCAAGCGTATAGTTACCGCAAACGAAAGTGTCAATTGGTCAAGTCTTCGAAGAGTGTCAACTGGTCAAGTTCTTTTTTTTTAATACAACAAAAGACGATCGGAGTAGAAACAAAAGACGATCGTTAAGAAAACAAAAGGCGATCGAAATGGAAACAAAAGACGATCGAAAAAGGCACAAAATATGACAGCAAGACAGCCTGTCAAACTTGAACTGATAAGTAATGTCTCGGAAACGATTGATCCTAGATCACTACTTCCTTAGCATAAGTGATAGAGCTCTTCAAGATCTTCGTTTTAGATGACAGCTGTCAAACTTAAAACGTCAATGTCTCGTAAACTATTAAACCTAGACGACTACTTCGTTAGCATAAGTGATAGTGCTCTTCAAAATCTTCATTTTGGATGACAGCTGTCAAACTTAAAACGTCAATATCTCGGAAACTATTGGCCCTAGACCACTACTACCTTAGCATAAGTGATAGAGCTCGTCAAGATCTTCATTTTGGATGACAGCTGTCAAACTTAAAATGTCAATATCGAAGTGCCCTATTACTTATGCTAACAAAGTAGTGGTCTAGGGTCAATAGTTTCCAAAATATTGACGTTTAAAGTTTGACAGCTGTCATCCGAAACGAAGATCTTGAAGAGCACTATCACTTATCCTAAGGAAGTAGTGGTCTAGGGTCAATAGTTTCCGAGATATTATCGGTTCAAGTTTGACAGGCTGTCTGGCTGTCATAAAAAAAAACTATTTTTTTAATTTAAAAAATAAAAAAGACACCACTGAGATTCTATTGTGGACACCACTGAGATTCTATTGTGGTTTAGTGTAATACGGACCCAGAGAAGTACTCGCTTCAATACTTCGATCGATAGGAAAGTTTGTTTTTACCTAAAATACAATAACTTTGTTCTTGTGACGACATAGCTAGATGTTTTGTTACAACATTATTAAAGAAACCCACGAGCGTACGAGCGTATATTGGTGTAACATTTCTTCGAGCCTTTGCACGAGCGCAACATTTCAAGAATTCATTCTTTCTTGAAATGTTGCGCTCGTGCAAAGGCTCGAAGAAATGTTACACCAATATACGCTCGTACGCTCGTGGGTTTTTTTAATTTAAGTTACAACTAAATGTTGCGGGTAAAAGCACACTCGCTGTGCGCATTACCCCGAACAGGCGCCGAGCATTCGCACGTTCATGGAAATGGTTTGGAAACTGAGCTTTTTCCTGTATTGTACCATTCTTCAGATTGTTACATTACATAGAAATGAAAATGCTCCCCAGAAATATATTGTTGTTTTGAGTATAATGGATTAAAAGACCCGTAAAGTAATTCATTAAAACTTCTGAACGCTTTTACTCTAAAACTTCCTGTAATGTTTATACCAAAAGCTACAAAGTTAGAAATAAATGTTTCTATTTTTAAATAAATAACCTTATTTCCGTGTAACGCCGGCAAAGAATATAGGGCTACCCCATATCTTCCCGTTTGGTACCATGTAGCCCCAGCATAGAATAGTTCTACCCTATAACTTCCTGTGGGTGTCGTAAAAGGCGACTTAGGGATTGGGGGAAGACTAGCGAATCTGGAGTTCTCCCCACGTATACATGGGTAAACAACTTGGTCACAGGAGGGTTGGTGTCAGGCAGGCGTAAAATGATTGCCAATTATTTTTTCAGTAGGTATGGTCAATGAAGACTTAGGTACTGTACTGACCCCGAGTAGCTTGGGATTACTGCAGGAAGAAGAAGATCCTAAAATAAATTAACTTTTACCTTATGACTTCATGTTAGGTCACGCGCAGTATTTGTTATTAAATTTAAAATAAATGGTTTTCACAAGAGTTCTATATTAGCTAACTTTTGACATATGCTTATTTTCCAGAAAACAACGCGATTAAAACAGAAAGATGAGTTGTTTTTCATATCAGCATCGCGAAAAGTATAAAATTATCTAAAGATTACATATTTATGTCCTGAAACGTTCGAAATCTATTTTCATAACACCTCGTGCCTTTATCTTAGAAATTAATGAGATGTTACAAAATCGCAACTCATTGATTCGCGCGAACAGAACACATTATAGCCGACTAGCAACATTCCGCGGTTACACCTGCGTATGTTCCTGTTCCTGTTCCTGATCCTGTAGGATTATCGGGATATAGAGAAATCTATCTATCTACATTCCAAATTTCAGCGCAATCGGTCCAGTAGTTTTAATTAGCATAAAAGAGTAACAAATTCACGCATAAGTATACAAAATAATGTTTTACCGATTCCAAAAATTATTTTACCAATTGAAAGCTACATTATCGAGGAGTAACATAGGGTATTTTTGATTCCATATTCCCACGGGATCGGGAATTACGAGGGTAAAATCGTGGGCTCTGCTATTTTGTATAATAGTGTTAAGACAGGTGTTTCCGAAAAATATTGACTTAGTTTTCGCTCCTCTGAAACTCGGGAGACTATTGACTTTTGACTAGCGGGACGAATATTGACTTGTTAGAAGATATAAAATGTAACTTGTTATACCTACAGCTTCAATTACAACAAAAACATCCTTACAACCAAAAAGAATAAGGATAGAAAAACAAGTTAATATGAGGAGAACATAATATAATGTAGTTATCTTTCAGCTTAAGGCCACTATTTGACGGGCGAATCGAAGCGTACTTTCCATACCACGAGATTAAAATGAAAGACCTCTTTTCTACACCTTAAGGACGAGGCGACTCTTACCATTTCCATACAAACTTAATACCAAAATAAATTATGAAAAATTTAGTTTTCTATCTTAATATCGATATTATTCGGATTAAGATTTTACTTTTAAAGGGTCCCCACCGCAAGGTTTTCCAAAATATTCATTCGAAATGAAATAAAACGGAGAAACATTTTTTCATTGAAAAATGCTTCTCTGTTTTATTTGAATGTGAATGAATATTTTAATATCGATATTAAGGTAGAAAACTTAATTTTTCATAATTTCTTTTGGTATTAAGTTTGTATGGAAATGGTAAGAGTCGCCTCGTTCTTAACATTATCCGATGCCAGTAATTATTTATTTTGTGACATGATTACACTATAAAAACACGTGACCAATGGAAACTATTGATATTCCCGTGTTGGAAACTGGTGAGTAAAATCAGTAAAATTCAGTTTTTCTCACTAAGGTCAGTAAAAGTTAGTTTTTTCGTAAAATGGTCGCTTAAGTCAGTATTTCATTTTCACCTTTTGGTCAACGTTTTTTTTAATCAACCAGGTGATTACTCTAACTTGCCTCTCCGGTAAACGGATTTTATTAATGCAAATCATTCCAAGAAGCTACATCGTCGTCAAATATCGCTGACGATGTTGGTTTAGCTACACAGTCCAAGAATATGAGGCTTTTTTGTGTAAAACACATCTAATATATAAAATTTCCATGTCACAGTGTTAGTTACCGTACTCCTCCGAAACGGCAAGACCGATTTTTATGAGATTTTGTATACGTATTCAGTAGGTCTGAGAATCGGCTACTATCTATAATTTATAAGGCAAAACAACGTTTGCCGGGTCAGCTAGTTGTGTATAAAATTGGCTGCTTTATTTTTTATTGTTAAACCAGCGTGCGAGCATATCAAAAAGATCTCTGAAGCTAGGTTTCTGAATGCTGTGCTAGATAATTTCTCATTATCTCTAACAAAAGAAAGATATTTAACATGCAATACTTTAGCTCGTTTTTCAAATCCGAAATGCTAAAAGACATCGACGACTCACACTACGTTCTATTCTTCGAAAAGATTTGTAATGCGCTTTAAATGAAAAAGAACTACAAGTGCAGATTAGATTTTGGTCTAACACTAAAAATATTGTGATGAGCACTCATTTTTTATAGGAGAAGCTTTAGTTGATACCAGAATTTGGTCAGTAAATGGTCAGTATTTTAGGGGGTTTGGGTCAGTTAAATCAGTATTTTAACCATAGGATCTGTTTCCACTCCTGAATATAGGAAATATGGATGATATTATATACTAGAACGGGCCGTGTCCGAAATGCGGCGTTTATACCGCATACCGTTTTGCGATATCGATTTGATAACATTTTCTATGGGGATCGCATCGAATTTACTGGTACGACACACAATGGACACACGCTGCGGTATTACCGCAAAAACGCATGCGGTGGTATCGCCAGGAAAAACGCAGCTGAGTAAGGAATCGAGGCGCACGTAAAGAGGCACCTGTGTGGGGGTGGCTTTATTGTAATTTATCTATATCTATACTAATATTATAAAGCGGAAGAGTTTGTTTGTTTGAACGCGCTAATCTCAGGAACCACTGGTCCAATTTAAAAAATTCTTTCGTTGTTGGATAGTCCATTTATTGAGGAAGGCTATAGGCTATTTTTGATCCCGATATTCCCACGGGATCGGGACTTATGCGGGTGAAACCGCGGGGAGCTGCTAGTCTTTTAATATAATGCAATACATATGTTGAGTTGTCATTTATTTAACGTCAGATACGCCACACCTCTACACTTATGGAAAAAAGTTATTGATTGAAAAATACAGGGTGGTCCAACTAGTGACGTCAATAAACTTTTTTTAGATTCCTCACACCTGGGGGTATCCGAAAATACCCCATGTATGTTCTGCGATTTTTTGTAGTTTAGGAGTTATGGCCTTTTTTCTCATTTTCTACTAAAATGCGAACACTGAGACCTATTTGGTTATACTAACTGCAATAATTTAGATAATTGGCTGATTTCTTTTCAAATGTGGAGCTGAATAATAGGGCCATGTTACCTGTTATAAAAATAAGGCGTACCACAAAACAAACTGTTACAAATAAAAAAAGTATTCCATAAAGAGAGCGTAGACAAAACGCTATAAACACTTTAAAGAGCAATTAAAAGAAAAACTCGCCTATTATTTTTTTTCCAAACTAACTTCAAAAACTTCCTTACTTTATTAGCTATCTACCCTATAATTTTTATTGGTCTATCATTACAGGATCATATCAAAAATTTTATTTTAAAATTCCTTGGTCGAAAATTTTAGTAGAAAATGAGAAAAAAGGCCATAACTCCTAAACTACAAAAAATCGCAGAACATATATGGGGTATTTTCGGATACCCCCAGGTGTGAGGAATCTAAAAAAAGTTTATTGACGTCACTAGTTGGACCACCCTGTATATTATAGCACAGTTTTTCAAAATCAATCATGTTCCCTATTAAGATATGCATGCATGCCGGTGTAGCCCCAGCATAGAATAGGGTTACCCCATATCTTTCCGTGGGTGTTGTAAAAGGCGACTAAGGGGTTTGAGGGAGCCTAGCAAACCCTAAGTTCTTCCCATATGGTAGCGAATAGACTGCTTGGCCGCCCCTATGAGGGTTGGTGTCAGGCAGGCGACCGGCCGTAAAAATATTGCCTAACTATTTCCAGAAATATAGTTAATGATGACTAACCTACTGCACCGACCCCAAATAATTTGGGGCGGACCCCTGGCTCCCGACAGGGATGCAACCGGGAACATCGCTCAGATGAGAAGATTAAGAGATAAATGCGAAATTTCTGTCCGTGTAAATTTAATACATTTCCTCAGAGCTCCGTTAAGAATGTTCGTGGTTTTAGAGTAGAAATATTTTATTCTCGGAGCATTTTTCACTGCGGACTACGAGCATGTTGTACACAAGGGTACAAATGACCAGTAATTCAATTAGGTAGACAGTAGTGCGATCTTATAAATGGGAATTTATTTTATCTATTTCTATTTGTTTCTTAGGAATATCTGCGGGTTTTAGCACATTCCCTTTTTATTATAAGCTTTGCGTTGGTGGTGAGTGGTGAGTAACTGTAGGTGGGTGAAGGTTAGGTAGGTACCTTCGATCCTAAGCTCGATTACATTGGAAACTTAGTTAAGGCCCCATACATCCTCAATAACGTGACAGTGATAGCGCTACCCAATTTCTGACGAGTTTAATAAAAACGTAAGATGCGACTATGCAAAATTGTAGAGCGTAAAATCAAACAATTGCTAATTACAAGATAACAAAACCTTAATTTTGAAGTTAATGTCTTGTTTGTCAGTGGTTTGTGGTAATAGTGTCATGTTGCAACTAATACAACTTTGTATATGAACTGAACTGAGTTCAAATCATATAAACCACGTAGTGAACTAAGTTCAGTTCATATAACAAAGTTTTATTAGTTTAGGTATAATATTGACTGACTACTGCTGTACAATTGTAAAATGAAGAGGGAAGTTTGTGATTTTTTTACCGTCGATAAAATTTTCAGAAATCGTGTAAAACTTCACTGTCCACAGTCTGTCCGTCTCCAAGATGTATTTCCGGTGCCGCTATTTTACGTAGCTTGCAAAAATAGACTTTGCTCAGTTTGAATTTTATATAAGGTATTGACTTTTCTGTTTCTTTTATCCAACGAAGGATTTTATCCTATTCCAAACGGATACGAACAACAACTCATGTTAAAGAATAAAGTATAGTTTTAGACCTGATCGACTATAATACATACAAATACATATAATAAAACTCTATCTGGCCGTTTTTGCAGTCTGTTTCCATATACAGGGAGTTGGAGTTTAGGTTGCTGCCTAAATACGTTATTCTACACGTCTAGGTAAACAACCTTTTATACTATGACTCTTGGAAATTCGAAGTAGTTATAGAAATGTTTGAGCTTAAAGTTTACTTAAAAATCATCTGTTTCTGAGAGTTGGAGGTCATTGACCTTAAATTGACCCTTTATTTCGTTTGGACTATGTACTACAATCAATGTGTAATGGAAAACGATACTAATCTGCAATCAGCAAGCGTCCTTTAGCGAAAAGTGCTAGACTTTTTGCTAAACGTCGACTCTTCCTTCATTATAAAAATGTCCGCGGTTACACCCGCGTAATAGTCCAGTCCCTGTTACATTTTTGCAAATTGATTACTATCAAGCTAGTTTTCCGTGAGTAGCTTTATTTTGATGAGACGCCCAACAATTTCCTATACGAAACTCTCGTTTCTGGTAGATAACAGAGTTAGGATCTGTACTACTACTTTTGAGCGTAGGACCGGGATAACGTACCACGCAATTTGTAGGACAATATGATTGTTAAATTATATAAATACTTATTGTAATAAATATTGTTAAAATGAAGCCACTCACGGAAAATTAGCTTGATAGTAGTCCGGGATCCCTGGCAAAATTGTACCAGGGATCCCGGACTCAATGTCCTGAACCCGTAAGGATTTCGAAAAACCTTTCTTATCGGTTGCTTGCACCGTGCGAAGAATTTCTGGTCTCTACTATTAGCGGTTTTGGCTGTGGGTTGATCAGTCAGTCAGTCAGTCAGTCATAAAAAGGCATTCTAAAGATATGGATTATATCGATAATTTCGTTATAACACACAGTAAATTACAGACAGTAAATGAGGTCAATACTTTAAGAAACCCTCCGTGACACAATTAATTTGAAGAAGACAAAGGGAGGATCTTTAAGGGTAAAGTCCACCTACTCTTTTCTCCATACAAACTAAGCAAACGTAGGTAGTCGACTGTTAATGTATATGTTTATGATATAAAACCTATATCAGCCATGACCATGCCCCTACGTTTTGATTTATTTCATATTCTTATTTTTCTAAATTGTATTTCTATTCTAATTAATTAATGATTATTAGAATATGAAAAATAACAAAACGTAGATGTTCCGACGTTTACGGTCATAGCAGATATGTTATACGACATAAACATATTTGCTCTAATGTGTTTATCCAGGGAGCAAACAGTCGACTACGTTTGTATCGAGAAAGAGAAGGTAGACTTTTCTCTTAATAAGAAACATAAACCCTTATTTATCACCTGTATAAAGAGAAGGATAATTCAAATAGATGACATTTTTATTGCTTGTGCAGATATTGGTTTACTGTATCTGACAATACCAAGAAAGTAATGGTCTCAAAATCTTTTAAAAAATAAATAAAATAAACATTGCACGACGTTGCACACAGCGCAATCTAGCCTCAAACTAAGCACTAAGCTTGTGTTATGGGTACTAGACAACGGACATACTACCTTTTATATTTTTTTTGTAAATACACACATACGTAGTAAACTCGCAAACCAGGACCAAATATTTATTTTTTAAGCATAAACACTCGTACTTGCACCAGGTGGGAATCGAACCCGCAACCTTCTGCACTGCAGTCGAGCCTTCCCCCGACGCGCCACAGGGATCATCGAATATGTATATAGTAAAATGCATTATATTTACTGATTGTTTTGCAGTCTGCAACTATTCTGTAACGTTATCTAGTCTCGCCAATGTTCCTCAGGCTACAGACAGGAAGTCACTAACTTTGCCTTAAGATTAGTAGGTACCTATAGAACTATTGAGTTTCTTTGACCACTAACAGTTGAGTAGTATATTGTGTTTTCTTTGCTTTTCTAGGCTTAGTACAATTTCGTTACATTATACACTTCGATTTTTGAAGCGTCGCCCCGGCGGTTTGGTTTAAAAAAAGTTCACAAGCTGATAACGTTGAGAAACTCGCATGTTTTTGATGTGAAACATCTATAGGCGATGGTAAACCTAAAATTTGTCATGGCAAAACAGGCCGTGGCGACGCCTCGCCACGCTATATATACTATACCGAGTCGATGTTTCACTTACTAATACTTACTTTCCTGCACAACTAAAGAACAGAGGCTGCTGTAGTATCGTAGTATCGGTTTACTACGACCATGTCCATTCTCCATGTTTTCTGATAAAGTTCTCGTGTTGCCAGACTAACGTTATCAACTTATTTTTATCATCATATTTTTATTTTCTTGTAAGCTTGACGAAAATCGCTGTGTCACTTTGTAGACTATCGTATGATTTCCCTCGTGTACTGTAAATGCACACTGGTATTATAGAATGCTACATAGTAATCTGATCAAAACAACGTCCTTACATCGGCAGCGACTAGATTGATAGCGATACTAGATTAATACTAGATACGATAAGATCACACAGAAATGGCCTGTGGTCATGTTTGCGCAAAATATTTGTCAGCCCTGCATTTCTCGCCACAATTCGATTTGTAAGCTAACTACGTCCAAGACAAGTTTGTCGTCGTTACACAGAC
This sequence comes from Idaea biselata, assembly GCA_958496205.1. NCBI lineage: Eukaryota > Metazoa > Arthropoda > Insecta > Lepidoptera > Geometridae > Idaea > Idaea biselata. The sequence continues at coordinate 27,441,895 of OY292394.1, read as the reverse complement.
ACGTTTAGTAGCTACGACTATCTTGGAACTCGACTCCCAAGCTTATTAGTTTAACCAAATTTTAGCTTACTTACTTTCCTATCCACTTCAGAAAAAATCAACTGCTAGAAAATAATCACGAGACGCGGCGCGGAACACCTCATCTCTATTCTCTAACTGTTAGATACCATTTTCTCCAAAATCGTTACTTGTCTTCATCATCAATCTGCAATTTCGAAAAGTAGTACAAACACTAAGTAGGCAATTTTAGTACCTCCTTCGAAATGAAATAAAACGGAGAAACATTTTTTTCATTGAAAAATGTTTCTCCGTTTTATTTGAATGTGAATGAATATTTTGGAAAACCTTGCGGTGGGGACCCCTTAAAAGTAAAATCTTAATCCGAATAATATCGATATTAAGAGGAGTATATACGCCAACGACCTTGAAACTGAAAATCCCTGTCGGGCTCATCGAAAATTGTTGATTATTTCATGACGGAATGTCGTAGAACTTTTTTTTGTGTACAGATTGTAGGTGACATTGTTTCCTACATTTTGGTGTAGTTTTAAGACAAGAACCTCCTATTGGTGCAAAGCCTATCCAAATTTTAGACAAAAAATGTCTGATTTGGCTAAAATGTCGATAGGCTTCAATACGTTTTGACATATTTGTATGGAAACTGCACTAAAATATCGGAAACAATGTCGCCTACAATCTGTACACAAAAAAAAAGTTCTACGACATTCCGTCATGAAATAATCAACAATTTTCGATGCGCCCGACATGGATTTTCAGTTTTTCAGAATATTAAGGTAGAAAACTAAATTTTTCATAATTTATTTTGGTATTAAGTTTGTATGGAAATGGTCAGAGTCGCCGCGTTCTTAATGTTTGTAAATAATAGGTAAGTACATATTATTTCGGCGTATATCGATGACAGGTGATACTTTCGCATAGCTCACAGCAATCAATACAAATAAGTTATTTAAGCTTTTATTGCCTTCCATGTCTTATAATTCTCATAAACTACGTCCTCACGCAGCCTATTATAATAAACGTTCGCATAATTGGACACTATTAACAAATCGTGAAAACACAACGAGCAGTATTTGTAAGGTGTACGTTCGTTCTAGTCTTATTATTGTATACTAAGAAAGAACTAATATTATATACTGACTTTTATATCTTAGTATAAAATAATACAAATTATTTTGTACTAACCTTCAACCTTGAATAGCCAATTGTAATACAGAAGGTTCATATTCATATTTATTTCATAAACATGAGTAAATTGAGTAAATATTACATAAGGTGGTAATAAAATTGTAGGTATAAAATATAACAGCCGAATTTCACCATACAGTGTAGGTTTTAGGTATACATATATACGAGCAAAGCTCAAAACCCCTATCGGGTTCATCGAAAATTGTTGATTATTTCATGACGGAATGTTATTGGATATTTTGATTTGCATGGATTGATTGGATTGGTAGCATTGTTTCCTACACTGTATTGTAGTTGCCATGCCAGACTATTATGTCGAACGTTGTTGTAGCTTATCCACATTTTTGACAAAACACCGGTCAATTGCGAGTCGGACTCGCGCACAGAGAATTCCGTACTCATGAACAACTACATATGGGTTCGGAATTCTCGGCGGTGGTAATTGTTGACCAGCAATCAAAGACCCTCCTATTGTATGGATGCCAATTCTATATGTATTATATGTAGTTTACCTCGTATATCCAATCATATCGTAATCGTATGATTTTTAGCTCGTATATCGAATCATACGAAACCGGAGGTTCGTAACCAGTTACTGAAAAGTAAAACATAATCTAATCTTCTTACGAAACTAGTTACTCTTAGTAACTAGTTACGAAAAAAACACGAAACCCAGTTACGAAATAGTCAATCAACCTACCCCTTAACGGCATGAAAAAAATATAAATGTCGTCCTATTTTCACAAACTGAGCAAGAAGGTGTGTAATTAATTTGAATCAAAACAATTATAAAGTCACACACATATTATTGTCAGGCCATATTAGGTAACGGTATAAATTCCTGCCTTTGCAGATTTATTTATTTGTACTTACCAACGATTTCGTCGTCAGCTTTGCTTAAACTGAACAACTAATTAACTTGAATTTTTCTTTTTAGAGATGGGCCGACTTTAGTTTTTGCCGATTAGCAGACTAGCCGGTTTGAAAATTGCCGACTAGTCGGCAATGCTGGTGATTTTCATTCGTGTATAATTAGGGCTATAATATGCCTCTAATTTAACACTTAAAGCCTTATTAATAAACGTGGAGTAAGGTCGGTGTAGTGAGAACAAGCTTTGTCTTTTTTCGTGACAAGAACTTTCAAAGTTGGCAGACAGAAAAAAAAAGTGGTAAGATTACCCCGACCTTGCTCCACGTTTATTAATAAGGCTATTAGACATATTATAACGTAAATGTAATATATAGCTTTCATTCTGAAGTCTCTGCAGTACCCCAGAACTGTATTTTCTCAGATAAAACTTGTAAACGTTTTGATTTAACGGTTTAGGAAACAATACTTATTAAAATCGAGGATACCAGTCATATTTGATGTAAACACGATCCCTGAAAATTTCTCAATTAAGAAAAACACAAATTCCCTCTTAATTTTAGTGAGTCAATATTTTACCTAAGTATACTAATAAAACTTTGTACATAAACGTAACTTAGTTCAATACTTGGTTAATATGATAAGAACTTTAAATTATCTTGTAATTAGCAATTGTTTGATTTTTCGCTCTAAAATTTTGCAAAGTCGCATCTTGTGTCCTTATTTTACACATCGGAAATTCGCTAGCGCTATCGCTGTCACGCTATTGGAGATGTAAGGTCCTTAATACTATAATTATAATTTTACTATCTTGTACTACTTATCGATGGTATTATTGCATAATTGTAAGTTTACGACTAGTCTGCACAATTTGCCTACTAGTCGGCCCATCTCTAGTCTGTTTCTAACCATACAAATATTAGCGACGTCATATATGTCTAGTTATCTCGAATGCCCTTCAAATAGGGTTCAGACACCTTATCACGCCCTAAGCGTGAGTGAGGAGGTTCAGGTGTATTAACATGTCGCAGTAATAAATAGTAAATTGAAGCGTAAAACCTGAGGCCATGGTGTTATTGCGATGGATATAAATCGACTAATAAAATGAACAGCATTTTCTTGAAATAATAAAACTGCCTTGATTTTATTACGTCTTACTTGGAAAGTTATAAATTATTAGTTATGTTGATTTATCTTTTCTGATAACTCAGTGCTCATTTTAAGGACATAATATAAAATATTGCACGATTACACATATTGCAATCTTGCCCTAAATTAAGCACTAGGCTTGTACTATGGGTACTAGACAACGGATATACGTACTACATTTTTTTTGAACTTAAATACAACTATATGATACATAGAAAACCCTCAGACCAGAAACAAATATTTATTTTTAAGCATAAATACTTGCACCCGGCGGCAAACGAACCCGTAACTTTCTGCATTGCAGTCCGAGGCGCCCGAGGCGCGTCTTGATTGAGAATTTAGATAGGCAGGAGGCAGTAGTACCTACACACACTACACTCGGGAATGTATGGACTCTAATACCTTTGAAATGTAAGCTCGCAGCCTCTAGCGCTTTACTGAGTACCTCGACCGTATAACTGGTACAACGTTGTATGTAACCTTCTTGGGTATTGGCGAAGTGAGGGAGCGGCTACTGTATTGACACTTGTATAATGAATAAAGCTAGAAACATACTTAGCCTACACGAGGCCACTCGCGCAACGCGTGACGATATCCGGACTCGTGAATTTGTATGAAATCCTTTTGAGTTAGAAACATACTATCACGCGCAACGGCTTCACGCGCGTTACGTCAAACGTTAAGATCCAGAACGGCGAGGATGGTGCGTGTAGCGCATGTGGGCTAAGTATGTTTCTATCTTTAATGACTATAAATTACGTAAAACCCCTGACGAATAGCAGGAATTTAACTTCGTTTTTGTTTGTTAGGTTTGCCCGTTACCTGTTCGTACCTTTGCCTAACTTTCTAGCCTCTTAAATTATTCATTACTAGCAGCGCCCTGCGGTTTCATTAGCATGAATCTCGATCTCGTTGAAATACTGAGATAAAAACTTAGATAGACCATGCAGTCTAAACTAGATGCCATGATATATTGAGATATGGATCTCAGTATATCCTGGTTTCCAGTTTTATTAAAATAGAACTTAAATGTCGCTGACTATACACAAACAAAAACATCTCAAACATTTTTGATTTTTGGTTATAAATATCTGGTTTATTATACTAGATTATAATATGTAATATCACCTGTAGTTTAAATCTTCTCTATATAATGCTTTGTCCTCACTGAGTGACTGATGGATCCCACAACCTAAACCTAAACTTTGGAGACTGTGTTCTTTGTACGATGAAGGCATCCGATAAGAAAGGGTTTTTCGAAACTCCCACGGGATCGGGACTTACGCGTGTGGAACCGCGGGAGTCAAGTATAAAAAGATAACTGTTAAAGTATTCACTCTTTAGATAAGCAAAAAGCTTATCTAAAGAGTGAATACTTGCCTGGAGAATAATGTACCAGTGGATCTATTCTACAATTAAAATGTCTCAAACTATGCATCAGCCCTGTTCAATCTTTTTCCAAAACGGTTCTACAATTTTTGATTATTTTATAAAATTTCGGTAAAGTTATTGAGTTAGTAAATTCTTGCAAAAATAACATCAATTGCTACACCGTTATAAAAAAAGCTAAAATATGTTGAGGCGTATTAGAGACATTTTCATTGTAGAACAGGTATCTAGGTGTCCATGACACATTACAAGTGGCATTATTACAGAGTTCGCTTGAATGTACTGTACTATACTAACCTAAAAGTTATTTATTACAGTATAACTAATAGAAATCTTTACGTGCCTCATTCGTAAACCCGAAGAATTTCATCACGACTGAACGGACACCTGTGGCGCAATTAGCTAGCGCAGTACACGGAATGTAAAGGTTGCAGGTTCGAGTCCTGTCAGGATTTGTCACTTTTTGGAAAGCATTTCTACAGAAAACCTGAATTCTTAACGTTTGCATTTTGATCTACACCACTACCAAATCTCATACGCGGAAGTATCCAGTAACTCTTTTTTTCCATCTTTTTCAAACACCAATCAAAAATCCCTGAAGCAGAAACTATTGATGTACATACAGAGGATGTTTACTGTTCTAACGAAACAGTGGACTTCTAACAGACAAAATAACAAACCGACACACATACCTACTGCCAGACGAAAGCTAATTCAAACAAACTTGAAAAAGAGACGCTTCGCTGACTCGGTCAATTAATAGCACACCACCTTCCTTTTATGTATGTATGTATTCCTTATACATAACTAATTTCATTAAAAAATATATATCTAGGGTGTCTGGGTAACAATTGCGTGTACCTAATTCGTTAATCTGTGGTGTTAAAACTTTGGAACTAATAAACGGTAATAAAAGCTAATAGCTATTATTACCGTTTATTAGCTAAATACATACAGCTAAATAGCTGTTGATTGTCTGATCCTCTTTCGGCCTGGTGTGCTCGCAATCTTGGGGAATCCATCCCTGTGTCTCCCCAAATACAGCGAATGTGGGATGACATTGGTGCCAGACGGGTTCAAAGGCAGACTTTGGACGGTGCGGTAGGGTCGGACTTGGCCAGACTCAATGCTGTGTCCCAATCAGAGTCCGGGGCGTGGTTGCACGCGATACCTTCGTCTTATATGGGCACTTTGCTCGATGATGACTCTATACGTGTAGCAGTGGCCCTCCGCCTGGACTGCAAGGTGTGTGAACCCCACATATGCACCTGCGGCTCGATGGTGGAGAGCGACGGTCACCATGCACTAAGTTGTCGTCGTTGCAGTGCAAGGTTTTCGCGTCACCACGCCTTGAACGACATAGTGCGGAAAACCTTAGTATCGGGTATCGGCAAATGTCCCCTGTGTGCTCGAGCCACCTGGTTTGTCCAGGACGGATGGTAAGAGTCCGGACGGGCTTACCTTAGTGCCCTGGAAGAATGGCAAGTGCCTCGTTTGGGATGCCACGTGCGTCTGCACTTTGGCCGCCTGCCACCTGGGTCGCACCGTCTACTCGCCGGGGGCTGCGGCGGAGGACGCTGCTAGCGTAAAACGTCGAAAATATGCGGCGATGGAACCGTAGTATTTATTTGCTCCTCTGGCTGGGTTGTTGGGGTATGAGGCGAGGGACCTGATAGGAGAGATAGGTCGTAGATTGCGGGAGAGGTTAGCTATTGCCATACAACGCGGCAATGCTGCCAGCGTTATGGGTACCTTTGTGCCGCCGGGTACAATTCGGGGTGGGTTATTTTAATATAAGTAGTTATTATTAAGTTTTATATTTCTTATATGTACCTATGTAAATATATGTAAATAAACTTAATAAATAGCTGTTTTATTATTTTTTGTGAAGGATCAGAATGTGAACCTTTTGGACTGTTGGACATAATACTAGACGACGTAAAAAATATTTCATGAGTCGAAACGATCCGATTAGGATTTCAACATAAAAACACCAGAACTTCAAAAGGTAAAAATAGAACCGCCCGTCCGTGTTTTTTATATCCCTAGGACATAAAAAAGAAAAAGTCTAGATCCTGGTTTCAATAATGTTAATGGAAATGAGGGGTTTCTTTTTGTATGCAGAAGGACGCGTCGAATAGTCCTCTTAGTTTCCGAATAAATTATATTCAACTGGGAATATAATTCTTTCGCATTACAAACCAACTTGCCAACAACTCCTTTTGTAAATAAACACATAATTAGGGTAAAAAAAGGACTTAAAAAGTGAGATACGTCTGTCGTCCTTCATTCCAGATCGCGACGGGCACCTTTTAAACAAACCACCTAGGTATCGACTAAATGTCACCTTGGTTTTAATTTTAAACTTGGATTGATTAACAGATATACATTTTGCTACCTATGTCAAAGGAAGCGTGCCATGTTATTAACTGACCACGAAACTACAGAGCCTCTACTTACAGAATGAAAACAAATAATTCTTATTATCAGTACACTAGCTGCGTCCCGCGGTTTCACCCGCGTTAGTCCCGATCCCGTTGGAATATCGGGATCAAAAGTAGCCTATGTTACTCAGGGTGAATGTAGCTTTCTAATGGTGAAAGAAATCGGTCCAGTAGTTTCGGAGATTACCCCCAATATACATTCGTACATACATGTTACCAAAGTTACCTCTTTATAATATTAGTATAGATTAGTATAGATATGTGTTGGAGTGGTACAAATGCCATGCCGTTTCTTTGTTCGTAGTTGATATAAAGTAAGATTGACATCTGACACACCTACATCTCAGATGTCAATCTTACAGCGAGTTTTGTTCGAGGACGGTAATATACCTAAACCAAAAGCTGGCTGTTTTATCCGTCTAGGCGAAAAAATTTTGTTCTACGACTTTTGGAATGGGGATTGGCTTTACCCCGAAAGGCACTGTATGAACAACACCTATTTAAAACAATTACAAGTAAACGGAATTAAAGACATCTTGTATCAAGAGGGTGATAGCGCACGTGATGACGTGACCTCTCCATACAAAATGAAGAAGCTTTTTTCCACCTCTTAACATTATGCGATTCCGATAATATAATTGGTTTATAATTCTAATTATCTCACCAAAATAGGTCTAAAAGTTTAATTTTTCAATAAAAAGAAATGAAAGTTTTTATCGCCGTTGTATGGATAAATCGCATCGATTTGCCCGTCGAGTAATCCTCTTAAAAGTAAATAATTCCTGTAATACCTACTCGTCAGCAGAGTAAATAACTTAGTAGATAAAAATAGTTTGTAGTCGAGAACAACTACACGGTATAATCGATATTTAGTTTAAGTTAGGACGATACCCCATTCAAAATACATGCCATTGTATTTGTTATCACGAACCTTTGTTAAGAGCTGTCATACACTCAGTTTTAGTATTGTAGGTAGGTACTTTATACTGCTGACTGTAGAAATTAAAGGGCCTGTAAAATTTTGGTAGAGATTGAAAAAGAAAAAAAATTAAATGTATCTATTACACTTTCTAATACCAATCTCAAATACCTCACCTGTTTTAGTCTATGGTTATGAAACACTGGTCCGTAGTTCAATTAGGCTTGTCAAAGAACTGCATGGCACGCTTGTTTGAAAATGGCGTGAACCAATAGGTACTCTCACTCAGATTGGCACCTTTGTAGTAAAAGCCTTTGGTCGTGTATTTGTCGACGTTCTCAAGCTTTACGAACGCCGAACGCGATGAAATTTTGAAGAAAATTTCATCACATGTTCGTTAGCTAAAAACAAAAACAACCAACATACTCTGAAAAATGTAGGTACGTTTGACATTGTGCTGTTTGGTGCTCGGTTGTTACACTACGAAAAATATCAAAGGCAACAAACCAAAGAGGCAACTTGTTTTTCCTGATATTCCTATAGTTGAGTGCAGGTGAGCCGTGACAGTGCTTGAAATATTTTCTACTAAAGTTGATAGTTTGCGAAATTTGCAACTGTTTGAATATGCATAGAGGATAAAAGCAGAGAAGTCTAGACGTTCATGTTAAATCCGTTCGGAATGGTTAACATTTTCACAGTAGTGTGAAAACGTTCACGCGCATGCCAACCACGACCGCAATGTCTGTCTATATTAATTCCTTCCTAATTTAGACGACCTCTGTGGCGCGTCGTGCGAAAGCGCGACTGCAATGCAGGAGGTTGCGGGTTCGATTCCCGCCGGGTGCAAGTATTTATGCTAAAAAATAAATGTCTGATCTGGGTGTCCTTCTATGTATAATATGTATGTATTTACAAAAGAAAAATAAATATAAGTATTATATCCGTTGTCTAGTCACCGTAACACAAGCTTAGTCGCTTACCACGGGGCTAGATGGCGCTGTGTGTTGTTCACAGAATTTATTTATTTATTTATTTAAATACATTTATGAATTTGTTTTAACATTTTATATTTGAATGAAAATGTAGTTTCTTTAACAGGGTAAATGAGACAAAGCAGTTTCCAAAATTTTCGTAGGTACGCAAGTAAGTATGTAGATGAATTCATCTGTATTATTCAGTTGGAATTTCTGAATATTCTAGTTGTGCGGTACAAGCATAATAGACATTGCTAATTTCTGAATTATTTCGGTACGTTTTGTCGAATATAAGTTCAAAATTGTGAGTTCTCATTTCCTTTTTGTTATTTCTAGCATAAAAATAAGCCCCATTCTGACCAAAATGTTGTTTCCTAAAATGTTGAGTTCCCAAAATGTTGGACCCCACATAATGTCCAATTACCAAATTGTTGAATTTCTCAAAATGTTTAGTTCCCAAATACTTACTTGAAATTTGAAAATGTTGAATTCCTATAATGTTGGATTATAACATGGTAAAGGGTAAATACGCATTAGATCAAAAACTCAAAATGTCAAAAGAACAACAGACGAAGAAAAATAAACAAAGGACGACCGAAAAAAGAGATGAAATTTAAAAATGACAGTTTAGAGCTGTCCGACTTGTAACTCTAAAATAATGGGATTGGCCGGTGAAAGCTTATTGCAGGTAGCGCTAGTATAAATGGTTTCTTCCTGTCATTTCAGCTTCGAATAGTTTTGACAAAATAATCTATAAAGGAGTTTCTATTACGATAAACCCGAAAGTTCGCGTGCTTACCCGACCTAACTTAAGTTGGGCAGTACAAAACTCTAACCTCAATTTCAGCAATATAAAAAGTTAGATTTCTCATTAGGGTGGGTGAATAAAAACTTTAAAAAAATCACAGAATAAAACTACAATTATGCAATTATGTGCCTATCGAATAGTGCTAAAACCGTTCAGACACGTCTATTTTTATATGGGTCTGCAGCCTCTGAGAAAATGAACAATTTCCATTTATCAGTTTAAATTAGTAAAATGGAATTCAGGACTACTTGTTGGACAGTTTGTCGGCTACAAAAATATAGGTACAATATTTTGGTCTGTGGGCAGAAATAACTTAAGATGGGTCATAAATACAACAATCTTTGTATAAAAAAAATGAAGCTATGAAATAACTGTTGTTTTCGTAACCGTAATCGTTCACGACATTACGCTAAATATTGGTACCGGGACATTTTACAAGATAAATAGCCTTCAAACAAAGTTTTTAAGTTCTAGGATCCTTCGGAAAACGACATGCCATTCTCTAGTAATTAGGTAATAATAAAAAAAATCCATATAAAACAACATTGATAAAGGAACCAAAATGTCAGTGTCATTTTGACGATTGCCAACCCCATCGACTCTACACCACTACTTCCTTAGCGTAGAAGTGTTAATAGAGCTCTTCGAGATCTTCATTATGGATGACAAACTGTCCAACTTAAAATGTCTGTATCTCGGAAACTATTGATCCTAGACTACCAGTCTAGATTGAGTCTTGCATCCGTATTTATAGACGAATCTGCGTCATTACTTTGGCTAAGCAATGCCTTGTCTCGTTCTTATTAGTGATTTTTAACGTCCACGAAAACAAGACACATTGCTTAGGCAAGTAATAACTTAGAATTGACTCCCGAGTTGTCAATCGCTTGAAGTTTACCAGCTGTCATCCAAAATAAAGATCTCGTAGAGCTTTATCACTTCTGCTAAGGAACTAGTGTTCTGCGGGCTTAGCATGCGCAATCCTGCGGACGAGCCGGCCAAGATATTACTCGAGTCGATTTATCTCGTGGCTTTCTCTTCAATACCGGTGCTGTACTTCTAAATTATTTTTGCTATTTTGCTTTGAGGCAACATTTTAAAAATTAAATCATAAAATGTTGTCCTGAACGCGACTTTGTAAATGGACAGTTCAAAGTTGCCAGATGGTTTATGGAAAATATATCTAACATAATAAGTACTCTGTTAGGTACTATACTGAACGTAGTACACCTATTTATGCATGATTTCTTGACCTCTCGAAGGCATTTGACCCTGTTCATTATGACATCTTGTGGAAAAAGCTGAGTGAAATATTAATGCCTAAGGAACTGGTACAAATATTTAAATATTGGTACCTAAACCAGGTAAATGTTGTTCGCTGGTCTAATGCGGTATCTGAACATAAAGGTTAGAGTGTGGAGTGAGGCAGGGGGGGTTAACCTCTCCGAGGTTATTCAACCTTTATATAAATGCTCTAATTGAGGAACTCAGCAGTACCAGAGTTGGATGCTACATTGACGACGTCTGTATTAATAACATTAGTTATGCGGATGACATGGTGCTGCTGAGTGCTTCGGTCTGTGGGTTGGCTAAATTGATTAACATTTATGAGAATTATGCGCTAAGACATGGACTTAAGTATAATGAAAAGAAAAGCAAATGCATGGTCTTTCGGGTCAAGAGCAAAAGTCCAACAGTCATACCTCCGTTTAAACTGAAAGGTAAGGAATAACTGAGAGTAAATCAGTTTAAATATCTTGGTCATGTCGTCACCCCTGACCTAAGAGATGATGTAGATATTGAAAGGCGAGGCCCTTTTCAATAACAATTTTACTCGCAAACAATGAAGTGGACACCAAGCCGGCGATTATCCCTGTCAGCACTATAAAATGCAGACAAGGACAACCACCGGATCGGATAGAACTATTGAGAAATCTACGGATGAAAACAACATGGGCTATAGTGATGTGGTGGTAGTGGATTGGCTACTGTGGCAACTATGGTGATTATGGCGTCTGCCGTAACAATGTTCAATAAACACGTAAAATAACAGGCGGAGACTCGCCAACTCACAAACTGGGCCCCCTAATCAGCTGAGCAAATTACAGCAAGGGAGCAACAGGGACGTGAGAGGCTAAAGGATGGAGAGACCTCCCTGGATTTCAAACCATCACTGGGATGCCAGAGAGCGGGCCAACTCATCACTGACGTGAGGTGTCCATCCTCCGAGCATTTCTGCTCTCGCGACTCCACTCTGACCAGCCGGTGAAGGCAAGCCAGAGGCGGGGGACCGCTTTCTCATCATTGTTCACTCCTACCAGCCAACTAAGTCAAGCCGGATGTGTGGAAAAGTGATTTCCCCCTGGAGCACTCGGGAAGCCGCGGGGCGCTACTCCCCGACACCTCGCCTCAAGGTGCCCTGCGGACTTATTATTAACCGGCCGGTTATCCCTGTCCACACTATAAAAAGCAACCAAGGACAACCCCCGGTTTGGATAGAACTATTATGTAAACTACGGATGAAAACTACTTGGGCTATGGCAATGGGTTGGTAGTGGATTGGATACTGAGGGGAACTATGGGGACTATGGCGCCTGCCGTAACATTGTTCAACAAACAAGTAAAAATGGCAGACGGAGACTCGCCAACTTACAAACTGGGCCACCCTAAATGAACCCGAGCAAATTACAGCCAGGGGGCAACAGGGGCGTAAGTGGCTGAAGGATGGAGAGGCCTCCCTGGATTTTATACTCAGGTCACGGGCTCCCTGAGGGTCCAGCCTACCTGGCCCACTCACCACCTACGATTAGCATCCTTCCTACGAGCAGAGTGGGAGCTCCGCTCTGGCGACTCCACTCCGACCGGCCGGTGAAGGCAAGCCAGAGGTGGGGGACCGCTGCCTCGTCAGTGTTCACTCCGACCAGCCAACAAAGGCAAGCCGGAGTTGAGGAACGGTAGTTTCCCCTGGAGCACTCGGGACGCCGCGGGGTCGCTACTCCCCGACACCTCGTCTCAAGGTGCCCTGCGGGCTCATTATTATTATTATAATTGTGCTTTTGTTTCCGGAATATAAGGTATTTTCCATTCAATCAAATAACGCAACAAAAGTTGTTTGTTTTGATGTAGAAAACTACCCTAAAAAATAACCTGACTTTGGTTCTACGACTTTTAGAAATTAGAAGTAATACCAAATTTTTGAGTTTAAAGTATACTTGAAAATCAGTTGTTTCTTATAGTTAGAGGACCTTAAATATACCTTTCATTTGGTTTGAAATACTACAATCTAAACATTAATTGCCTTTAATTTCAAAACAGCTGTCAATAAACTCAAAATAAAAAAAAATAAGTTCTAATTTCCAAAAGCCAGAGACTCATTTGAATAGTGTGTATACGAAACGCGCGCTTGGAAGAGAACTAGAGTTGGACCGAAACTGGTTATCCGGCAGAAACCGAAACCGAATATTCGGCCGTGGTGTCAGTTTGAGTCGAAACCGAAACCGAACTTTCGGTCGGACACTACTAAGAACATCACATTCTAATATTCAACATATCTGTAAAACGCCCACTTCAATCATTTACCGTTAATTACACGTTACATTAAACGATTCTGAACCATTGTATTGCATGACAGACAACGAAGACAGCACCATAAAATTCTATTCTCCATTATTCCAGTTGCACCGTTCACTAATAAATAATAAACTAGCTCGGTTTATAATAAATCTATTTACATAAGTACACATACAAAAGCAGACGCAGTGAGCTAATATGAAAGCTATCGAACATTGTTCTCGTTTCTGATCTATTGAATTCAAAGCTTTGCTTCTGTTTGTTTGCTTCGCCGACTTCATTAAAACTTCGTTCCTAAAAGTTACTACACAACCTGATTTGGCTGCAGCGCCCGCGGCTGGGAAATTGATTTCTGTATTTCATTTACTTACCTAGCTACTGGACGATTTTGGAATTCAGTTCTGTTATTGTCGTTTGGAGAACTTTGTTGAAGTAGTGCAGTGGATAGACCTTGTAAACTATTTCTCGGAGCCTTGATTGTCTTCATCAATAAATTTCAGTTAAATACATTTTATTTCGTATTGTTTAAGGTTTCTACTAGACTAGTGGGTATTAAAAGTGTGCCAAGGATCTTTTCCACGGGTCCAAGTTTTGGTGCCGTGAGGTAAAATGAATAGCTATTTTATCCTTATTTTATAAATCCACATTACATGCTCATATTATAAATGTAAAAATTACTAAACGTTTGTCTCTTGAATCTTTACCGCCTTAATCTCATAGATGAGTTTAAACACTTTATGGTATTATACTATCTTTGATTTCTAATCCGGCCGACCGAACCAAATACACACGCCCAATATCTAAAAGTGAACCACGATAAGGAGAAAATACCATAGGTAGACTAAGACGAATTATACATAGAAGGATGGAACAACGGAATGGAATACTCGTGGAAATAAAACCCAATATATTCAAATACACGTCCAACTATCTGAACATAAAGTTTCTGACGAACGAAATGCCTCTGGTGCAATATTTTCCATTGAGGTGCATCATTAGGAAAACGCCCTGATATAGCCAGGTGAACTACAATACAAGCATTAGTTTGACATACATAATAAGAAAACACAAAGAGAACAAAACAAAAAGGCCGTTATTCGTGTCACAGTTTTTTGAATGCAGTGTGCAGTGTATAACATTGGATTTCCATTTACTTAAAAGTTTGTGAAGCTAGGCGAGGGTGAAGGTGAAACTTTCAAATAACGGTTTTGTCCAACGTAAGAGATCTCTTTACAAAACCGAACTATACGGAACTATACGGTATACGGTATATAAAAAATCACACTATACGAGTATAAGGTTAAGAATTCTTATTTGGCTGGTGTTGCACTTCGCGAAGGCGCACTTTCGTGTATGGCGTTTTTGTGACACCTGTCTGTCGGCGAAGGTAAGTAAAATTAAATTGAATCTGGCGGGAGGTCGCTTCGCGCAATAAGTATTCCGCACGGAAAATTATTTATTAAATTTCCTTGTGATATTTCTTTTTCATCACTGCTTGGTACCAGGATATAACACTTTTTACTTTATTTTGCTATGGAGATGCATAATGAAAAATACAAAACGGAAACTTATTTAGTAGTACATTGAAATATTAAATTTTTTTGGGCTCCGCGTGCATTTGTCAGAGAACGCAATTTTATTTTTTAAGATATCATGGGGGGGTTAGTTTAAAGTTAAATAATCGTTTGTGGGGTTGTGGCTCTTGTCCCACGGCCGCCATCTTGGAAAAACGGGTTCAAATTGTTTTTATGGTTTTATTTGACGAACTACAGGTCTCACATAAAAAATAATTACCATTTTGTATTGCAATTAAGATTATCTACAACTTTTGTAAAGTAACTTTTAGTCATAACTTTTTATTTGTAGCTACAAATAAAAAGTTATAACCGATAATCCATGGAAATATGAGAAACAAATTCTATTGGTCATTTATGAACCGATTTTGATGATTATTTTTTTATTCGGAAGGTAGAAGTCCCAAGATGGCTCCATAAAAAAAAATACGGATCGGACGAGGATCTTCGGAGTGATGAGCAGAATAGTTCCTCAGAGAGTAGTAAATTACTTACTTTTGGACTTTTACCAGTCGGATCAGACCGTGTGCTACTGGTTAGGGATTGATGAAACACCTGTAACCACCTTCTCACCTTCATGTAGGTGAGGTTATATCATGTTTTTTTGAAGTCGGTTTTTTTATTTCATCCTTTTTTGAGTACCTACATTCATCTACCACTAAAAATCATTAAAATTTTAATCATAACTTTAATCATCGAGGGGTTCACTGATGATTAGGTGGTTTCAGGTACTTTATCAGTCCCTAACCAGTAGCAAAAGGTAAAAGTCCAAAAGTAAGTAATTTACTACTTTCTGAGGAACTATTCTGCTCATCACTCCGAAGATCCTCGTCCGATCCATTTTTTTTTATAGAGTCACCTTGGGACTTCTACCTTACGAATAAACAAAAAATCATCAAAATCGGTTCATAATGGCCAATAGAATTTGTTTCTCAAATTTCAATGGATTTATGCTTATAATTTTTATTTTTAGTTCTACGACTAAAAGTTACTTACCAAAAGTTGTAGATAATCTAATATAGATAATTTGCAATACAAAATGGTAATTATTTTTTTGTGAGACCTATAGTTCGTCAAATAAACCATAAAAACCATTTGAACCCGTTTTTCCAAGATGGCGGCCGTGGGACAAGAGCCACAACCCCACAAACTATTATTTAACTTTAAACTAACCCCCTCCTTGATATCTAAAATGAAATTGCGTCCTCTGACAAATGCACACTCAAATGTAACTTTTCAATGGACTATAGGTACATAGACGACTTTTAAATATTATTTCTAAAAGTGTTAAGTCCCACTAAGGAAATATATTGTTTTTTTGATTAAAAAAAAGCTTATAAAAATACGTATACTCTGCGGAATTTGAACACATAACTCCTGGTAATCCGAATCAGCATAATAATATTACACATAAATGATACATAGTAAAGTGTGCATAAATGATTTGCTGAAATTTAAACTTCTAAAAGAGTTTGTCTTGCCTGACTATCATATTATAGGACGGATCGGGATCAGATTTTGAACTGAGTATAACTCTTACGACGAAGGCATCCAACTAACAATATTTTGAAATCTTACGTAATCGCAGTTTGTTATTAGGTATATACTTATTTAAGTATTAAATGTGACGTTGTAGTATACTAATGAACGTCATAATAGAGTACTAAATTATTCGATTCTTTGCGAGTGTTGAGTAGTTAACAGAATCTCTCAGATGGACGGATGGACATTGGACATTGTAACAATAGGGTTCCTTCCGGACCCTTCAAAAACGGAACTCGGAACTCTCTGCTGTAAATGATATTCCATATTTGCTGCCACTGTAACAATAGTGCTAACTATTTGAATAAATATGTAGTTGTCTAAGTAAACACTTGGGTTGTGACAATAATATTCCCGTTTTAGACTCATCTACGACAACTGATTTCAAATAATTGAAGATCTTATATTTTAAGAGCAAAATATATGATATTTAATCGGCTTGTTCCTGAAAAGTTCTACAAATGGATGTTCTCTAAACCTTTTACGTTCTTGTCAGTTGGAATCTCTAATGGTCCGGAAAATAAAAATATGATTTGATGTAAATAACAAAAAGTCCACCATATTACAACGTAGTTTGGCGCTTCGTACTCCTTAGGTATATATTGTTGTATTTACACTTACAGTAATAAGTTGAACAATACCAACAAGTAGGTTCTAATGAAGGTTCGGTCGCGAACATGGCGACAGGTAATTTAACTATATTATTATTGGATTCGGGTTACAATTATTGTACACAAATATAATAAACTAGCTGTGTCCCGCGGGTTCACTCGCACAAGTTCCGATCCCGAGGGAATTTCCATAAATCCTTTCTTATCAGATGCCTACATCATATAAAGAACACATTCTCCAAATTTCAGCTCTCTACTATTAGCCGTTTAGACTGTGTGTTGATAGATCAATCAGTCAGTCACTCAGGACAAAGCCTTTCATCGATATAGATGGTAATAAAAACAATTTCTAGTAAATTGTAACCTAATATTCATAGTCTTCAGAATTTCTTACAATACTTGCGAATATAAAATCGTATAGAAAAACACGTAAGTGTAACATGACAAGAGTAAATAAAAGTATTGAGTTACCATTTCCAAGAATTCTTTGTTACTGGTTATTCGGACAAAAGCTAGCGACAATAGCTATACCTACCTATATGTAGGAAAATAAGAGATTTACTAAGACTATGCGAAAATAGGCTTAATGCTTGTTGTACACGTTAAAAACCGTGTCAATACCAAACAAGAAATTACGCAAGCTTGAACGCTGAAAACCAACGAAGTTAAGTATGATGTCCAAACCAAGATGTCATGAAGCAGAATTTGTTTGAGACAAACGTAACAAGCCTGCCAGTCTGTCTGTCTGTGGTCTGTCTCTTTGACTGCTGAAAACACATGTGTTTGGTGGTTGTTATTTTGATTCCATTTGATTCATAGGTTTTCGTTTGCGATTCGAACTTCAGCAGTCAAGTTATGTTTGAGATTGACGCGGCTTGAACGTGTACGTGCTACCTACTGGGCGTACTTAAGCATGTAATAGCCACCTATATATCACAACAAGAAGATTACGTGAATACATTCTGACTTGACCAAGTGCGGGTTGCTTATGTATAAGTAAATTGAACTTATAGATCCTCGAGAAAATTGAAATTAAGTCCCATATCAATTGAGTTTTAAATTCGATTGTGTCTGGACAATTTTATATGAGGCTATGTATGTGTTTTTAAGGATATTTCCTTGTTTAGGTTGTTACGGCAAACTTATAACGAGTAAACGAAAAATAAACTGTGATAAAAGTTTTTCCTAAGATTTATTGAGAGTTGCTTGTAGGAATTACATATTTTGTTTCCGTAAACTTTATTAAAATTGTATTATAAATGAGATGAGCAATGGGAAGTCAAATTCTACATAATCTGATTAAGTCGCAACACCAAAGCTTAACCTAATTAGTATTCCGTGTAGTTTATCAAAATAGGTCTGACTGCGATGAATCACTTACTTTAGTTCTATCTTTTTGGTCTTTAAACATTTTAGGTGGCTAATTAAGTAATAAATAATAATAATACGGTGACTCTGTTCACATAGGTGCAGTGAATGTTTATTTAGGTTTCTTAATGAACTACATATTTTACGTTAATTTTGCACATTCTTGGAATATGTCAGGTAAGTTATTGTAGGTTTGTAAGTAAGTTGGTTGGAACCGGAAGTCAGTATGCAAAGTAGGTGGGTAGTTGTTTAACAATCTGGTGTGGAGGTCGCGGTCCGTGCGTGCTTTTCTGATCGATGATCGTGTTGCGTGCGTCTCGTAGCGCGGCGCGCTATGAAAACACGCGCCGACTTCGACCCTCAGCCACCAAAATCCATGACGTGGATTCTCTTTGTTCCACGACGCCGCCTTTGGCTTCGGCAAATTTTTCCGGCTGGTTCGCGTCGCCGCGCCTACCCTACATTGCGCATGCTCACCGCCATCCTCATGCGTCCCCACTACGTCACGATTCAAAATGATATGCGGTGCAAAGTAGCGTACATTCTGTCGGTACCTCGTCACAGTGAGAGTAACCGGTCTGATCTGATCGCTCCTGTAGACACCCGCCCAGCAGCCGGTGTTGTACTAGCTCTTCGTCCCGTCGCAGTCAGTTGGGTGCTGGGAAGGGAGCGCGCGGTGCCGTTGGTATCGATCTTTTCGTGTGCCCGTACGTGCACGACGTTCTCTCGGGATATTCGTCCAGTGGTCGCCGTCGGCGCCGGCCTTGTTGCTCTGTTGACGCGCCGCGTGTATATTTATTTCATTCGCGCGATCATGCTCGTCGTAGCTAATTGTTAACGTGACATATAGTTAGCGCGTGCGAAGCTTTGCATACTTGTGACCCTCGCCGGGTTCCCGACCGTATTTGATCGATCTTCAAAAGCGAATTTTTGGTAAGCCATTAGAGATAGCTTGTCTTATTGTAGCTTGTGTCTAATTCTTATTTTTTATACTTTAGCGAATGTTTTTGGTTTAATTATTGTATTTGCTTATAATTTTTCGTGTTTTTCGTCTTAAGCTATATATACGTTTCTATTATTTTTAATAGGCATTATATATTTTCTATAATATATGTAATGTCTGTGAAGAGTATTCAGATATTTCTATTGAACCTGGAGCCGGCCATCTGGTTAATATTCTAAAGTTAGATTGTTAAATCGTAAACCACAGGGAATCATCGGTATTTGTAGAGCGATTTTATCAGTTCTTAGAATGTAGAAATACTACCTAAACCTCTTAAAAATAAGCTCAATAACATAAGAGTAAGTAATAAGATCCTAAATATTCGTTGTTATTGCACGGTGACATTAATTTATTATAGGTATCTGTAGATTTTTCAGCCTTTTTTAGTTTGTATTATTTCAGTGTTACTACGCATGCCTCATCACCGCATTTATATGTCCAATTGACTATGACACGACAGAACCTAGTTTTGTTTACACAGGTTGATTATTGGTACAGGAAAACTAGTCTGAAGAACTTTTCTTTAGGATAGTTGGCTGTTGCACGTAGAGCATTATTCCATGCCTCAGCGCGAGCTCGGCGGTACTTCAACAGAATCTTTTCTTATAAAAAAGTAAATTCATACGTAAAACCCTTCGGTACCTTTTATGATAAAATACTATGTTTTTCCAATTTGCCGTTGGCTTATCTCAACGTTATAGGTTTTCTATAGAAACCGTTTTCTTATAAAGAAGTTAACATTCTCTCGAGTTGATCGAAAAATTCACCCGAAGAATCTTCCTACTACCTACTTGGGTCTAAACAACGTTCTTTAAAATAAACTACGTTTTCAATATTCTTTGATACTTACCACTAAATATTTTTAGGGAAGCCTAGTAAACTAGTAAGTCCCCGAAACTATTTTTATTTCTACTGAAGCGTTGATTCGGAATTCAGAAGTCAAGATACCTATAAATACTCTGGTTCTTAAGTCTATTTGATTGATATTGGATAATTTTATTGATGGTGATACTATCTAAAAGCGTATATATAAATTATTATGTTATATGTTATGTAGATATGAATAAAAACCAAGGAGGAAAACCAAAACGATAGTTTCTTGTTTCTTTCTAAAGCTGAAGAGTTTTTTTTAAACTAAAAATAATTTAACTTTTAAACTATCGATATTAAAAACCTTAGCATAGAAAACCCAGCCATTTTAATCATAGATTATGACACATTTATCACAATAATGTTAAAACGGCAATTTGATAAAACCAGGAATTTCACTAGCTTTCTTTGAACGATAAATTCTGACGTTCTACATTCTAATTTGTTAAAAACAGTAGTATAAAAAAAATTCAATCGAACGAACGATAAAACAATTTTCGCAATGATGCCAGCTGCCAATAAACTTTATATGTTAAAGTAAATATGCAGGTAGGTATATGTATATTCGTCGTTTTTTATTAAGGTTCCGTAGTCAAATGGCAAAAACGGAACCCTTATTCTAGGTATAGGTAGACTGCGATAAATTACAAGTCTACTAAATTCAGTGTAAAACTTTTTTCACATACTTTTTTTATGCTGTATGACAAAACTACTAAATAAAAATCTGTAATGAGAATCGATGGGTTAATGATTTGATTTACATTTAATAACTACTTGAAAGATAGGAGTTGAAGTGTTCTGTAATCGGTACACTTCATAATAATGCCGTGTTTATATTAGGGTTTCGTAGTCACCAAGAAACCCTTATAGTTTCGTCATGTTAGTCTGTTCGCGGCTTAGCTCAGAGACACTCAGTACTTAGAAGCTGTAACTTTGCACGATACATTTAATATATACTTGATTTTTTTGTACATATGGTTAACGGACGGCATCGTCTTCAACTCACCGTCTTAAAAAAATATTTTAAGGGGGAAGGACCCTACCTTCTAAATAAATAGATTTGAACCTTATCGTGTGGGGTATCGTTAGATAGCTCTTTTGAAATCGTTGTGGTTAAAAAAAACATATTTCATTTTTTATTCAGGGTTCACTTTTCGAAATATTGCGCTTTAAAGTGACAGTTTTTAGAGTTAGGTGTCCCCCTAACAGCATCTGACAGCCAAACGTCTGTAGTTTAATACCTACATCATAATGCATTCACAATAGTAGTAAAGATTATTAAGTTTAAAGGAAACTTATCACAGCTGAGCAGTCTTTTGCAAATTTATTAGTAATTACTATTTAAAAAAATCAATTACTATTATATACTTAACTAGGTAGTTAATAAGTTGTTTAGTCGTAAAGACTTTTTTCAAATTGCAATCCGTGTTGTTTTATTGACACTACGAAACCCTACACTGCGTTTTTACTAGCATTTTTATTTATTTTTATTTACAATAGTTAGGTACCTACTTGGTAAATGTTTGAAAACTTTCTCACATAAGTGAGAGTAAGTACGGTCTATTTCGATTCGATTCCGATTTTATCAATTTTTACTACTTTGGTGACTTGTTTCAATTTTGGTCCCTATCAGTTACAGCTACAGCCGTTTATATCTGCCAAAAGTCTGGTGATAACATCTATGCTGCTTCGGTGTTACTTGACATTCTTATTTCACATTTTATAAACTTCATAATTCAACGTTGTTGATTCGAAAAGTTGAATGGGCTTTCCTTTCATTTTTGTGATTGCGACGAATGTTGAAAAGGTTGCGACAGATGATGAAACTTCTCTATTCTGAACATTCTGTCAATCTAATAAGCCTAAATATTGTCGATGATATAGCCGACTGAATTAAGGGTAATATTTTATCATGTTTTCTTACATTATCATGTTAAGTTTAATATTTCGATGAAACGCCCCTCTAGACCACACCGCGCCGTCTCTAAAATATAGTTGCTATTTTATACCCGATCTCTCAACGTCAGGATTTACTGACTGAAATATTTCTGGCACGAATTTTGTTTCTTCCCTAATTTAAGAGCTACTCGTAAAAGTTTTTTTTTACATTTTTTTACCCTTTTTGTTTTTGTCTGATTTACTACACAAAGCCCAAGTAAAATACGGGTCTGCTATGTAGAATCGAATCCTGTCGTGCGACGCACGCTCCAGCTAAGGTTTTTAGCTGTTCCTAAAATCGAACGACGTACATATGCGCGAATATTGTAGATTCGAATGCAAATGCGTCGGTGTGAAGGTCGTAGCGAAAAAAAAAAGCACCCAAGACTCGAATACCCTTTCTTACTTAAAATTATTATATCTAAGAAACAATCTTATAGTACCAGTTTAGCTTTTCGAGATCTTCATTTCGGATGATAGCTATTAAACTTTTCTTCTTCAGCGGCATGTATTTGCCCACTGCAAGGCATATATGCCTCTCCACATTTTCCTATTAGCGCGAGCGGTCTTTCTGGACCACGTTGTCAAACTTAAAATGTATATATCATATAACCGATTGCTCCACGACCACTAGTTGCTTTGCAGAAATAATAGGTCTCATCGAGATCTATAATTCGTATGACATCTGTCAGATTCAGGTGGATGATCTAAAATAAAACTCCCGGAAGTGCTCTATCCCTGCCGCAAAATACTAGTATGAACTAGTGTATCGAGAACCGGGAACTTTTTTAAGAATCGGGATTTTCGGTACCAGCCTAAAAAAGAACCGGGATTTTCCGGGATTTTCGGTACTTTCGGGATTTTGTGTAAACCTTTGTAAGATGCTTTAAGATTTGCTTTGTAAAATTTGTACGATGCTATACTTAGCTTCATTTTTTTTAATTGAAATAAACCCCCTTTTATAGGTTTCCGTATCCCAGGGTAAACACGGGACTCTTTTTACTAAGACTACACTGTCTGTTTGTCTGTCACCAGGCTGTATCTCATGAATCGTGATAGCTAGACATTTAAGTTTTTATACATGATGTTTTTCCGTTGCCGCTATATCAACCACAACATTAGTGCGATTTATTTTTACCACTAACGCCATCTGGTAATTTACTTGCGTCAGTAGTAGATATTAATAACATTGCGTTCACGAATTTCGATTGGTTCAGTGTTTATTTTAGAGTTCCGTACCCAATTGTGATAATGGTACGTAACCCTTTGTGCGCGAGTCCAACTCGTACTTGGCCGGTTTTTTACGTCACAACTCAATAATTTAATCACAAATTATAATTTAACAAATATTAAGTCTCTATTAACATTAGCTAGACAAAATCAAATTCTATAATCACATAATTGCGTAGTCTCTCACCATTTAGTAGTATCCGGCATAAAATCTAGTTAAAATCAGACTAATCATTTAAATAAAGTAAATCAATTATTACTAAAATATGGTTTAAATACCTATAAAACAAGTTAGAAAATAAGAATTAAGTGTAAAAATAGTAAAAAATACATAATTTTTGCTTTCCAACACACGAAATATATTATTCCCGAAAGTCCCGAAAATCCCGGTTCTCAGATTTATATTCCCGCGAAATCCCGGTAGCGGGATTTCGCGGTTCTATACCCTAGTATGAACTCTATGGTCAATTGTTCCTGGCATTTCAATTTTTACAGTTGTTATTCGAAATGAAGATTTCAAAGAGCCATAACATTTCTGCAAAGAAACTAGTGGTCTGGGACCAATCGTGTCTAGAGATATAATCAGTAAGAAATATTACTGTATGTAAGTCTACTCTCGTGTGAGACAGTGCCTCGCAATGCCAGCATTGGAATCTACAATTTCTGCGAATTCATTTATTGGTATACTTAGAGGTTTTTAATACAAAGATAATTGGGTCTGCTATAGAATGCTTCAGAATATAATGATTAAACTTTTAATTTGTCTTATATAAGATATTACGAGTAATATTTATTTATGATATTACGAGCAGCGACCGGATGATTTGCGGTTTCATTAACCTAATAAACTGGTAGCGCAGCAGCCGAGCGTTTGAAGCAATTTGCATGATGCACTTAGATGGTGCCTTAGATCTAATATCTACTGAAGTTGAGCCTAAACTGAACCGTTATACCTACATAATATTATTTCAGATAAGATTATAGCCTTTCTGTACAAGCCATAGTGTACATTGTTGGTGTTTTCACTAAATTATTAAAGCTTCGTATAAAACTTACCTATAAATTTTCTCATCATTAACTCCACTTTATTGTAGGTATTATGTCTTTTTTACACTACCAAAGAAAGAGCCGAAGTTTATTTATTTCTTCTGGATTTGGCTGCGAAAACTAACTAATTAGCTCGGTAATTCTATGTTTTCAATGTATGGGGGAAACAAACAAATTTATAAAGTTCTGAAACTTTGGTGACATGCCACAATCATGTAGACAAAGGAAAAACAGATAAACAGACAAACAAACAAACACACAACCAGAAAAACATAAAAATAAGCTCAATTGTTTCAATATGTACCCATAGAATTTCTTTTTTTAATATCTTCCAAAACAAACATCGTTCAGTCGCAATTTTATTATACCCATAGATTGTCAAGTTTTCCAATACCAAACGGGCTACAGCTTGAAAACCATCAAACCTATCAAAATAAAACATAAGACATATTTGTTCAGAATTTAATGGAGATCCTGTTTGCCTTTCACACTTTTTCATATCTTATATAGTTTTCCAAAAATAACTGTTAACGCGGACAAACTTGACAGTGAGGGGGGGTGTAGCGGCGGGTGGGCAGGGGGGAGAGTGGTGGATTTTGAACACCACACCCAAAGGTATGTGTCACCAAAGTTTCAAAACTTTATAAATTTGTTTGTCAAACTAACGTTGTAACTACAACACCGTATTATGAACACTTTTACAAAATATGCAAATAAATTGGTTTTGTACTATTTATTTGGATATTAATATTTTTTAATAAAAAAAAAATATAAATGAATATTTTGCATACAAATAAAGTGGCGGATTTACCAGCAGGCTGAGTAGGATCTAGCCTAGGCAGATTTTTGGGGCGGCAAATTTGGGGTTTCTTTTTTGCTTCCTCATATATGTACTTATTCATAATTCAACAAGAATTCTGCATGACGGTTTTCTGATGTTGTTGCTGATGATGTCCTTCCCCTCTATCTTGTAATTTTTATATTACAAAAATAATCCAGGAAATGAAAATTGTAGAGGCGGCAAAAACTTTACAGCTTATACCTTGAAAATTTGTAAATCCGCCACTACCTATGTAGTGGAATAAACCTCAACTCCTCAATGAACCGCCCGCCCACGGATCGACGAGTACTGTTTGTAGTGCCGTGCCGGTTGTGTTAGTAAATTGAATCTGGCTTGAAGAGCAACAATGGTACGTAAGCTAGTTCTTGTCGACCAGAACTATAGATAAGTGTTCTTAGTGTAGTGTTCTTAGTAGCCTTTTAAAAAACAGGTGAAATTGACTTTTAAAATGAATGTAGGTACCTACTAAATTAAAACCGTATTTTTAGGAAAGTGCAATTGTATTCTAAGAATCGAAGTTTGTATAATAAATATATTTTAATCGACTTCCAAAAAGGAGTAGGTTGGTAATCAGGAGGGGAATACTTTAATTCTATGAACGTACGAACGAAAGAAAGAAAATCTGTCATCCGTCCTTCAAAACCGTCCGAAAATAAAATTTTCTGATGTTCGTAGAATTAAAGTAGAGGCCCTTAAGTAGTATACTTAAAACATTTTTTTGCGTTTTAGGCATACTGCTAATTAGCCATTATTAGTTTAAGATATTAACAAAGAGGACTTACCTAATGCATTTCAGGATTTTTGCTTGTAAGACCAACTGACGTTAGATATTATGCGTTATAGGCATTTTGCTACAAAGGGAAAAAGCTTTTTTGACGATCAGATCATAAGCGCCGCTGTCATGCTGAATGTAATGACTTGAGTTCATTAGAGTCGGATGATCTGAGTTATTACATGTGAGATGATTAGATGTAGTTGACAACTGCGCAGTTTAGTTCCAACAAGTGTGCTTTTCTCATCCTCAATTTTAAAATAAAAACATAATACATTTGCCATTACCATGACACAGTACTATATGATTATCCTATCCATAAAATGTAGCTGATTTTTTTTACCTATTATTACTATAACGATTTCACAAAGTAACTCACATTATCGGTTCCAATTATGGTGAAAATTACTGGAATTGCGCTTGTAACAAAGGCTTTTAATTTAATATGCTGCCACTAATGAGAGGATGCACAGGAACATAATTATGCACTATATTACCTCCCCATCAAGGCCGGCGGCCGCCAACCGTGGGACTAACATGACCGTCGCATAAGTAATTAATTGCAATACGACCTATGTACTTTCAGATAAAATATTTTTTAGCTCATCGCACATCGTAGAGTTTTTTAGAAAAGGTAACCTACTCCTTTTCCATACACACTTAGTCGACTGTTACCCCCTAGATAGACATTAGAAGAAATATGTTAAGCCATAAAGACTGTTATCTGCCATGACCTTGCCCCTATGTTTTAGTTTTTATTGTCATATATTTTTTTCTGTGATGCTTAGAATATGACAAAAAAAAACTAAAACAGGTCATGGCAGATATGGCAGTTTTATAGCATAAACATATTTGCGCTAATGTCTTTACCAGAGAGGAAATAGTCGACTGCGTTTGTATGGAGAAATAGTAGTTATCATTTCCTCTTAGTGACGTTGTATTCAGCTAACGCACGTTTTCAACGTAAAACATTATAATAAAAGTCTGCAGTGAAATACCGCTTTTTTGCCGACTGTGTAATTGCTTAATTTGTAAAATTGTAGCTATTTCAAACAGTCTTATAAGATCACAGTAATAAATGAGTACCTACGGATATCTCAACTGAAAATAGAAATAGACCGAAAAAATGTTATACTGACCTACCGATAGCCATAAAGCCCCTATTTTATTTAAGTTAGCGGAAAAAGAAAAACTTGGTCATACCCAAAGAGTTTCGATTCGAGTAAGCAGTTAAAAGCAAACTTGGTTATTTGTTCGCTCGAGTACTTTGTTGAATCAATAATAACAATCGGAAACGGTTAAACCAAGTTCAAAGTAAACACAACAATACAACTTTTGATGCATTGTTCGACATAAAAACATCAAAATGAAGTTATCGACTGAGTTAAGTAGTCATTCAATTTTTAAGTGATCATATTATGCACTTACCTAAGTGACGAAGTGCCTAGCTGCTGTTTTATAATTAAATAAAAAAGCTTTTCAGTCCATTTACAAAATTCAGGACAGGACGCAGAAAAAACAGTAGGTAAAGGCTCGCTGGATATTGAAATCCTTTATTGGCGAAATATATATTTGACTGTTGAAAATAAAATGAATCAACTCATGTTTCTTGATCCTATTATCGGAGTGAGATTGAGCATGCTACAACGAATTGCCCTATTTATCGGAAATAATCAAGTATTGACATCGCGTGGTAGTAGGAAAGCGGGGTTACTTAATTTTATCCTTGGAATTTATTCCTTTTTAACGATCGTGAATATTGATGTTGACTTTATACATTTGGGTATCGTTTTTCTCCACAGTCGTTAAATTCTAAACCTAATATTCCTCCGTCTCTTAAACTGTATGTTTTATAGACGAAGATTCAACTTGAGTTGAAAATTGAAAATGTTCAATTTGAATTTGTTATGAATGTGATAATATTCAGTTTTTTAAGTTCTAACTAACATTTCCATTGAGAAAATTTTGTTTAAATTCTGAACTTTCGATTTAACTTTATTATAACATCGTCTGTGCCTACGTACAAGTAAATAAGATCACGTGCAAATATGATAACTATAATAAGCTTACAACTATTATTAAATAACGGGTATTTACCGTGTTTTAATTTGTTTTTGAATCAGATCGATATTTCGCCAGTTATTTCAACTGGCTTGTTAAAAATATATAATAAACTTATACATTTAACTAAAACTAAAAACATTCTGATTTATGCGACATGCAGTAGCTTCCACACTAGGCTAAGCCTGTGTCGTGGAATCCATTAACCATTTTAACATTTAACAAAAAATGATGGGTACCTACCTACTCTTAATTTCTAACAATACCTATTACTTCTGCAATCACAGGAAATAATTTACAAAGTACAAATTATAATATAACTGAGGTCAATAAAACAATATACTGTGGCAATTTATCAAGAGGTTTCAGCATTTCCAGTTTTTATTGTAAAAAATATGTTATTACCTTTTGATCGTGGATAGCCGTGAAAATATGGGTTACTTTTTTCTTTTCCTAGAAAATATACCAAGCACCGAATCGTGTTTCACACGTTGATGATTTATTACATTTCGTATGGATTTCGCAACAGGGTTAACTTATATTTTTTTACGATTTCCTACGTACCTTTAGGTAGTGTAGCATTTTTAACATTAATGATTTTATCTGATCTTTAGATAAAAAATAGAACAGGTTTATTTTGGGACTGTAAACATTATGATGGTCATTTGACCAAACCTTAATTACTTTCCTTGTTGAATTTGTGGTAGGTATACTTTATCCATCCGTTAGCGTTCACGTACTCAAATTAAACAAATCTTATCTTAACTAGGCAAACGTCCGTCACAATTAGAGGTAAAGTTACCGAGTTGATGGATTCAAGTCCATCTTCAACACAACAAGCGTGTAATAAGGGCGTCTACTGTTGGGAAATAAGTACCACCGACCCTTACGAACTGTTCGCACAATTAAACACAAGCCTTTCTAACGTCTACTGACTAATGTCTACATACGTCTGACTCCATTATAGTCATCTGGAGACGTTCTTCAGAATTCTCAACAAATAACTGGAATATACACAAGAAGGTACATGCCTACTGATAAATTATTACGTTCGTTTACCTGTCTCGTTAAATAAATACCAACAGAGGTTGTGAAAATATAAACCATTTTTTTTTCTTATTAATAAGAAATTTGACCGCTGTTCTGTGTATGTTTAGTAAGTGAAGGATGATTTTCATGGTACGATACTCATTTTTGTCAGTTATATTTCTGTTTTTAGGGTTTCGCAGAAATAAAGAAACTCTTATAGTTTCGTCATTTCCGTCCGTCAGTCCGCCTGGCTGTCTGTCAGTATGTCTGTCCGTTCGCGGCTAAACTTAAGAGCGTTTAGTACTAAGGAGCTGCAACTTTGCATCAATGTAACTGTTTCAGGAAATGTATGAAACCTAGGAATGAAACCCACAATGACAAATTAATCAAAAAATAGATTTAACTCATTAATGACTCCCTCACGAGTAAGCTACCGCATCCTTTTGGACACCTAATACGTTCGGATAACAACGGTAGCGTTACATAGATCTTTAAAATATTGTGGCTTTTTAAAACGAGGAATAAAGTGCTAATTTTTAGAGTCATGTCTCAACTAACCGCATTTGGCATAGCCAAATGGCTTTACTTGGTGTAACGTGAATTACGTGATACACTATACTAACGTTATACAAACGTGATAGGTATAGTATGATGAAGTTACGAGGAAAATTATTTCAGGCAATCAGTTATTTCATTTCTGTGGATATACGGCTAAATATGGAAAGAAATAAAATCAACCTTCGAACAGATTCTATTGAAAATTACGTAGGTTATCAATATCATCTAAGTTGTTAGTTGTAGGTACCACAGTTTCGAGTTGGTGCGCCTCGCGGCGCTCTGCTGTACCGATTTATATAAATTGTGATGCGCACTTGCCTATTTTATCCGTTTTGGAAAACTTTATTGTTGGAGTTGTGATCTAGCTAATTTGATGTTGTTAAATGAAATTCTGGTATAGGTCTACCAGAATTTCATGGCATGAGAAAATAAAAGACTTCGTGGTTTTTGTATGGCAATGCCATCTACATCTGTCATGATCATGTCATTAGTACGCTTATCTAGTTTTGATACGTATTTCATAGGTACAAAAATATATTTACCATATTTGCCATCAGATTCTGGTAAGTACACATATACTCGTGTGTTATACTTTCTAGCGGTGGTACGTGTTTTAAATACATATTTCATTCAAAAGTCGACAATATTTACGAAATCGAACTCTACGTAAAAAAAGATAAGTTAAGTACCATATTTTTTGGTCAGAGATATCGTTCTGTTTTTTTATGTCGTGACATCAATAAAACTACATATAACAGGAAAAAGTATTTTTAGCTGTCTCCTATTTCCTCAATACGAGTGTACGGTCAATTTAATATTCTATAACTCGTTCTCCTCCAGGTAAAAACGGAAAACGTTACATCTGCAAAATACAGCTATTTCCTGCATTCTGTTTCTTCTATCTTTGAAATTCGTTTGTAAATGTCGCTACGTGTAATAAGTGAAACGAAGCTTGGACGTTGCAAAATGTATTCCGATTCAGATACAATTTTAATCCGGAAAAACTACAAAGGTTAAACTTTGTTATTTTTCATTTTAAATTCAGCATTTGAAATATTATAAAGTGTATCAAGCACTTTTGTTATTTCAATATGAATTGTTTTACGCAGTTTTAAAAGCAACGTTACGTTAAATGTCGCCGCACCTGTATGTACTTATGTAGTACCTTCATCTTAGGTCGTTTCTTTGTTATCTGTATTAGTTTTTGTCACGACACTGAAAATCGTGTTATACATTCATTAAAATTGGATACCTACCAACTTTAACCCGATCGGCTTGCACTTTCTATTTGCTAATTAATTTTCAAACAGTTTCGCAGTTTGTTGAGCATTACAGTTGCCTTTGATTGGATTACAAAACTTAAAACCGCTTTGGAATGAAAATCTTATAATTAGTTCTAAATAGCTTATAGCGGGCGATATTCAAGGCGCCGCGGAAGGCACTTGTTAACTATGAATCATAGAAACCCATTTCCATAAATTTTTGAACAAGCAAACCCAGTTCTCTAATACCTACGCATATATGGTATAGCATTCCCAGTTATGACCAGCAAGGTTATAAAGAGAGGGGTCCGCTGAAATTTCTGAACAGTGGCGTAAAACTTATTGATCAGGATCAGCAGAAAATATATAAGAAGACACTCTTTTTGTCAAAGTTCTTCAATGTTTAACAAGTCCCGCTCCTTTCATCACGCCGCACCTGTCTAACTAAACCCAGATAGAGTGACCGGCTTTATAAACGCCCACCTAGATCGTCTATTGATGACATGACATTTGCAGGGCTATCTGACCAAGTGACCATGGAACTCTGACGGAGCTCTAACCCGCGCCCTTTACTAGAAGGGTGGCGTGAATAAAGAATAACGTTGAATAGAAAATGGGCCTCTACTTCGAAAAAAAACCGGTCAAGTGCATTTCGAACACGAGCGCCGAGGGTTCCGTAGGTACGCATATACGACTATATGTATATGTGGGTCTGTAATGGATGACCAGAAATCAAAGACCCTCGTATTGTGTGGACGCTCATTCGACACAGAGGCCTACTCTCACAGGTTTTTAGTTTTGTATCGGGACACTATTTCATTTTCTACCAATTATTGGATGACTAGCACCTAGTTTAAGTCGACATCTCTTGACTATTTTCGAATTACAGCTACATTATTTATTAAACCGGGTGGGATATTTTCTACTGTAGGTATTGAATTACAAAAAAGATTACTAAGGTACTTGCGGTAAACAAGGGCCACCTTAAATTAAACTTAAATATTTAGTACAAATAGAGGAAACCACTAAAACAAGTTATTACATAACGTACTTGCTTTATTGACAATCTGAAAAAACAATACAATTAATTGTTTTGTTGCACTATTGTCATCAAAATTAAGCTTTTAAAAAACCTCTCTGTGGCTCTTATTAAACCATAGTGTTCTAATAAGGACCACCTCAAATAGTTAAAGATTTTAATAACAATCAACACGAAATAGATTTTTTTTAGTTTACATTAGCTTATACTACTATTTAGTCATAAATTACGATTTTACTGTAAGTAGTTAAAGATAAAACAGACACTGGACCTTATTAAACTGTCCTTACAAAAATATGTTTTAAACAGCTTTTTTCAGTACTATACCCACGAAATAATCACATTTATTAAATAAGTATACGCAACATTATATAAATCTGAAACACCAATAACGTTATTAAACAATAAAATTACAAAAAAAAAACAACTTGGCTCTTGTTAGACTTATGAATGGATGTCACATATGAGATTCCCTACAAGACAAGGTTTTTTTTTGTGAAATATGCTTTTAGATGATTGACTAAAGTTCTCCTGGGAATAGAATACCTAGCGGCTGCAGCACGCTGTGACAAGACTCCTTCATTAACATCAGTTATTGCAGCTTCTAACTGTTGCAGTGACCAAAAAGCACGACGTTTTTTAGGCGGAGGTTCCATTTTTTAATCCTGAAAACGTGTAGGTACGCGTAAATAAATATAAAAAATAGAACTGAGACAACTAGAAATACTCGTCTATTTTAAAGTTTTTAAATTAGACAAGTATTTTGGCCGGCTCTTTTTACCCGCCTCAAATGTGGACCTTAATGTTAATTTTAAAGATTTCAACTTAAAACTGTCAGTTATTAATAAAATCACTACACTTACCCTGATTAGTAAACAGAAATGTACACATTCAACGTTATATTTATGAGATATTCGAAAAGCAATATATTTTAGGCACAATCTAAGCGTTTTAGCACATATTATTTTTAATTCCGAGTGACGCCGTCCGGGTCGTTCGATTGAATCGTTGCGACTGACAAGATAGCGGACGCGCGACGGTGCGAGCGCGCATGTTAGCTCTCCTATTGGTCCTTTAGATATGTGCGTGAGAGGAATCTATTAAAACTGTTAGAAGTGTGTTTTTCAATGAGTGGCCCTTGTTAGACATCGGCTCTTGTTACCCACAAGTACCTTACCACGAAAACAGGAACGATAAATTATATATTATGCCACGGCAACACACCACCCCGCCCGCCGGTCTATACAGAATAACTATTAAATCATATTTTAAATTTCCATGTCACAATGGAATTCAATTGAATTTATAAGCCGGATAACTGGTTCATAATTGAATTGCAAATGTCAATAAGCTAGAATAACGAGTACCTATTCCATCAATTAGTCAAACGTCAAAGGCTCCTCGAAGATCGACCACAAATCAGCGTGCTCTGCTCAAGTTGCTTGAATCTTCAACTTTGATAGTTAAATTGAGAGCTCCAGATACAAGGACATGAAAATATAAAACATTCTTTAGTTATTTTAAACTACCTACCTACCTGTACTATATACCTCTCTCGGGAGCAAGGGTAGGTGATTTAGACTAGGAATAAAACTAGGAATTCTAGTGTTTATCTTGCCGGCTGTGCTACGTCCAAAGGCCTCGCGTTCGTGTCGTCAAGTCCTCTCAGTCGGGCGCGCCGCACGCACACTCGTTTGGGGGTAGCACACCCATGCAATGCATTTATTGATTATTGTATTGACAGTACATTACATCTCTTCCTTTTTATAAAAGAAATATAAGTTTCGATAGGTATACTAGTTACTACAATCATTACAATATATTTATAAAGTTTGAATTTAGCTTGAAAATAAATGAATCTTAATTATGTGATTATAACGAATTTCAATACTAAATTATTATTCTGAATTAGGTATATAAAATCAAATTTTAAATTTAATCATCAAACGGCACATTAATTGATTCCGTAAATTATATTTGATTGTCAAATTGTACTTCTTGCTCATTTTCATTTAAATCATCGTTGTCGTTACTCTGAATAGTCCAATTTCCTTCTACCTTTTTCAGATGAATTACATTTCTACGATATTCCTGTCCAGTCTCATCATTTCTTACATTTACATCACATCCATTGGATATATGTATGTATGTGCTGCGGGATTAAAATCTGGAGTCAATTTATTTTCTTTTGACATATTTTTAATGTAAACTTTATCGCCTATCTCTAATTGGTAATCTTTAGCTTTTCGTTTCCTATCTACCCTTTCCTTTCCCTTTTATTTCATTTCTTTGTCATTATCATACGTTTCTAAATCTAGTCTATTGTTGTCAATATCCATGAAAGATGGAATTTTGTCTCGAAACTGCCTATTGAAAAATAGTTCGGATGGCGATTTACCAGTGGTACTGTGGGGAGTACTGTTGTACATCATCAAATAAGAAAGTAAATCATCTTGCCAATCAGATTTTTGAATTTGACTGATTTTTAACCGTTTTAAAATATCGCGGTTTTGACGTTCGACTTCCCCGTTCTGTTGGGGCCAGTAAGGGATCGTATTAAAAATCTGAATGCCCAGTTCTGCACAAAAATGTTTAAATTCTTCACTGGTAAACTGTCTTCCGTTATCAGCTGTGATACTACAAGGAACACCTAACCTCGAAAATATTTCTCGTAATATTTTGATTGTATCTTTTGATGTTATTGATTTCATGATTTTTATTACTTTGTAACGACTATAGTAATCGATAACTACAAAAATATAATGACCAGAAGGCAAAGGGCCGAGAAAGTCTATAGCAATATCCATCCAAGGACGTACTGGTAATTCGCGTCTTTTCATCGGCGTAGGTGGATTAGATTTTGAAACCAATGTGCAGCCTTTGCAAGTCTTAACGAGCAATTCTGCGTCTTTATCTATTTTAGGCCACCATACTTTAGTGCGTAAGCGAGATTTCATTGCCACAATCCCTGGATGGCCTTCATGAGCTGCATCCAGGACTTGTTTACGCAATTTACCCGGAATAACAATTTTGTTGTTACGTAATAAAATATTATCGTCGTGCAGCCAAAGTTCGCCTTCGAATAATTTATAATTTTTTACTTTTGGATCCCAATCATTGAATAAAAGACCTCTTTTTACCAACTCAAATTCACTATCATTTTGAGACGCATTAACTAATTCATTCAATTTAATAGCAATTGGTCTAGCAAAATGAACAATTTGATTAATATGGTATTCATCATCAAATGGGTCAGCATTTTGGTTAAAACACAACCGAGAAAGTGGATCAGCAATGTTGTTTTTTCCAGATATATATTTAATTTTAAAGTTATAAGACTGAAGTCTCAAAACCCAACGTTCAATTCTAGCACAGGGCTTAGAACGCGGACCAAATATAACTTTGAGTGGCTTATGATCCGTTACTAGTTCGAACTCTTTTAACCCATACAAATAAATATTAAAATGTTCGACTGCCCAAACTAAAGCCAATGCCTCTTTTTCGGTTTGGCAGTAACGTTTTTCGACATCGGTAAGGCTTTTGTTACCGTAAGAAATTATACGTGGACCATTTCGATCATATTGAATAAGCACCGCGCCTAGGCCTACTGGACTGGCGTCGGCCATTACCTGTGTTCTATCATCAGGATCGTAAAACCCCAGGGAATTTAGATGTGTAAGAGCTAATTTTAAGTTATTGAATGCCCTAAACTGATCACTACTCCAAAGTTGAGAAATGTCGGCGTGTTTGTGAAGTTTTTGTTTTAAAATATGACGCATAGGATCTGTTAGCGTAGCTAGATTTGGAATCCATTTTCCGACAAAATTAACGAGCCCAAGAAAACTTTGGAGCTCTTCGATTGTTTTGGGCTGTCTAAATTGATCTATATTCTTAATATATTTATCTAAGGGTTTTACTCCTTCAGAAGTTAGTACATGGCCTAAAAAATCTATTTTTGAAGCACCAAAAATACATTTTTTGTCATTCAAAAGAACATTATTATCTTCAAGAACTTTTAAAACATGCTTTAACCTATCGTCGTGCTCATTTTGATCTTTGCCAAAGACAACTATATCATCTATAAAATTGACAACACCATCGCAGGGTAATAAAATGTGTTCCATAATTTTTTGGAAATATTCAGGCGCACAAGATATACCAAACATTAGGCGTTTGTAACGGAATAAACCCTTACTGGTTATGAAAGTGGTTATATCTCTGCACGCTTCACTGATCTCAATTTGATGGAAAGCGTCTTTGACATCAAGCTTTGTAAATACTTTTGCTTTGCCAAATTTAGGTATTAATTTAGCCATGGTTGGTAAAGGATGATTTTCCCTAACAATTGCTTTGTTGGCACAACGCATGTCGACACAAATTCTAACATCACCATCATTTTTTAAAATAGGAACTATCGCAGAAACCCAAGCTGAAGGATGATTAACTATTTCTATTATGTCACGTTTTATAAGTTCATCGATCTTGGAATTAATTTTATTTTCTAATGGGATTGGAACTCTTCTACAAGGCTGACAAATAGGCGTTACTGATTTATTGACAGAAATGTTCAATTGTACATTTTTAAATTTAGGGAAACTTTTGTCAATAGTATTGATACTTACGTTTATTTTAAGGATATTAAGCAACATAGCAGTTTCCTTGCCAAGCAAGTTCCTAGTACCATCTTTTATGACATAAAATGTAGCTTTCTGAATATGGGAACCAACACTTATTATTGCTTCAAATGAACCCAAAATATTTAGGGCACATTTTGAACCATACGCAAAGAATGTTTTATCCGTTTGTTGTTGTTGATTGTAAACTTTGACTGATGAATCCTTTAAATATTTCCAAGTCTCCTCATTTAAAATGTTACATTTACTACCAGAATCCACTAGCATCTTGACATTTACGCCTCCAATCTCGCAGTGCAATTCTTCATCATCATCGATGTGAAAAATGTAATCGACAGTAGTGTTTTGTTGACCCAATTTCTGTTTCTTTGTAGGTGGAGCCTGGTTCGAAACCGGTAATATGCGTTTTGCAGCCTTAGTGCGACATTGTTTTTTAAAGTGACCTTTTCGTCCACATTTTGCGCATATTTTGCCAATAGCAGGGCACGATTTGTCATTGCTTTTGTGGAACTTGCTACCACAACTTGTGCAAATTTCACCTTTAGATTTAACAGTATTATTGTGTGACTTAATTTCAACTTTATTAATACTTAAAGCAGTTTTATTGTTAAAATCAACTAGTTGCCTCTCAATAGTTTCTATTGAATTCGCTTCAGTCACAATTTTGTCCACTGTAACAGTGTCACCCAATATAAGTATTTTCTTTCTCAATTCTGACGAAGAACATTTTTCGGTTATTTGGTCAATTAGATGGCCATCAGCCGCCGTATCAAAATTACACCTAGAAGCCTGGTAACGAAGTCTA
Source organism: Idaea biselata (assembly GCA_958496205.1). Taxonomy (NCBI): domain Eukaryota; kingdom Metazoa; phylum Arthropoda; class Insecta; order Lepidoptera; family Geometridae; genus Idaea; species Idaea biselata. The sequence continues at coordinate 27,404,384 of OY292394.1, read as the reverse complement.
AGCAAGAATTTTTCAAATTTTTCGCCGATGTCTTGTTTGATTAGGCGGAATATATGTCTTTCAAAAACAAAGCTTTGTTTAGGAGAAAAATACTCCGTTAATTTATCGACAGCTACTTGATAGACATTTACGGCCGCATCTGCAGTTTCAATATGAGCACCGGGAATATTATAATAAAGTTCTTGTAAAGGCAAGCCGCCCGTATGTAAAAGGGTAGCCCTCTTTTTTTCAAATTCCTAAGAAATAAATTTCTAAAGCTCTTTTCCACTTAATCCATCGCGAACTTAAAGTATTAGAATCACCTTCGCAATCAAATGCTTCTAGAGTAGGTATTTGCGCCATTGTGGGACGGTACTGTAATGATGAAAAGAATAATATTGATTTGTGTAGGGAAATTTCATTTAAATACCTAGTTGTTTTTCATTTTGTCATATTCTGTTATTTTTTTTTTTTTTTTTTTTTTTTTTTTTTTTTTTTTTTTTTTTTATACTGTTTTGAACACTGTCTTTGATGAATAAATACAAAGGTATTAATTTATTCATTGGTAATAAATAGCTAGGTCTTTTTTTTTTTTTTTTTTTTTTTTACATTTTGATGAATAAATACAGAGTATTAATTTATTCATTAGAAATAGTCGCCACGTGACATATTTGTAAAAGGGGTAACCCATTGCTACTGTTTTGAGTGTGTTTCTTTTCATTGCTAAGTAATACCTAAGGTTAAATTCTTTGAGTGACATGTCACTCAAAGAATTTAACCGACAAGTTCGGTTGAATAATACCTATACAATGTAGCATGTAGTACGAGTAACTTCTGTTAAAACTGTAGTCACTTAAATAGTAGGTTTAAAGTTTTTTTTTTTATCTATTTAAATGATATCCATAGATTATTTATCTCGTTAATACGACGTACATCTACCGATAATGTAGGTAGGTAGGTATGTATTACAGATTTGTTAATGTATGAATTGTCACAAACTATAATATTAAGATTTATTTTTATTTAAGACTAGCTGACCCGGCAAACGTTGTTTTGCCTTATAAATTATAGATAATTAAATTTTTCCTGAATTTTCTTTGCTATAAACCTCACGGAGCCCGAGACCTTTCCAACGAATGCAAAATCGTGGAAATCGGTTTGTGCGTTCTCGAGTTATAGCGTCAGGAAGGAAAACCCGACTTATTTTTATATAGTAGATTTTAGAAAAGTAGGAATATATAATAAGATTTTATTAAACCACCATTACTAAATAAGTATACTCGACTACTACACGTATGTAACATTGGTAACGTTTTATTGATACTCGTACCTAGCAAATTAAAAACACTGTGCCCCTAAAGCGTGCTACACCTTAGCTCCTGATTAAACAATTAATCATTTGATGAGCCACACACACAACTCATTGGAAATATTTTGAGGTAATATCATTTGTACTTTATTGTAGCTATTATAAGTACTGTGTTAGTTTAACACCTGTTTACACTTTCACCTAAATATAGATAGGTAGGTAAAGCTTTGCACGTATAGTCACGTAAAACATACTAAGTTAACTTATACTTTTGTAACTTATTAAGTTTCATTATTAAACATTAATCCGAAAAATAACAATTAAGTAAAATGTATATTTTGTTTATGTTAGGTATTTACGGCATCTCGAGCCGAACACCTGACACCTGCATCGGCGCTGGCGCCACGATGACGGCAACGCATCTCGTACCTACTTGTACCATAATTACAACCGACTAAGTACCTATACGTAAATCCATTATGCTGATCAATTAGGTACGTAAGTAAACATAAAACTAATACGTTAAACCACGTTAAACTTAAAATGTTTCTTTTACAATGTTAATAGGTACTAACAAATAAGGTTTTAGTAAAACCTACTTAATAATTATTGAAATACGTAATAGGTAAGTTATCGGTCGGATTAAGTACCTAAAAATTCTTTATATGACATTGTATTAAGTATATTAATTATGTCAGTATGCGTTTCAGTTTAATTTTATTGTTTTATTTATGGCAGGTATTTATAAGTTACAATAGATAAGTATTTACGCGACTTTTGGTGTTAGGTAAAAACCTTTGGGGTACTCACTAGGGGTCCTCGTCGCCAGTTGTACTATATACCTCTCTCGGGAGCAAGGGTAGGTGATTTAGACTAGGAATAAAACTAGGAATTCTAGTGTTTATCTTGCCGGCTGTGCTACGTCCAAAGGCCTCGCGTTCGTGTCGTCAAGTCCTCTCAGTCGGGCGCGCCGCACGCACACTCGTTTGGGGGTAGCACACCCATGCAATGCATTTATTGATTATTGTATTGACAGTACATTACACTACCTATGACAGGAAAATCAGTTCCATTTATTTACTTTAACATGGAGATAAATTACTTTTTGCAGCGGACTGTCATTGGTACGATTTAGCCGACTAGTCGGTTTAATTGTACCACTAAGTATTAAGTACAGAAATATCTTATCATTTAATAAAATAACAGAACATTCTATTCGTTTCTATTCATTTACGTGTTTTCCGGTTGTCTAACACTGCTGTGAGTGTATTGTCATAAATTTGCCTTACCAGCCATAAGTTTATCTTTATTTTAAAAAATCTGAATGTGTGTCTCTGCAATTTCAATTGCGAGCCGCCGAACGTAATTTATCGTTAGACCAAACGTGATTTTTCAGATTTGCTCAGCTAACTTATTTTAAGTTTCGTAAAAAAAAAGTACAGCACGTCAGAACCTCAAAACCTAGACACTACAGGATAAACATTAATAATCTAGTATAAAGCTATACTAGAATCATGCAGACGGTGTGTTTATAGCTTACCTTATTGGCTTACGAACGGTTGATAATATTTGCATTCACTGGCACTAAAAATATTTTACCAGTTCACGCGCACCTTTGTCAACAAATTGTTTTTACAAATGGTGGACTGCGGGTGAGCAGTGTGGGGGCACACTTTGGCATTACCAGTTTAGATAAAAGACCCATTTAGTAGGAAATTCAGAAGTGGTACGATTTAATTGGCAGTACGATATAACCGACTTTCCCCTAAATGTATTAGTCAGCGAAACGTCCATACAAAATACTCACTAAGTAACTATCGATCTGCGAGTTATAGATAATGGTCAAGAGTTTTATATAGGTAATGGCCCTTTCAGCTGCGATTTTTTCTGCGGAATCAGCCATAACTTTAGCGGGTGTTGCCAGGAAGTTCTGCAAATAAGTAGTGTAATTTGTCCGCAGACAGGCAGACATTACACTACTAATTTCCAGGAAGTTCTGCAAATTAGTAGTGTAATTGGTCCACTTATGGAGAAACTCAATAAACCTTATAGGTCACTCTACCGAAATGGTGTCACAAAGGGGGGGGGGGGGGGGGGGGGGGTTAAAAAGAGCTAAAGAAAAAATCTTTTTCTCCTTTCCATCACTTGCAGCAGATCGATAGTTACTTATTTATACTAATTACTTATTTTATTTATTGATATTTAAATATCCTCTCCACATTATTTTACAAAAATGGCGCCCAACATGGTATTCATTTCATGAAAACATTTTATTTCACGTGATTTTACCCTGCTGTAACTTTACGCAAACAAATGCCTAGGAGTCCAATACCATAACAAGTCGCCTGCTCGGTAATAGATACCCCTTTACAGACGACTTCGCTTTATTTTCTCTTTACATATAAAACGATAGTAGTTAGACACGGCTTCTAATGTTCTAATGTCGGATGTTTGTATTGGCTATACTGTCTAACTCTCTAGTTAGATAGTTAGACAGAGACAGGTTTCTGTAAACCTAGATATAAATCAATCTGACCGCAATAGCGGCACGGCTCGGTATGGGGCGTCGCGTTACTCGCATCTATCAATAGTGTAATGATGTTACTTTTTACTAGAGTTTGTCTGCCATTTTATAAACGTTTAGGTAAAAAAATGTAAACGTCTACTCTAAACGTGTATAACTTCCCTAGTGTGTTAATGACTTATTATACGTTACACGTTGTAGAGTGTGCCTGATTTAACTCACACATTTTAGTTGGAGGGAGTTTCGGTTATGAACACCTTGCCAAGACAACTTGACATTAATATGAAATTTAATCCTATTAAGCGAACGAAGCTTAGTTGTCTTCATAAAATGACTGGTATAAATATTCTTTTGAGTTTTTTGATTTTTACCCTCCACCGGGACCGAGGTCTTTACCGCAATATTATACGATATTATCTGCAATCTTATTACATATTTTAAATGCTGTTTCATAGTCATCAAACTAAACCAAAAACGTAACAGTAATATTACGCTGCTGTCAAACTGTATATACAGTATACTAGGTCAAAGTATTTGGATTTGTCCTATTTGATTCACTGGTTGAGTGTGGAGGCAAGATAGCAGTGGCATTCGTACTGAACAAATAAGCTGAAACTACATATTATGCTGGTAGATAAGCGGTAGAAAAGCTGGTCCGACTCTCCGTTCTATTCTATGTCTGCTACACTGCGACCATTTTAAATTTTGTTTTTCCTTTTAGTTGGAGTTGCAGTGCTTTTTAATACTTATTCGTGTTTTCTACCTTTTGAATATAATTGCTATTAATAATAATTAAAGGTCTCGTTACGCACAATATATTTACTACTTTACTTTTTTCATACCGAAATTATTAGAATTGATACTTCTCATTTCAAACAACCTGTTCGAAGACGAGCTTTTCTTTATCTATTAGGGTCAATCGCGACATTCTTGGACTGTATCGATTTGGGTGCGTGACTGAAACGAAGAAGGCTTACTATTGCGCCACATTTTTAACCCCTAACGGAAAAAGAGGGGTGATATAAGGTTGACGTGTCTGTCTGTATGTGGCATCGTAGCTCACGAACAGACGAAGCGGTTTTAATATTGTATTTTTTTCGTTGTTCATTTTGATCGAAATTGAAAAAAGAGGGATTGAACTCGGAAATAAAAACTGTGAAATTGCCGTCTTAAATTCAACGGTAGGGTGGCCTATAAGGTTTATTGGGTTTCTCCATAAGTGGCTACCTGTCTGCGGACAAATTACACTACTAATTTGCAGAACTTCCTGGTAACACCCGCTAAAGTTATGGCTGATTTCGCGCAAAAAATCGTAGCTAAATGGGAACACCCTTGACCATTATCTATCACTCGCAGATCGATAACCAATTAGTGAGTATTTTGTATGGACGCATCGCTGACTAATACATTTATATGGAATAGGTTAATTTTCAATACCTAAAGAATGTTTTATATTTTCATGTCCTTGTATCTGGAGCTCTCAAATTAACTATCAAAGTTAAAGATTTAAGCAACTTGAGCAGAGCTCGGTAATTTGTGGTCGATCTTCGAGGAGCGTTTGACGTTTGACTAATTGATGAAATAGGTTCTCGTTATTCTAGCTTATTGACATTTGCAATTCAATTCTGAATCAGTTATCCAGTTTATGGTTCCAATAAAATTCCATTGTTACATGGAAATTTTAGAAATTATTAAATACTTATGCTATATAGACCGACGGGCGGGGTGGTGAGTTGCCGTGGCATAATGTTTAATTTCGAACAGTTTTAGTTTATTTAGTGTTAGTTTCTCTGATCTTTGCTTTTATTTTCAGTGCTAATTTGTTGTAAAACTTTTCATAGTTTTTTTTAATTACGAACGAGTGCGATATCTAAAGTGAACTAAAGTGCCTTTAAACTGTGTTATCAGTGTTGTTTAAAGTTTCCTAGATTGTGCTCCATAGTTTCAGTAATTTACAGTGTTTATAATAAGTTTTGAGTGATAATGCATAGTGTTACAGTACGCTTTGTTGTTAACCTTTAAATAATGAACAATAGTAAAGTGCATTTTCACATTTAGTTTCTGACCATCCCAGCACCGTAGTTTTCACTAACGTAATTAAAAGTGAAGTTAGTACCTACAAATCAACTTTATATACTAAAGTGTAGATAGGCTATGCTGAAACTGGAATGGAAAATGAAATTTCCGTGTATATGAATCTACCTACAATGCCTTTAGATAGGGTTGATAAAAGTCACATTATATTTTACATCATCAGGTTACATTTTAAGTACCTACCTATGTACATTTAATTATTGGTAAATTATTATAATTTACTTATTCTGTAGTGAAAATATTGAAACTGTTTTTATCTAATCTGTGCTGTGACTGACATGTAGCTACATAATATTAACCCAAATACGAGAAAAATGCTGTTTAGTCATATTATTAATCTTATCAACACAATACACGGATACTAAAGCACTGATTAGTATCTATGGTAAATACCTAACGTCGTTACTTGTGGGTACTTAAATCTATATATCTATAAAAGCCTTTGTCCTGACTGACTGATGGATCAAGCCATTGCTAATTTCTACCATCAAATCAGCCAGCATGCAGGTATTAGGTCTAGGAACTGCACGGTGCAGGTTAAGAGATAGTGCATTGCTTATTTTGCTTGGAAGCTACACCAGAGGAAAGAGGTAGCCAATCATACCTCTTTCCAGGTTTGCCCTGCAGCGACCAACCTGATTCCTGAGTATTTTAAGTGATTTCCGCACTGGCGTAGGTATGTCATGGTCTGTCGGGGGAGCTTAGCGGGGTCTAGGAAATTTGAGGGAGGGGCATATTTCTCCTCCCACAAGTCGACTCAGGCAACACCGGCACTATCTTTAACGGGAAAAGGTCTTTGAAAAGCTATTACGGCTTTTAAATAGGTAGGAAAGGGAAACGGGGTCGGCGTATTACATGAAGTGTCTAGGATTTGAATCGTAGTGCGTTAACATTACGACATTATAGTTTTGCGAGGGCGTACCGGGTACAGTGTCGCGAGTGCGCGCTGAAATTTTTAGCCTATTACCAAAAAAAAGGAAGAGGTTCTCAATTCGTCGCGTATGTATTTTTTTTAGAAATGTTCACCGATTATATACACTTGCATTCAAAACACGTAAGGGCTTATTCTTCAAACGACTTGTTCTCGTAATAGCTCATTCTGCAAAAGACTTACTCGTGTAATGAATGACCTATTCTTACAAGAAATACGATCCAAAACACAGATGGCACGCAGTAACGATATGTAAAAAATAGATAATATAGGTACGGGGGATAGCTAAGCTCTTTTAATACAGAATAGTCTAATTACTGATAGAATAATGGTACAGAAACGATCGTTGTGTGTATTTCGTAAAGAATTTATCGATCAAAAATACATCACGCCATGCAATCACATCCGTTTATTGACTATATGTGTTTCGAACGCTTATACCATTAAATAGAATATCGTAGATAAAAAAGCATGTTAGGCACATTTTAGTAGGTTGGTTAGATCACAATACCTAACCTAAGGTACCTACGTAACTTAGTTTCGAAAGTCATTTGTTCGATTAAGAGGACAGTCACCATTCTCTTTCTCCATACAAACGTAGTTGACTGTTTCCTCCCTGGATAAAGACATTAGAGCAAATATGTTTATGCCATAAAACCTATATCTGTCATGACTATGCCTCTACCTTTTGATTTTTTTCATTTTCTAATTAGAATAGAAAAAAATAGAAAATGAAAAAAATCAAAAGGTATGGAGACTGTCCTCTTAATGGGAAATCGACTGAACGACTGATCGAATGTAATTAATTGCGGAACAATCTTTTGTCGACAAACGATGCATCAACTAAACGCTTTATTCAATATTTATTATAACCAATCAATATACCTATGCCATAAACAACTAATATTTGTAAGCTATTTGAACGCTCGAATATCACAGGTAACACTACTCCACAATTTAGTATCCCGCCCGCCTAACGTGCGCAATTACACAGTTACGCATTTATGACTGCACAATTATGTTGGGATACAATGCAAGGCATCGGATACTGATATTAATGCCAATCACTTTGTTTGTACAATTAGGAATTCAGTACAGACTCTATAATTGCGATCCTAATAATTAGGACAAAATCAATTAGGTACGGTAAATTATTTTTGCATGTTATTGTAGGCTCAATTTTCCGGGACGTTTAAATACTTGCTTATACAATACACACCTTACTTTTTACCAAAAAGTACAAATCTAGATCAACCGGAAGTACCTTATATTTTTTGGGTCATAAACCCAAATGTTACTTCCCGTTGACCTGGAATGGCAAAAAGCAAGGTCTTGTAGTAGTACAAATAAAGTAAAAATTCCAATAAAGAAAATGAATGGGTGTCCCATACAAAACTTAATATACCAGTGTCATGAGGTCTCTGGGTCGAATGAGCGCCCATACAATATGAGTGTCTTTGATTGCAGGCAATCCACCCACCGCCCTCGCCAAAAGTTCCATATCCATATACAGTCGTACATGAGTGCGGAACCCTCGACGCACGAGTTCAACTCACACTTGACCGAGTTTTTTATGTAACTGATAATTTGAAACGAATAAAAATAATTTTGCTGTAAGTCTCAAAAATAGTATGAAATAGTAGAAGAAATACTCTTATATTTTTTTCTGAAATGAACGTATCGTACGTTAGCTTCGAGCATTCTCATTAATGATGTCGCATGTCCTTTCCTAACGGCTGTAAAATTTCGTTTTTGTGTGCGAACTTTTAAATCAATATTGAGTCCGCTGTTGGCAGAACAGAGTACCGCAGCGAAAAGCATTTTGTGATTCGTAATTTCTTTGACTTAACTTTACTCAGGCTACGACTTTACTCAGAAAAGTTGCTGAGGGAAACTTAAGTAATGTTCTGTCCCGCACTTGGGAGTAACATTTAACATCAGCCAAAATATGGCAAAGTATTCGTTGGTTAGGGTAATATAAAACCTCAAACTGACTGATTTGGCAGATTCGACTTCAATTTTAGTAGTTTTTATGGCTTATGCACAAACGGGCCACACCTTCAATTGTTTTACTGTTTTGCTTCCATACATTGAGTTCCAATCGGGCCAAAACAAAATTAGTTAGTCATTTTAATGTGAAAATATTTTCATACTTCATTTCCTCTTCGGGCCAAAACGATTTTGGTACGGTCAACAAAAAAAAAGAGTTAATTTCTAATAGACTAAAGAGTGCTTTGTGCTTTTACACACACTACAATATTTGAAAATGTAACGATTACTGTTGCGTCACTTACAAGTAGTACCTAAGTGTTTTTGGCTTATAAGTTTCCACTCTAGACTTGTATTTAGCTTAGGATTAAAATAAAACAATCACGAAATAGTAAAGAAAAGGATGTAGTGGACTACACGGTCACGATCGCCACAATCATACAGGCGTTTAGGCGCAGAATGTCCAGTTCGCAAAATGTCCAGCGGACGGAAAATGCCGAGTTCGCAGAATGTCCAGTTCGCAAAATGTCCAGCGGACGGAAAATGCCAAGTTCGCAGAATGTCCAGTTCGCAGGGGTGTTTATACCGAAGTTTAGAATTTTACAAAAATCTAAGTATGCCATTTTAGTTTTTGTCAAAATCGGAGACGCAACTCTTTTCAGCATTTTTCGATAGGTATCTCATAAAGTTTAGGATATCCCCCTGAAGGGCGGTTTAAATGCTTCATGCTGTATCCTTTATCGTGGGTATACATGTATTGTAGTTCCATGATGGTTCTATGTATACTTTGACTTTGTGTGACAAAACGTGGCGGTTGTTATCAATATTGCGTGTTCTCTATTATTTAAATTTATAATTTTCAATACAAAAAAACACTTAGTTTCTGTGGAATTAAATATTAAGTAGGGAATAATTTTAGACTTGGTAGACGTTCCTTTATACGTGATTCAACGAGCGAGCTTTATCCCTTGTTGAAATAATCAGTATTTTCTTACTGCTAGTCCTATCGCGGGCTGTTTACTGATAGTACAAAAACTGTTACATAAACATAGTAGGTAGGTACCTATATCATGTGAATACGATAATAAGTAGTAAAGTAATAGTATTTTTAGTGATTATTTTTCAAAAACAATTCAGCTACAATATGTTTATAATTAAGCCACATCTAAAACATTACATATAAAACATCTTTTATTTCAACAATATTATACCTACACTATATGTATTTACATATAGTGTAGATGACAGTGAGTTAACTCACGGTCTATGGTCCAAAACAGCTAAGTATAAATAAATATTAAAAACCGGTCAAGTGCGAGTCGGATACCACAATCACAATTGGGTACGGAACCCTAAAATGAATACTAGATCAAGCAATCTGTGAACTTAACGCGAACGTATAAGTTTAGTTTACCACTAATGCTAGTCTATCACTCCATCACTAGATCGCGCCAGTGGTAAAAATAAATCGTAGTATCGTTGCGTTTTTATGTCTAAAATCACGTTATATGTATGGGAGGCCCCACATTAATATTTGTTTTTTTGTTGTTGTTGTTGTTGTTGTTTTTGTTGTTATAGCGGCTACAAAGTACATCTTCTGTATAAATTTCAACTGTTTAGCAATCACGGTTCATGAGATACAGCCTGGTGACAGACGGACGGACAGACAGCGGAGTCTCAGTAATAGGGTCCCGTTTTTTACCCTTTGGGTACGGAACCCTAAAAAGTCATTGTAGTCACGCTGCTGGCAAAATATTGTATTTTTACTAGAGTGCGTTTCATCTTTAAATTCCTATGCCGTCATGTTGGTAGCAAAACAAAAAAGTGCAAAATACAAAAAAAAAATATGTGCTACCTTGAACTTAAGGGGATTTGTATATAAAGAATGAATGAACGAATCTAAACCCTGTATTCAAGGTTTAGGGTATAGCACATTCAAGATATTAAAGCAAGACTTTTTTTGTTTTGCTACCAACATGACGGCATAAGTAATTAAAGATGAAACGCACTATAATTATGTTTTGTGTGCTAATACTTCAAAAACGTCAATTGTCCTAATTGGAATCCTCATACAATAGAGTCAGTCTATCACAAAATGAGCGTCGTACGACATATAATAATGCAAGCCCATAATAAGCCACTGAAAAAAAAATGCTTACGCAATTTCGCCCTTTACAAATAAGGAAATAGCTTTTGCCTTGTTGTCAAAAGTTCTTTCATGAACGTTAAGATCTTTTGCTTTATTTATTAGCAAAGCTCGGCACAAAAACAACGGCAAAGTTTGAATTTCCTACCTAAAAACCCTTTATTAAGACCAACATGTTGAATTTCCCAGAATGTTTAATCTCAAAATGTTTATTTTGCTAATAGGTAGGTATATGTTTAATTGACAAAATTTTTAATTTCTAAAATTATTAAAATCCCAAAATATTGAATTCTCATAATGTTGAATTCCCAAAATGTTGAATATTCTAAAAAGATAAATTCCCAAATTATTAAATTCTCATTATTTTGTATTCTCAAAATGCTGGATTCCCAAAATGATGAATCTCATAATGTAGAAACTTATAAAAGATAAAAACAAATCAGTGACGCTCCACCTATCTTCGCTTCGAGCCTATTGACATATTTTCTTGGGTGAAGAAAAGAGAGCTCTGACGGTTAGTAAACGACGCAAAACAATAATTGTGTCTCGCAATCGTAGACAATCTGCTTTATCACTACCGCTAACATACACAGAAGCGGAAAACTTACATTCCTACACATCGATGTTAGTATCCAAACACATTCTCTGTATTAAAGATCTGAAAGCCGACATTTCCGAGTTCCTGGCAAGATTGACAAACATTGTGACTATTTTATGTATTGACTCTAGACTACTCTAGAATCACCTACTTTTCTTGAAATTACAAACAGGTTTTGTAAACTTTATTTTACATGTACACACATCAACATCGTCTAGGGATATTTTATATAAAGTTCTTAAACTTAAAAAATACTGGCCGATTTAAAAATATTTTAATGGAACCTTATTGTGTAGGCCTTATTGTATGATTCCAAATTTGAATTTAAAAAAAATAATTAAAAACATAAGATTAGCGCGGCAATTATTGTAGCGAGTTCGAAGGTTTAAATTTACTTAACGCAGTTTTAAGCATTTTGTTTAAACAAATTGAAGTTTTAATATTTTTTTTTTGATTAATTACAATTTAATACAACTGTATGCATCATGCAGCGGCGTCATTTAACAAGAAACGAAATGTTAAGGGCAGTAGGAATGCTCCAAGCTGGGGCTACTCAACGGAGTATTGCCGAGGAGATTGGAACAAGACAAAACGTGATATCAAGATTGTGGTCACGTTATCGTGCTACTGGTGAAGTGGCTGAAAGGCATCCAGGCGGAAAGCGGATAACTACCCAAAGACAAGACCGATTTTTGCAAGTGGCCGCGAGAAGACAACCAAATGTTACGGCCATGCAGTTGGTTTAAACGCTCCAGTCAGACCACCAGGTGCTTGTCAGTGACCAAACTGTGAGGAGAAGACTGCACGAGGCTAACCTTCATTCTCGCAGGCCGCTTCGTACTCTAGCACTACGCAGAGGAAATCGTGGACGAAGATTACAGTGGGCTAGAGAACATTTGCCATGGGAAGATATCGAGTGGTCGGTAGTGTTGTTTACCGATGAGTCCCGATTCGGATTTCATCCTGATTCACGTAGAGTACGCGTATGGCGAGCTTCTGGTCGTGACAACCGTCTGCAACACCCTCAGGAGGTCCATCCATACCATGGCGGAACAATTATTGTTTGGGCGGGAATTCGTATTGGTGGAAGAACAGACCTCGTTTGGATCAGAAACACTATGACTGCCGAAAAATACCGTAATCAGGTGCTAGCACCAATAATCTATCCCCATCGACTGCAAATGGGCCAAGTTTTCACGCTCATGCACGACAACGCCCGTCCGCACACTGCGCGAGTGGTGACCAGCTGGCTAGAGGAGCACGACGTGTCGGTCTTAGACTGGCCCGCGCAGTCACCAGACCTAAACCCCATAGAGCACGCGTGGGATATGCTTCAAAGAAGGGCTTTGAGGAATTTGCCTCCAAATGTTGCGACTGAAGAGCAACTTTTTTTGCATCTTAGCAGGACCTGGGACAATATTCCGCAGCAAGATATTGACAACCTGATTCAAAGCATGAAAAACCGTTGCAGGGCCGTGATTAACGTCATGGGTGGTTTCACTGACTACTAATTTTAACTTCAAATAAAAAACCTAATAATTTCGTTTTACTTTATTTTTTTCCTTAGATAGACATTTTATCTTAAATTTAACATTCTTTCACTTTTTGCGTTTTTTTAAATAAAAAAATATTTAAGCATAAAACAATATTTTGTTGTATTCTAAATCATAGTCTGATAAGTAGGCTTTACAAAAATATATACATGTTGTTTGTTAGTAAACACAATTTTTGAGTAAATTGAGAAATTCTGAATATCCCTAGACGGTGTTGATGTGTGTATATGGAAACTAGCCAGGTCAGACCTTAAGCTTTAATATGTAAGATTTCAGGACTGACCATTAAACTTGGCATCCATTTTGATCTCAGTTCTTTGTCTTTGAAGTCAACAACCAAGGCATATAATATCATAAATTAAACTTGGCTCTAATTTCGCATTTTGTTTTTGATGGTATTTAATTTACCTAAGGTTGATTGGAATAACTAAACGCGCGTTTTACTTGGCCTACGAGAAAATCTATACGGAGCACCCTGATTAGGATAGGTTAGATTACTGTTATTAGAACACGATTACACGCAGCGGTTTGCCGAGCGAGCAAATAAAGCATACCGCGGCAGCGGCCACCGAAGTGCGAAAACTAAAATCATTCGAAGAATCGTTCGTTATCGCGATCAATTTTAGTTTAATCAAAATTAGGGACGTTAAACAGTATGAGTTAACCAATATGCGTAGTAATTACCATAATATGTGAATTGACCGTAGTTATTTCGTTAAATAAAAATTTGATATGTAAACGCATGTCCCTAGCCAATTCGTTTTTCATAATATTTACTTGTCTTATCAATATATTCTTAAAATAATACTTTCTTTTAATAAAATAAGTAGGTACTTGACGTTGTAACTAATAACGTTATCTGCATTTCTGTCTTTATCATACACCTTGAGTATGAACAAATAGTGGCATATCACAGCGGATCACGGCGGTATTGCTCAGCGAGTAATTAATTTACAGGCGGCGCTGGCGATAGCCTGCTGATACACGCACCCATCAACGTTACCCTCAAGCTATTAATCGCTCATTGTATTACCTAATCCAGCCGGTTAGCTGTCACGATGAAACGTGCTAACAATATTCATGTAGATCTATGTGCAATGAAAATGTTTTCTTTTATAGTAGATGTCAAACGCCCGCGAGTGCTCGCTTGGATTGTGTTTATTTAGTTCGCTCTAGTTTATTTTTTCTATATCACAGCGTGTTTTAACTGCTAAGACTAATCACTTGTTTGTCGGATGTGATGTGAGCGGAATTTTATCTGAATGTTATGTTGAACTCTGCGTTCGTTTGAACATAATCTGTGTATTGTTTTGTAGTATTGTGCAGCTCTAGTGAATCTCTTCCTTCATACTCACACTGAATTTTCGTAACGGATTGCTGCAATTGTGAGCAGGTTAGAATGTCGAACATGTTTCTGTGTTACCATTTTGTGCAATATGCAAGTGACGGTTTAAATTACCATTTAATTATGGTAATAATGTCAGGCGGTCATTTAGCGTTCATGGAGTTGTGGAGCCTAGCGTCGCGTCGCTCAGACGTGACTTGCATATCGCAGTCGTACTTGCTTTCGGGACGCTGCTGGGTTGCAGATTTTTTTACAACCTTTCCTTGACACTACTTGCTAATTTGAAACTGCTATTCGAAAACCTTCGACAAGTTTTAAAATTCATATTAGTTTCATTGACATACTAATATTTTTACGTGGTTAGACTTTTCATTAGTGTCATTTCATTATGTAAACAACGTACACAAAAGGATTATTTTTAATTCCATTTCTCAATATACTTGTCAGATTAGAAAAAAATTGCATTGTTTTTGTTAACGGCCAAATACAAAACTGCTACTCAAAATACGAGGGCTACTTAAAAAAATAAGCAGCTCTTTAACTAAACAAATGCTATACTAATTTTAAATTTAGAAGCTGCTCAGTTATATAAATTTTAATAATCATTTCTACTTCACGTACATTCACATACAGCCGTTAGTCCTAGAAATGTTCTCGCTAAAATTACAATGTCGCGTTGAGCATGTAAAATGATTTATTAGGTATTAGTTATTTAAGAAAGTAAAAGCTTGAATAAAATTTGTGTAATCTGGTGACTTAACGCGTTTTTAGTTTGCTGGAAATGGCCAATTGTCTATCATAAATAAATGTATGTTGTTTCCCAGAATAATGTAAATACAAACGGCAGCTAGTTTATATTGAATCAGATGGCTTGTCCCGTAAATCTCGGTTTAATACCAGGTTCTGTTTAACAAACAAAACATTATATGTTAGGTATAATGAAATACGTGCGTCTCAAAATCAATATTTACTAGATAATTTAGTTTATAAAGGAATCAATTACAAAAAGGCCACCAAATCCAAACGAAATAGTTTGCTATGGTACTTACATACTTACTTTCCATTTACCCAGTATTTCGTTTTCGACTTACATGACTTAACTTACCTTCTGATTTTGCTTATTTTTTGTCGTCAACTCGCTTAAAAATTAAACTTATTTTTCGGGTTTAATCTCGTGGTGTTTTTTATTACTTTTAGTATTGTATCGCCAGGTTCGCCGCTCGTGTGTGTGCCTCATTCTTATGTCCTATTCGTGAAATAACCTATCCTATTTTGGTCTAATTCGTAGAGAGACTTATTCTTTAAAATTCATATTCTCGATATGCCCTATTTTTTTCTAAGTCAGTAAGTCAGTAAGTAAGTAACTTAATGTATGTACTAAAATAAATTGGTTGATTGAAATAGGCTCATAAAATGATATAGTAGGTAAACTTAATTAATTTTATGAAAATAATTCTTATGGTCGAAAGATTACTATCAGTACCTGAAGTGATGGGTGGGTGGCTGTAGGGTACTAGAGTGCACCTTCTACCGAGGTAGCTGACGCACCTCATTGAGGTTTCACTTGTCTTTGTTATACTGAAATTCTGATTACTGATTTTTAAAGTGCAAGGGACGCTATAGGCTGCCTAGGAAGGTATAACCTAAGACTCTTAAGTTTTAAGGCGACCCTTAAGTAGCGCCTTTGTCCGATAAACTAAATTCAGCAGCTTACGTTGTTTATAAAATTCGCTAACAGAAAATACACAGATATTAAGCCCCGCCTGTCCGCCTTATTATACTGCCCGCCTGGTCTACTTCGGCTACTTCCACTGCATTATGTCATATGAGTGGTCATGTGTGGGCTATAGATATTGAGGATATATTTTCATTATAGACAATCACTTAAATTTTTTTAAAGAAATTAATATTACAACAACAGTATGTTATCGAATACAAATTATGTGTCCATAAAAGTAAGGACAATTCCGAAGTTAATGATCATACCATGGAACTCTTATTAAATAATAAAAATGAGTTTTTAGTTTTAATATATTGATAGTTGGGTAATGCCAGATATATCACACAGCACACATATACACATCCTAAACGTTCTGGCCTAGCGACATGAAATAGTTTAAAGTTTAGCGACATGATTGTAGTTTAAAGAAAAGTATAAGGATTGTTTTTAACATTATATAAAACGAAAGTTTTAAACTAAATAACATTTTAACAAACTAAAATAAGAAAACTAATTGGCTAAATACTAAAACTAAAAGAAGTATTCGGCAACGCTCACAGACCGCCAGCCGTTGTATCACCAGACGCGTCGACAACTCCCTTAGAAAGACCTTAGTACAGGCACAGACTACAAAAATAGCCAACAACACTCAATGGTCTCCAAACCTAACGATTTAAACAGATATGCTCGGTCCTTAGTAGAGGGCCCTTAACACAACACTCAATGGTCCCCATACCTAACGATAACCTTAACAGATATGTTCGATCGATATGAGAGTTCGTTAGAATAAATCTCGCTTTTTCTGACTCTCGCTTCGCACGCATCTGTCGATCGTAGACCGATGTTGAACTTACTTAAATTTTATCATAAATCTATTTTTAACAGATCAGCATGCGTACGTACATACATCATTCAATATTTTTTATGACATTAGGTAAATATCTATCTACCTTACCTACTCCATAAAAATAAGTATAAAAATAACCATTTACATTTTGTATTGGTAACGTACCTAATACATAGATACACGACTTTGTGTCGATTCTACCAAACTGCAATAAGCAACGAATAGCAATTCTACGCATAAATCGTATTTAGTTCGAGGTACTCTAGACATGTTCGATATGAAAAATAAAGATTTATGCGGCGAATTATTAATCATTGCTTATTCTAGTTTTGTCAAATGAAGCCTTAGTACTTTGCGGTATACCGATACTCGTACAATTCTATTTAACGTTTCTACGCTAACAACTTTTCAATTTTATTTTCGTGTAACTTTTCAATTTTATGTGCTCTAACTAAACCGTCTCGTTCCTTACTTTTCAACAAACATTTCTAAAGAACCGACCTCACATTGTCAGCCGAATTCGTCTCCTAAATGGATTACCTAGTCTGATCATTCTTATCTTTATAAAGCGAGTCGAAAGAAAGTTACCTTATATTTTTCTTAAATAATAGTAAATTGGCTCCTGAATTTATTAAGTCGCTGTTTTACAGTAGGGAATTGATAGAAATTGCTCGATTGTTGTAAGTTTTTAGCAATAAGCCAAGTGGCCGCCGCGAAATCCTTCAAACCGCTTTTTTTTGATCGTCTAGATTCTGGCATTTTCCATCACTCTTTCAGCGATATGTTTTGCGTTCTTGACGGATATTTTCTTTGCTAGCACGAGTGTGAAATTTGTTGATATAGGACCCATATATTTAATAAACTCTACAAAAAGAAGCCTGGAAAGGTTAAATTGAGCGATCTTGTCCGCCGGGCGGCCTTTGCAAATCACCAAAACTATTAAAAACTCAGCTGCAAAAATATAAGCTATTATTTTGAGTTTTTGATGAGGATAGCTATTTCTACCGTATTAATTTATTGTATACCAACTACAAATATCAAAGCAGAACTGATATTCATCATCGTCGTCACTTCCAAAGTTATAGCACTTCTGATAGGGTGATACCACCTCGTATATCCGTTTCTAAGTTTAATGGCTTAATTCTGCACAGGTGCTACGACGTACGGTGCGTCGTTTGAAGCCTTATGTATCAAAGCAAATGTGTCGATCGCGATGCCTGAATAAGGCGTATGATAGATTCCCTCGATGACACGGCATTTTGTTGAAGGCCTCCGGTTTTATATTATCGAATTTCCCTTCGGCGTCATCTGAAAGCTAGCTTCATTAAATTAACGTTGCTTTACTCGCAACCGTTACTAGAATTATGCTTCACTGAGTTTGCTGAATTTCCTTTCTAGTTATTATTTCGTAGGTACCTACGGCTTTTTTTTATTGTATTTATTTAACGTATAATGACCCTAATTATATTAAAAGTAGATTGAACTATAATAATATTTAATTGCAGTTATTTATTATACATAATCGTTTGCAACTTAAAGTTGTATGTGAACAGTTATTGTTAATATTATTCTTTACTTACGTATGTATATTGTTGTGTCCTTCTTTAAATTTATCTTTTTACAGCAAATTTGTACAACTAATTACCAAGATGTTACCCTGCAAAATAGTTCAATTACCTGTTCCTTTTCTCAATTAATAACAAAAATGCTACAAATTATCCAATCCAATCCAATCATTGAGATAACCACTGCACTTTATACAGAACTAAAAATACAGCAGAATTTTATAAAACACTCTGATATTGTGTTACTTTGTGAAACAAAAAATCAATTTGCTTTATTTTTAGTTTCACAAAGTTGTGATGTAAATCCATCGATGTTTTTTTACTAATCCTATTACCATGTTTTTACTATTTTGTTAAAATTCTGATGGCCTGACATATCGTTGTTATCTATGCGAATTTAAGGGTGTAAAAGTTAATAAAAATAAAGTCTAATCTGTCAAATCAAGTCTTGCTTAACCACCCTTAATTGATTTAGTGGTATGGTAATGTATTAATAACTTTTCTTTTCCAGAAAAGGGGGAATTATTTTCATATTTTCGTAGATAAACATCGCCGTGATTCGCAATTAAAGCATTAAATCCTTTTGTTGGGGGTTGTTTAATTTCTGTTACGCTTTTAAGGCTTTATCTAATTCTCATTTGACATTAATCTTTTGCTCTAAAATTTTGTGAATAAAACAAGTTAAGCCAAGTGCGGCTCGGGCCACGCGCATAGAATGTATAGATAATGATTCATCATTATTAACTTTAATCAACCCCATTTACCCCTTAGTGGATACTCCGGTATACATTGTATTCAGGTTGAATAATAAAGGATTCAATTTGAAAACGTACGCTGGTTACCGTAGTATTCTACAAAATGAAGCAACAAATGTTAAAATGTAATTGCAGGATATAGGTATCCTTATGAAATACTTATTGTGAATGAGATGAACTGATAAGTATTCATTTGAAATGAATTTACACGGAACTTTCTGTTCGTTAGCTAACTGAACCTTCCTTTCAGTAAAATAGATCGAAAAGCTTGTACCCAAGGGCGTATGAAATGAAGATAAGCTTCTAACGTAGCGTGATATTACTGTTTCCAAGTGTGAAATGTATATTGGTTAAGTCACAGATAGTTAGGTGAGGGCCATATCCTACTAATATTATAAATGTGAAAGTTTGTATGGATGTTTGGATGTTTGTTACTCTTTCACGCAAATACTACTGAACCGATTGCGATGGAACTTGGAATATAGATAGCTGGACACCTAGAATAACACATAGGCTACTTTTTATCCCGTAATTCCCGCGGGATCGGGACTTACGCGGGTGAAACCGCGGGGCGCAGCTAGTTCCAAATATTTCTTGATTTTTAGAGTTATGTACCTCAAAAAGGAACCCAGATCCAGATATAGGACCAGTCGCTTATCCGTTTGTCCGTCATCATCATCAATCACCTATTTTCTGAGGAACACACCTAGCTAATTGGTTTCTTTCTCCAAGAAATGTTGTTTTGTAATAGAATTAGCCTATACTATAATTTGTAGTATAGTTAGTAACTGTTTCGATTAAACTGGAGTGAACAATTTGCACAGCTACCATCGAACTAACTAATCCGGATTAGCTAAAACGGAATAGCAAATGACAATTCAAAATGTCTGACCATCCATGAAATACAACATTTATCGGTAGTACTATTTTAACTTTATGTGAATACGTCACAAAATAGCATCAACATAAAATTCTAAATCCCTTTTCAAATTCAGCATTACCTAGAAATACTTTTTACTATTAGTATTCCCTATAGACACAATAAATCAATATTTAAAAAAAGGATTACGAACTTTATGTTGATGTTACTAATTCACATAATGTTCGTATTTTTTTTAAATTATGTATTACCGATGAATGTCGTACTATTTATCTATCCATGTTGTACGACATTCATCGGTGATTGGAATGCAGATAGTCTTGACCATCCGTCAAGACTATCTATTCGGGACTAGTTAGTTAATTCGATCTAAATATGTGTGCAAGTGAACCTTACGCAGCGTACTACGTGGACGACTGGATGCGAACGCGATTGCGAAGCGATCCGATCCGGTGTGGTGCGGAAACAAGGAACAGTCGATAGCTATTGAAGTGTCCTACGTGACCAAATGCACGTAAAGTGCGATGAGGCGCGATTCTCGACTGTTCCTTGTTCCGGATCGCACCGGATCGGATCGCGTTCGCATCCGATCGCCCACATAGGACGCTGACTTAGACTTATTCCTAATTCGACTATGACATCAAATACCGCGAGTTATGTTGGTGGAGAGAGCGGTCGTATCACGTGTCTTTATCGACAATGTGTCCGTGACATTTCCACGCCTTGAACTCCTTGTTGTCGCTTCAATACCATCGGTTACCCATTTAATCGCCGCTACCCAGTCTACACTACCTTGGCCCTTCGCGTCGCGACGTTTATTTACAAACTGCTAGTTCACAGTTAATTAAATGTTAAACTTGGATATGTCACAGAAATAGAAAACATGCAAGTTGATTCGTGGAACGGTCTCATAAATTTCATTTGACCTGAGTTTCAATTTCAATGGCATAAAGTGTCGCATTACTTAAATGGACTTATGGACATTGCACATGTGTTATCTTTTGTAACACACGATATATAAGTGTTTGACTATCTCACTTGATGGTTAGTGATGATATGGTCTAAGATGTAACACGCTCAGATAGAAAAAGGAAGACGGCAGTAGAACAATATCCGACCCTTCCTTAGTCGCTGCACCAGCCAACGTATCGGAACACGGATGAGTCCGTATATAGCCAAATTCAGTTCTAACTTGAGTAGGTAGTCAATTTATAAGCAATACTGAGCCTACTTTCGATGCCTACAAAAATTTCGTATCTCAATCCTGAGGACTTTTCAAGTATCTATATGATAAAGTACAAGTAGTACGAAATTTCCAAGTATTCTTATGATACAAGGGTTCAAGTACCTACTTCGAACGTGATGAGCAGTCGAGGCTTAAACTTTCTTATCAGGAAAATTATTCAATTCCAAACGATGCTGACTGAGACCGATAGTTTATGAACATCTATCAATCTTCCTCTTAATGTTTACTTCTAATTAAATGAAGCCAGAAATGTAACGTTTCTATTTCTGCTATATTGTGTTGTATAATTTAAGCCTTGCTTCTTCTCATCCGAGCGATGTTCCCGGTTGCATCCCTCTCGGGAGCCCGGGGTCCGCTAAACCCCAAATAGTTTTTTTAAGCCTTGGAATTATATATCAGAACATACCTTGTCTAGGAAATACATCATAAATATAATAAATAAGTATTTTAGAATAAGTTTTCACGTAATTATAGTTGGTCGCACATATTGCACTTTATCTTCTTTGACGAATAATTGCAGACATAATAACCGTCTTTATCACCCATTCTATACAATAATTCTTTTACGTAACGTAATATTTATTAAACTATTCTTTTTTACCATTTTAATAATCTAGAAACCTAGACTCTCCTTTATTTTTTATTTGAAGTCAACTGCGAATAAAACGGGTATCGGGCATTGAAAACGATCCCTAATATACCTACATTATATACAGTGACGGAGCAAAATAAGATACCCATTACTACATAGACGACGTAATTTCAACGTTTTTATGGCCAATATGATGTTGCGTCGGTATTGCAATATTTCTTCGACCTTGTCCGTTTTACTGAGGTTATAACGTGATTTACTTTGTTACAGCGGACAAAATGGGTTGTTTCGTCAGCAAAGACAAACTGACCAAGGAGGATATGGATTTCCTGAAGACGCACACGTCTTATGACGAGACCACTATCAAGGAGTGGTACAAAGGATTCAAGGTATGATCAATTATCGGTATTACGTACTAGAAATATTGTAGCTGGCTTTAGGGCTTATTTAGACTTGACACGAGTGAAGGTGAGGTCACGGGCGATACTAAGTCTCAAATCGCGCCGCTGAACCGCGCTGCTAGATTGAAATGAACATACGCACACAACTTCACACGTTAGATATTTTGCGTCTACCACCGCGCCCTAGCGTACCTTATCGATATAGACTACAGTTATAGTTGTATTTAAAACGACCTACAGAGTACCAACCCATTAAAAATAAACACACATCTATTGGAATATTTTAATTAACGTCAGTTAGGGACTTAAGTCTTTCAGTAATATACCTACTTCTTGTGATATTTATGTATTATGTGGTAATACCTACTAATTTGCACGTATAGGTATTAGCAGAAAATAAAAGAAATTCGTCCATGCATGGTAAACTTTGTAGTACTACGTTTATCTATCTATTTACTATTAAAGCGGAAGAGTTTGTTTGTTTGTTTGTTTGAACGCGCTAATCTCAGGAACCACTGGTCCGATTTGAAAAATTCTTTCGGGGTTGGATAGTCCATTTATTGAGGAAGGCTATAGGCTACTTTTGATCCCGATATTCCCACGGGATCGGGACTTATGCGGGTGAAACCGCGGGGAGCTGCTATTTATATAATAATACTGTAGGACTATCTCGTTTATTACATGTGTCGTTAATCCAAACCTTGGGTATTTCTTATTTTTACGATGAGCCCATTCTCTCACAGTACCATAATCAACGGGTATATAGCAAAAGCAATCGCTAAACCGAAAAGAGATTTCTCGTGCTGCAGATGCAATATTGCGGCGGTTTTTATTTAATTTATTAGGATGTCGGAAATTAGAACTAACTTTTCCGTTTTCCGGCTCTTGGGTAACCTTATTACTATCTGAGATCTATTTACGTTAGAAAAAACATTTCTCAGTAAAATAAAAGTTTTGTAAGATACCTAGAATAAGACTGAACACGAACTAAAATGCACTTATTTGAAATTACTAAATAAATGTGAGTACCTATCTTACTGTCTTTTATAGATCTACAAAAGTGCGCTCCACTTTTTTTATTATCCGATTCTTAATTCATGGATTCGAATCAAAAACTTAACTAGTGATCTTTAATTTGCACAAAATGGTATCTGTAGCCAAAACTACATAAAGGTGTTAATCTGGAAATTCTTCTAAGGACTGCAGATATAAGTCTAATAACATGATATTTCGTAGAATGTCTCACGTTTTTTCAGCAGTCTGGTCACGATTCGAGCAGCGACATGAATAACCGATTGCCTTTTCACAAGTTTTCAATTTCTTACGGATTTAACACATCTTTTTGATTTCGTGTTATGACGTAGGCAAATGATATTGTGGACGATCAAAATCATATTACTAGTTTTCTAAACGATTACAAAACCTATTATTCCTATTACTTACCAAATCCACGATCGGCCTTAATTCACTCATGATATAATCCTACTTCGCGATGCTCAATGTGAATGATTGTAACAAAGTTATGATTATTTGCACATATTATATTTGTTTACTTAAAGTTACATCTATCAGTCAAAGATCCGTGTGCTATGTTAACTTTATCAATTTCTTTGAGTTTTGAAGTCATCTTGAAAAACATCTTCTTCAGTTAGACAGCCTGAAATGTATAAAGCCATATTATTATTATCTTTTAGTATCTGTCGACGAGTTGATGCCGTAATCCATCACAATGTAGCATCAATTTCCAGAAGACGGTATATTTCTTTAACTTTGAGCACGTGACAAATGTGCACATGAGTTTGTTGATTTATCGTTTGTTCCAACTTGAGTCTTTTCTGTCTGTGTCTTCGTAATGTTCAAGTGAGGCTTTAGTTTCTTTCTTTATATAGGTCACTTCAACGATGTCTCTAAAAGAACTGAAAAATGTGAATTTCTTTATAAAAAAATTGATCATTATACCTACATATAATCCCACAAGCAGCTCCCGGCGGCTTCACCCGCTCAAGTCCCGATCCCGTGGGAATATAGGGATCAAAAATAGCCTATAGCCTTCCTCAATAAATGGCCTATCCAACACCGAAAGAATTTTTCAAATCGGACCAGTGGTTCCTGAGATTAGCGCGTTCAAACAAACAAACTAATAAACAAACTCTTCCGCTTTATAATAGTAACTAGCAGCTCCCCGCTATTTCACCCGCATAAGTCCCGATCCCGTGGGAATATAGGGATCAAAAATAGCCTATAGCCTTCCTCAATAAATGGACTATCCAATACCGAAAGCATTTTTCAAATCGGACCAGTGGTTCTTGAGATTAGCGCGTTCAAACAAACAAACAAAAAAACAAACTCTTCCGCTTTATAATAGTAATAATAGATAGATAGATTCAAGTAAAAATATTTAGGATAGGTATGTTTGGATAATAAGGAAGTTATTTAAGATATTTTTTTAATTGCAGCAAGATTGTCCTAACGGCCGACTGACACCAGCCAAGTTCGTCGATATGTACAAAATGTTCTTCCCATCGGGTAACGCCGTCGAATTTTGCGACCACGTGTTCCGTACATTCGACATGGACAAGAACGGATACATCGACTTCAAGGTAACAACACTACGGTGCCACGGGTCTTTTCTAGTGGAACAAAGTCTCCGCCCTCATTAACGCTAGTGATATTTAGTATTATGGCCCCGTCTTATAAGCTGTGAAAAAGAGGCTTAGTGCAGAGAAATAGCACACAAAGGAAGCAGGCGTCGGCGGGCATGTACCACGGAACCACACACTCCGTGCCCCACTCGACCAGGCACCGCGTTTGAGAATTTGACGCCTCTTTTCTTCGCAACATTGCTATTCAAATATTTGGTTAGACCGTAACAAGGCCGCCTTATTGATCCAGGTAAAGGCTTAGTGTTATGTTATAGTTATTATCGGCCGATAAATCGTCGTACAGGTAATCTGCGATGCGATTGCATGTCAAAGACTTACAATCAATATGTATGCAAATGCGAAAATAAATTGATATTGCCTTTGCTTGTACTGTTTACTATTGCGAACGATATGGTATTATGTGTATGAGATATGAAGAATTTAGTCTCATTGTGTATCGAGATGAAAATAACATTTGTTGTAGGAGTTCCTTCAGGCGATTCATGTGACATCAAGCGGCACTCCTGAGGAGAAACTCAAGTGGGCATTCCGCATGTATGATGTCGACGGCAACGGTGTCATTGACATCCAAGAGATGACCAAGATCGTACAAGTGAGTAAAAACATTCGTACAAATATTATAAACGTATTATTATTTACTAGCTGTGTCCCGCGGTTTACTTGTGTAAGTTCCGATCCAATGGGAATTTCGAAAAACGGATGCCTCCATCATAACGCACTCTACAAATTTAATTTCTCTGCTATCAGCGGTTTAGGCTGTACGTTGAACAGTCAGTCAGTCAGGACAAGGGCAAAAAGTTGTAATAGATATAGATTATATTATAAGCGAATTTAGCAGCAGCAGTACTCAGCAGCAGTAGAAGCTCCAGGAGATTGTCAATTTAAACTGAATTTAATTTATAGGTACCTCGGTACTCGTACTCGTAACGTGGAAATATAAAGAATAAAAATACATGTTCTTGTTGATTGGCTACATTATTCATCGAGTCGCCCGGTCGGTCGCACCTAATAACATTTCGAGGGTAAATTCTTTTATGACGGAAGGTTCCCCGCATACTGAAGTGGGCGAAAAGGGACAAAAATATGTTAAATCTTAGAAATTTGAAGATTTCATGTGTTTTTTTCCTGTTATAAAATAGTCAAATCAACATGACCTCTCATTCTTTTGTTAACATTCTTCGATTCGTCATTTTCATAAGTTCAAACTTGTATTTTACCATAGAAATAAAATATTCATGCTTTATCAAATTTTATATTCACCTCGGGAACTTAAGAGGATAGTCTCCATTCTCTTTCTCCATACAAACGTAGTTTAAATTTTCCTCCCTGGATAAAGACATTAGAGCAAATATGTTTATGCCATAAAACTTATATCTGGCATGACTATGCATACCTTTTTATTTTTTCACTTTATTATTTATTATTATTTTAATTAGAAAATAAAAAAAAATAAAAAGGTAGGTAGATGCATTGTCATGACTCATGACAGATATAGGTTTTATGGCATAAACATATTTGCTCTAATGTCTTTATCCAGGGAGGAAAATTTAAACTACGTTTGTATGGAGAAAGAGAATGGAGACTATCCTCTTAAGTATTGATAATGTTTTGAAATGACCTCTAATTGCCCATCTGGCTCGCAATGATACACGAGAATCAATAAAAAGTTTTGACAATGTCAA
Organism: Idaea biselata; assembly: GCA_958496205.1. Classification (NCBI taxonomy): domain Eukaryota; kingdom Metazoa; phylum Arthropoda; class Insecta; order Lepidoptera; family Geometridae; genus Idaea; species Idaea biselata. The sequence continues at coordinate 27,377,565 of OY292394.1, read as the reverse complement.
TTGAAACAGATCATGTTAGCTAAAATATAATGGCGGGTTTAAAACATATGTACAATAATATATAAATAAAATATGTATCAAAAATAGTTTATCTACCGACACTAGTGTTTTAAATCCTCAATAATGGGTTAAAAATCGCAAAGTAGTACGACCTGCAATAAACTTGAACTGTTTTGCAAAAACAAATTGTTTTGATCAATAGTAATGTTATTAATTGCATTAAAGAATCAAATTCGATGTTATTACAGTTTTTATAGATGTTTTTCGAATATCGAACATCTCGGAAACACAAAGCAATGGGGTGCCACGCGCAAAGCTGTTTGCAGAGGCGCTGGCATCGGATGACCTTTTTTTTTTCGATGATGGTCCTCCAGTCCTCCACCAATGGAAACGCCGAGATTTTTTTTTATTCTTTCGGTCTCAGACCGATATGGCCAATTTGGCGCCGAGAGTTGTAAAAAACACATGTTTGACAGTTCTTAATTCAAACCTAAGATTAATCGACTCGCGCCCTCTGCCGGGATAAAAAGTTAGTGTTCCTCCTAATTTGATTTGACCTCAATTCTAATATCAGTCGAGATATTAAATGTCAATTACCTACAAACACCTTTGTCCAATCTCACACGTTACGATATCGAGCGATATGATAGTTGGGTCCGACTCTAGTTTGTCTCTAAATAAAAAAACTACGCTAGCGTGAAATGCGTTAGAAGGTATTTCGATATTTCATTGTGGTACCGCCATTTTGTTGGCTTTCAATTTGTCTTGTCGCATTTTTTTGTTATTTATAACGTCTGTGGAGATAAAGCAGTGTATGTACATAACTGTTCATAATAGGCATTATGAGATTGTCACATAAACTACTATCATATTCGTATAACAGTGTCGCCTACGGTCAGCCACGATCCCAGAGAGGCTACGTATGCGACGCTAGCCGGATGGTCGCTGGCATCTAGCTGATAGAGCTCGTCTGCGGTTGCCGGCTAGCGCTCTAGCTTAGAAATACTTACTCAAAAGTTCTATTACATCTCAGACTTAATTTATATCAAGGCAAGTGCTTGCCTTGTCAAGCGACGCGCAGTGTAGGGTTTCGTAGTTTCCATATAACCCTTCTTTGCGTGGCGCAGTCGGGTAAAAATAACAGGGATTGCAATTTGAAAAAGTCGTTACAACTAACACCTAACAACTTAGTATGTAATATTCAACACTTTGTTTGAAATTTTACTTTTTAATTCTTCCAATACTCGTAAATTTAAAAAGAATGCCCAGTTGTAATAATTTTCTTTCAAACTTCTTTATATGTACCACTATCGTGAACACATATTATGACGTATCCAAGTACAGCCATTTGGCTGTGAGGGGGGGGGGGGGGGACAAAACATAACTCTAAAACTAGTACCTACTTTAAAGCTCAATATTTCGAAAACGGAATTCCAAAATGAATAATAGTTTTGAAAACCCACAGTGATTTTTAAAGAGCTATCTAACAATACCCCACATGATTGGGTAAAAAATTATACCCCCCCTATTTTACATGTGAGGGAATTACCCTAAAAATGTCTATTTAATTTTTTCATTGTACTACTTTCACGGCGTGATTAATATGTTTACTCATGCTTCTTAGTACTAAGCGTTTTTGAGCTAAGCAGCAGGCAGACAGACAGACAAACATGACGAAATTACGAAACCCTATAATAATGTAGGAGAAATATACAGGGTGTTTCGACGAGGGGGTATTAAGCCGAAAGGGGGTTGTTCTAGAGGTCTAGGCGAACAACTTTTATTCTACGGCTTTTAGAAAATCGAACTTTTTTTTCGAAAATTTTAAAGTTGTATCACAAAAAAACAGCTGTTTTTGTAAAAAAAATGGCAATTAATGTTTAGACTGTAGTGGTACAAACTAAATAAAAAGGCACCTTAAGGCCAATGACCTCAAACTCTAAAAACAGCTGATTTTCATGCAAACTTTGAACTCAAAAATTTCGAAAACTACTTCGAATTTCTAAAACTTGTAAGACAAAAGTTGTTCGCCTAGACCTCTAGAACAACCCCCTTTCGACTTAATACCCCCTCGTCGAAACACTCTGCATATTATAATCCTCTTCCTAGAATATACGTCATCGTGCAATCATCTTGCAACGAGCAATGTGCATAATTTACATGATTATTTACCTTTGACCGTGTGAAATCAGCTTTGATGTGCGCTCCCTTCGCCAACTGAATTACACAGTCAATGAAATTCACTAGATAGATAATCAAGCAGTAAAATTGAACAATTGTGGTAGTTACGTGCAACGTAAATTGTGTTCATAGAGGTATTAAATACACTGTGATTTACGTGTAGATTTATTAAGGCCAACTCCATAATATGTAAATTACTTTTATGTTCAAGCCAAACACATTTAAGTATCAGATAAATAATAAATACAACGCGATTGAAACTGAAAAAGAATTAATTTACATATATCGTATTTGCAAACACATTTAAATGCGGCTATTTCGGCATCGAATATAATCTTTTTTTTGTGTTCCCGATGTTGTATTGAAATTAAAATCATATTTCGGTGAAACAATGCTAAAAGTAATAAACACCACGCGATTAAAACAAAAACAAATGAACTGAATTACGAATATGAATATCCATTAAAATTATAACCCTGTAGCCCGGGTCATAAAGAATATGATTACGGTTATCTCTGATCGTCGAAAATGCGGCCAAAAGGGATTCCTTGGTCGGAGGCTATGGCCGCGGCTTGTTACCACCCACCAGTCTAAGTCGTAGCGCCAAGCGTAAGGAAGACGGGTCGGATCTTGTTCCACTACCGTCTTCCTTCTTCTAGATGAGCATGTTACATCTTCGATTATATCATTTCTTATTTCTTCCATATTAAAATAATAAGAAATCCAATTATAAACCAGGCTATAACTACCTGTGTGCCATATTTCAACCACATCCGTTTACTTAGACGTTACTGCATGATTTACTTTACTGCATGATTATTTCATTATAAATCCAGTTTCATTCATTCATATTTTATCAACCAAAAAATATACGTTTATATCGGACTGAAATGGCCTTAATAAATCAAATATTTATTGATTACATTTAGTATTGAAAGCTCGTTTAATTAATAACCGTACGCTGACTATAAATGTTAAGCCAACGAATGTCGCAATTAAATTATCCGCATCATAGTTAAAACAAACACGTGGAAATGTTATGTGAAATTCATTTTCTCTCTAGTATCTCAATTAACAGGAAAATGTAAATGCTGAAATGGATTGGTTTTCAAACGTTTTGCACAAACAATTTTACACATTCAACATTATAATGCAACTGTTTTTATCTATGAGTGATGCGATTGGAACATTTTGTTTATCTTAATCATTTTTCTTTGTTTTTCGTAAAGTGGTGTGGCTCACCTGGTGATAGAGTTTTCAGGTCGTCCTAAGGCCTCTAACTTGATCTCTAACGACTGCCATTTGAGAAAACAACCAGGACCAACTGCTTAACGTGTCTTCTGAAGCACGTCTCTAAGCTCTAGAAAGTGTTTTTTTGCCACACAAATTATTATCGGTTATCCATCCAAGTAATGACCGCGCCAGGCGTTGCTTAACACGCACAATCATTTAAGATCGGCAGGTACAGCTAGGTCAATAGGCGCCTCATTCCTCCTCAGATATCAATTATTTACTGGCAATATACCTACATATTTTATTAAAGTCAGAGATATTAAAAATAACAGTAAAAACGAAACTTGAGAGGTGTCAAGGGACACCCGGATGGAACGAAGTTCCAAGTAAAAAAAAAAGAAGTGTATCCGTTACAACTTTTGGTCTTAATTTTTTCCGTCTAGCCCCCTTTCGCGACGCGCGATAAGGAACTTCGTTCCAAAACTGTTTCGTACCTAATTTGTTCTGTTCATGTACCTAATTATCTGTATGTAACAACATACAGACAATTAGTTACACTTGTGATCATACGTTACATAATTGGAGACTTATTAAGAGGTCAACAAATTTTACGTACGACGTACCTACGTATTATCAGCGTATTTTCTTTCATTCTTTCAAATTAAGAGGATCGTCTCCATTCTCTTTCTCCATACAAACGTAATTTAAATTTTCCTCCCTGGATAAAGACATTAGAGCAAATTTGTTTATGCCATAAAACTTATATCTGTCATGACTATGCATCTACCTTTTTATTTTTATCATTTTATTATTTTTTTATTTTAATTAGAAAATTAAAAATAAATAAAAAGGTAGATGCATTGTCATGACATATATAAGTTTTATGGCATAAACATATTTGTTCTAATGTCTTTATCCAGGGAGGAAAATTTAAATTACGTTTGCATGGAGAAAGAGAATGGAGACTATCCTCTTAAGTAAAAACGAAACTTCGTTTTTAGACTGCCAACGGAGCTGTAAAACTCTACACTTTAGCTGCTAGACCTGAAATAACAAAAAGGCTCATATATGCGGCGAAAACTCAGTGTGTGTGTTTCTTCCGGACAGTTACATTCAATAAAAAATAGGAACGCCAGAATACGCCAGGCGTGTGGCGTACATCAGTGCTGATGCACACTCCATGCGTGGATGCATACATTATTTCAAGACGCTACGCGTGTTTTATCGCACATACAATACTCCTCTAATATTACAATAGGTGTGTTCACGTGCATACTCCACTGGTTAACATGAAAAGAAAACACACACTTTGTGTCTTTGCCTGCTAAAAACAATTCTGGAACTACAGGTTCGTTTGCGCATTCAACCATCGCCCCTGCAGTGGCGTACGAATAAGGAGGTTATTGTTTTATGTCATCTCAATGCCTTAATTATAAAAAGAGCAACGAGAGCGCGCCACTCGTCGCCTCCTCGACCCCTGTGTAATTATTTCTGTGCCAACATTATATACCTACTAACCTATAGGTACCTACAAGGCATTGGTATCACATTTTACAGTACGGATAAAGAATTAAACTCTTACCTTTCTCTTTGTTCTCGGCTCTCGAGACCTCATTTTACTTTTAGAATTTGATTTGGACCTGTCGGTATTAAAAATAGAGCGATACTTTAAATTAAATTCCATTGATAGTACTTATTTCTAATTGTTTTGATTTACAAAAAAAAAACAAAATCTGTAAATACTACTTACTATCATGTAAACATAGTAACTTTTCCTGTCTCCGACCTGGAAAAACATTTCAAACAAAATTGAAAGGGAAAATATTAATTGTGTGAAAATTATTTCGCCCTTTATGTTGCTGAGGGCAAACACGGGTCCACGTTGCCCTCGCCTCAAAGAGCGAGTAAGCTAGAAAATTTCCGCCGGACTATTTGTAGAAAATTCAATTTAAAGAGTGCGAGGTCATTGGTACTTTTTATCTGAGCGATGTTCCCGGTTGCATCCCTCTCGAGAGCCCGGGGTCCGCTAAACCCAAAATTATTTAGGATAAGCGCAGTAGGTAAGTCATCATCATCATTGACCATATCTTCTGCAAATAGATTTGGCAATATTTTTACAGCCGGCTGCCTGCCTGACACTAACCCTTCTAGAGACCAAACAGTTTATCCGCCACAGTGCGAGGAGAACTTAAGGTTTGCTAGGCCCCCTCAGATCCCACTGGAAGAGATGGTGTAACCCTATTCTATGCCGGGGATACACGGCAAACACGGTACAATGTAAAACTATTAACGGATAGAAAGACTACCTTATTAGAAAGACCTGTAGTCTAGGTTGTTTTATAGTTAATTTCCAGTGTTATCGAACGAGAAAACTAACTTGCCCGCTAAATGATCCGGTTAGCTTCGGCGGTGTTCAAGTTATCGTCTCTTTAAACCGCTGCCTCTGAACTTAGTTACTTAAACACTAACTACTAACGCCGTAGATAACTGGCTATCAAGAGTTTGGTGAACTTCATCTATGTAATAAATAACATTGTCGATTCTGGTAACTAGTTTAACAGTGTTATCGAGTTAAGTACAACATTAACGACGCGAAACCCAGGCAAAGCGAGGTAAATTGAAAAGTTTTCGACTGCCAAAGCAAAACTACGGAGTGCTAAATACGAACTGAAAATTAAAGCTTCTGTCACATTAGTTGGCTCGTTATTGAGTTTACGTGTTTTTAGAGCTTTTTCATTAACGAATTCTGTGCCTGTAAAATAATAAAAACCATCTAAAATTTTAATTAAAATCTTTACTACTACTAATATTATAAACGCGAAAGTTTGTAAGGATATCTATGTAACTTTGTTACGTTTTTACGCAAAAACTATTGAACCGATTGCGATGAAACTTAGAACGAAGACAGTTGGAGACCTGGAACAACACATAAGCTTCTTTGTATCTCGATATTCCCGGGGGATCGTGACTTGCGCGGGTGAAACAGCGAGACGCTGCTAGTCTTTATCACATAACCTTGGGTCATTGATTTTCGACGAAACTAAGGGTCAAACACCTTTCCTTCCCTTTCAAGAAGGTTCTACTACTAAATTATTTCATTCGAACACTTTGTTTTAATTAGACATGCGTATTAACTAATTTTACGGCGTACCTACCTACCTACATATGGTATACTAGCAGCGCTCCGCGGTTTTACCTGCGTAAGTCCCGATCCCGTGAGAATATTGGGATAAAAAGTAGCCGATGTGTTATTCTAGGTCTCCAGCTATTTATATGACGACCTCTGTGGCGCGTCGGGGGAAGGCCCGACTGCAATGCAGAACGTTGCGGGTTCGATTCCCGCCGTGTGCAAGTATTTATGCTTAAAATTAAATATTTGTGTCCTGTCTGGGTGTTTTCTATGTAGGTATGTATTTACAAAAAAAAAATGTTGTAAATCCGTTGTCTTAGTACCCATAGTACTAGCCTAGTGCTTAGTTTGGGGCTAGATTGCGCTGTGTGTAACGTCGTCGTGCAATATTTATTTATTATTTATTTTATAGTCTAAGTTTAATCACCATGGGTTCAGTAGTTTTTGCGTAAATTAACAAAGTTACAGACATACATACTTGCAAACTTTCGCGTATGTAATATTAGTAGGATGACGTAGAAATATGAGAGTTACACCATATTATTTTTATTTATAAATGTTACCATGAATTGTTAAATTACACAATGGTACGCAATGTTTTGTGTACAGTCAGGTAATATCGGATTCGGGAAAAGACTGTATGACTCAAATAACTCCTAAAATAGGTGATATTTTTTGGCGTTAGCCACGGTGCTTGTTCACAAGAGCAATTCACCCCGCACCGATCTGTGGCACTCGGCAGTTGCAATGTCACCTATTTTGGGAGATATTTGAGTCACACGGTCTTCCCCCGTATTCGATCTTACCTGACTATACTCTACCTATCTATACGATATGACATTGAGGATAATTTACCGTGTAGACCTATGACAATCGATAATGTTGCTGATAAGAATAGAGTCCCGAACGTAAATGAAGTGTTACACAATCATACGCGGTACATTGATACAATTAGTTGTAGGTAAATCATGAATGGTTCTACGAGAAGTACTGCAGGTGAGCCGGTTGTGGCTCTTTTGTGGTCTTCTGAGATTTTTCTTTTCGTATAGTGGTGTGGCTCACTTAGTGTTAGAGTTTTCAGGCCGCCCTCAGGCCTCTAAGTTGACCCAACGACTGCTATCAGAGATAACTAGAAATAACGTGCCTTGATCGAGCTCGAGAAAATGATTTTGTGCCTCACAAATTATCGGTCACTCATCTAAAGTAGGTAATGAGTAATTCTGATATTCAAAAAGATGTAGTTAAAGCATAGACTATGATATTCGGTCCGGATTAAATAAGTTAAACGTTGGATAATTTACTAATTAAATTTCAGATTAATCAAAAATTCTTTGTTTTATTTTGGATAGCTAGAAGTGGCACATAATGACTTTTTTATTTTATTTAATCTATAAATCGTTTTCTATTTGATCTAAGAACAAATAAAGGACGCCATCTACTTACAGCTTTGCGTCCCCACCCCATTGTTTGGGCATGACCGCAACGCAAAATGTCTGCTCACGCGACTGACATACCGCGACCGGTGCGGCATTAAACAAGAAGCGTGCACTGCTTGTGCAAAGTAGCGGCCAGTTTTAGCTTGTTGAAACTGTGCATGTATTTATTTAAACAACTTAAAGCTGTGCATGTATTTATTTACGTATTAACTCATGGTAGGGGAACGATACACTAGACTGGCGGTGTAATCGGCCTTGGCTTATGTCAGTAGTATAATGAACCATTTAAACGGTACCGAATTTCCAGTAATTTACCTGACCGGATCCAATCCAGTAAGCCAGTAGGTATCCATTTTTACTGTCTTCATATTCTATCAGATTTGCAGCCCATTTGTTTAAATTCACTAACTAGGTTTAAATCAATGATAGCACGAAAATCAGCACCGTTTGATTGGCGATAATTTAAATATGTCCATGATATAAGTAGGTTAGAATTGAACTTAATAATGTATATTAGAAGCAAACCGGATCAGCGCGCGAACTTGTAGGTGATAAAATGAATTATTAAAACAAAAGTCAAAGCTTAATAAATTTACATTTTATTTTAGAGATAAAATATAGTATAAATAATTAAAAACGCTTGCCTCAAATACGCTTGCCTGGAATCTGCGTATGATTTTCTCCCGTTTGCCGTCGAGACCTCTGGCCCGTGGGGTTCTGACGCTAAGAGGTTGATTTTTGAGCTAGGGCGACGCTTCCGTGAGAAGGGCCATGACCGTCAGTCTGGCGTATATTTGGCGCAAAATATTTCTTTGGCCATTCAGAGGGGAAACGCAGCCAGCGTAATGGGCACTTTTGGCCGTAATGGACTTGGTCAATAGAATTTATTCTTTATTTTATTTTTTGTATTGTATAGTGTTTGTTATATTAATAAAAGATGATGATCTAAGAGAAAAAAATTAAAAACCGACTTCATAAACTACAAAATAACATACACTGCTACCGACTTTGCCGGAGTAAATCCAGATTGAGTCTTGCCAACTGGATACCAACATTAATGAATTAATAGAATTACTTACGTTGGTAATTAACGTGGAATTGCTGGCTACTTTAGTTTACACTCTGAAACTATAATTGAATCAATTTCCTCAGTAAAGCCACTAAAAATTGTGACATATTGATTTACCCACCCTACCCGACTTAAATCAAAGGAGTTCGAGGCAGTGGGTGTGCCGTGTCATTGAGGTTATAAGAGAACGCGATACCTAGTCCTACATATACAGTATGTATATCAGTGGAGTTAGGTATCTCTCTACCTACCTACTTTGATAACTTTTTGTACCATCGTATACTGTTAACTATTTGATCGGCCGACTCATCTTTGTCTGCCTTTTTGAGAACAATAAAAAAAACAGGAATTACATAAGAAATGCTTAGGTGTTTCATCAATCGAATTCCCTTTGGTTACCGAAGACATCTCAACTTGGACCCTAAAGGGCGCGTCCTTGAAATGTATTGTGCTGCGATTAGGATTGAGTTAGTCAATAGTGGACTTTGCAAAGGACAAGGCAGAAAATTTATTTGCACTAAAAAATGTATCATAAATATTGTTTTTTTTTGCTAAATATAAAAATCACTTACACATTAATTCATTATTCATTTATTACATAATCATGGGTTACAGAGATCTTACTAAATAATAAAAGTTATTAAGAGAAGTTCTACGACATTCCGTCATGAAATAATCAACAATTTTCGATGCGCCCGACATGGATTTTCAGTTTTTCAGAATAGGGCCCTTAAGTGGCACTTCCAAGATTAGCCTTTTTAGGCATAATACACAATAGAACATATATTTTAAAAATACCTTGATGGTTAAACTAAGATATGGAGACTTTCATTTTAACAGGAACGTTATTATGAACAGTTTTCCGTCATCGGTTTCGTATTGAACATTCTAATAATACTAGCTGCGTCTTGCGGTTTTACGCTCGTAAGTCCCGATCCCGTGGGAATATCGTGATCAAAAACCCATGTAATCTAGATTTCTATTAGTAAAATATTTTTTGATAATGGTTTGCCTATTTGTTACAAACAAAGAAGCAAATAAATATTTCGTCTTTAGTATTGTCTGTCGTAAGTATATCTACTTACGATAGACAATATGATGTTATAACAACACAGTTCACTTTAATGCAGGTCATTATTTCTGGATTTTAAACGAATTATAGAGGGTTTATAACATTGATGTAGGTAGCTAAAGGAATGGGATTCTTTGTGTCATTAAAATATGCAAGCATTTCCATAATAGCTATATATACATATTTATGCGTGCAATAAGTTAGTAAAAGTAGTTAAAATTGAACAAATTTTACATTAGTTCTTACTCAGACCTAAGACGCGAAGAAGACTTTACAAATTAGTTTGAAAACCGCATGAAAACCGCGTAATTTCCACCAACATTGCCATAATACCTACGTATAAGTTAGGCGTGTAGTTAGTAAAATTAGTTGAGAAAATTAAAAAACAAATTCCCCACTAGTCCTTACTAAGACGCGAAGCCAACGTTACAAATCAGTTTTAAACCGCGTAATTTCCATCAACACTGCCATAATACCTATCTATAAATTATGCTTGTATTATGTTAGTAAAAGTAGTTAACAAATTTCCTACTACTTCTTACTCAAACCTAAGCCGCGAAGACAACTTAACAAATCAGTTTGAAAATCGCGTAATTTCCAGCAGCATCGCGCCGCAATCACATTAATCAACCTAGACATCAATATGGACACTGGTGGAAAAAATATTTACATCTGAAATTCAGTGTTGAACATTTAACGTATTTATATACACAGCCCAGTTAACTCGCTAACAAGAGTTTATGATTGCTTTCCTCGTTACAGCGGCTCCCCCCGTTGTTTGGTAAACACTAAACCGGTGCTCCCGGCTGTACTATGGCTTCGTGTAATTGTTTGTGCCATTTATTATTTCGTGCGCGATATTGTGTTGTAGGTGAATTTATTGGTACGTTCGTTCGTAGTGTTAATGTTCGATTATTATTTATTACCAGGAGATGATTTGTTTGCATTTAAATTGGAAGAAAGGTTTAACTGTTTTGTTTTTTTAATTTTTCGATCGTTCGTTCGTAAAAAGCTAGAAAAAAAAAGCTAAAAAGCTCCCAATTAAATAAATACCTACACGCTGTTCCACACAGCGCGATCTTGCCCCAAACTAAGCAGTAGGCTTGTACTATGGGTACTAGACAACGGATATACTACATAGCACACTTTTTTTAAATACATAGAAATGCTACATAGATAACACTCAGACCAGGAACAAATATTTATTTTTATACCATTCAAATACTTGCACCCTACGAGAATCGAACCCGCAACTTTCTGCAATACAGTCAGGCCTTCGCCCGATGCGCCACCGAGGCCGTCAATTAAAACCTAGTTTTCACTATGGGATGACTCTATTCTTGTAAAAGTATCGTGGTGTCTATTGTAAGGTGTGACACATAACCACGCCTTTACCTTTTTCTACTTAGAACAAAATCAAACAAGCAGAACCTTCATATGATTTGTACACAGCAATAATAATTACAGAACTAAAACACACACCTAAAGAAGTGACATTTTGTTATATTATGTTTTTAAACGTATTAAAAGGGCTGGGTGTGTATGAAACAAAAGAAAAACTGTCACCAGTGACTTATTCACAGTACTCGTGTGTGCTACGAGAGGGCTACGGGCTACGGTTTGAATTCCCGTAGCCCGTACCCGTAGCCCTCTCGTAGCATTATCTTTATTGACGCTAGAGATAAATACGCGATCATTATAGTAATTTATTAAGAGTCTAGCTAAAATGAATACTCGAAATTCCAAGTTTCGGTCAGCGTCAAAAGTCGATGACCCCATTTAGATTTTCGAAATTGTGGGATGTTAAAACAGGATATCCATTCTGAAAATAAAAGAGAAGATATAGATTTATTTACAGAATGTGTTATTTAATTATGATGAATAGTGATTTTAAAAATCTAAATGTGGTAATCGATTTTAGATGTTGACAGTTACTATATTTCTTCCATGATTACGTTATTCATTAGTTCCTTATTAGCTAATTGAATGCAAACTGTGTGCACATTAAATAATCACAATCCATGACGATTACTTGAAGTAAGTAGGTACGTCTTTAATAAACCACGTCGATAAAATATAATTGATGCATCACGAAGAATTTATTAAATAAATAGTAATACATACATAGCAGTTGCATTTTGTATACCTAAGACGCGGGAAAAGTGTTTCGACTACACGTTTCAATCAGTGCATTCAAAATATATTAATACTATCTACTAGCTGAGCTCCGCGGATTCATTCGCGTATTTTCCGTGCCCGTGGGAAACCAGGATAAAAAGTAGTAGGATAAAATGTGCTAACCTGCAAACTTCTGAATTGCAGTCGTCCATCCTCCCACCGCCCCTAGACAAATTAAATCAATTTACTTCCAATTACGTTTTTTTTTGCTCTCGGTTTTAGAAGGACAGTTTGAACACTACAGTGTAAGGAGTTATGAGAGTGGTAAATGGTATGGAAGGTACCTTTACGTCACGTATTTACATAAATACACGTAGACGGTTTCAGAATTACGAATGTCGTTAGGATGTCATTTGTACCCTCGCCCACTCTACCTACATGAAAATCCTTTGAATATTATATAGCTATCTACCCTACTCAATACGAGTTAGTACCTCTATAACTGACTATGATAATATCGATCAGGGCAGTAGGTAATTTTAATTGTTTGTACCTTGAAAGCTGAAACTCCTTGAGACTTATCGGAGGACGGTACGCGGCGAGAAGGATGGAGTTTCGTTTGCCTTTGCGCGGGCTTCTGCGGACACGCAGTTTTATGCCTGGCTTTTTTAATCTCCTTAATAGTTCTCATCTATAGGATATCTAAAAAGAATTTGAAGCAACGTCCACAGTCGTATTTTTTAAATCAAAATTATATCATTTTCTTAGTGTATCCCGTGTTTCACCCGCATAAGTCCCGATCCCGAGGGAATTTTCAAAAATTCTTTCTTATCCGATGCCTACACATTCTCATAATTTCAGCTCTCTACTATCGGCGGTTTAGGCTGTGCGTTGATCCATCAGTCAGTCAGTGACGACAAAGCATTTTCTAGAAATAGATTAGTGACGCAAATGTTACCAGTCGTGATTTAAGCAAAAAGTGTGAAATAACAAGTACTAAAGATGACGCATTTCTTACCTAAAGATTTTTATGTACCTACCTACTTATATCTATGATCATTTTGCACCTTTAAAACTTTTCCTAATATATATGTTTTTTTGATGAAGTTACATCTGTAAAGTAAATATTTATTTCTCTGTCACTCTAAAACTGTTTCATTTAGTAAGAAATAACAAACGAACGTCTAAACTTTCGTATTTTTAATAATAGTGGAATTAACTAGACGACGAATTAAGTGGTCGTTAATAATATATAGTTTCAGCTAAGACAAACTCATCTAGACCTTTCTTTTCATTAACTCTCGTAGGTGATTTAGGTCAGGCGGCGACACGAAGTCTCAACCTTATACCTACTATGTCTCTAGAGCCGAGACATAAATGAGAAATTTTCAGATTTCAATCTTAGATGAAAACAAAAATAGTAGATACGGTATATTCCAACATTGCGTATTCGAAAAATTAGCTAGAAACACCTACATGCATTTTCATAAAATTATTGTACAAAAACATTTGTTTTTAAGAATGATTTGTATGAAGCATTTGTAAAATGAGCAAAAGGGCATTCTTATGGATTTCAAAAAGATAATCGCAGTGTGACAGCACGTGCTCACGTGGCAACGGTTCGACATACGACTGAGGCTAGTGCGTTAGCTAGACGCAGTTTTATTGTCTCATTTTCCGAGACTAGGTAACGTATCTGCTGTTTTTTTTGTTTTCATCTAAGATTTCAATTAGGTTTCAGTAGGTTCTGAAGGTCGTCTATTGAGTGCACTAGAACGTGCCATCAATGCACATTGATATACACAATGTGGCTCCCTTTGTATTGATAAAGGCTTTGTTTTCAGTTAGATATCAATATAGATACAAAACATGCCTGCCACTCATCACTGTCCCTCACGCTTGCATCCATATCGGGTTCCCCTATTCATTATGTTGAGTTTCGAGTTGCGCCAATTAAAAATTACTTAGGTATAGGTGTTTTGTTACTGTAAAATACATCACACTTTTTAAACTTACACGATTTCCGTCCATCATTATTATTAGACACGGGTCTAGATCGCGTTATAGATAATCATTGTTTTTTATTACCTCGACGTTTCGGCAAACGGGTTATACCGGCCGTCGTCCCGAGAAGACACACGGGACGGGTCTTCTCTAGGGTCTAATTCTTCGGGTCTAATTAAAACAATGTTATCTATAACGCGATATAGACCCGTGTCTAATAATAATGATGTATAATACATATTTCGATATTATTATAAAAAAGTTAGCATTTACACTATCTCACGCGTCATGTGATATTATGAGACATTGCGGTCCACGCCCACTTTAGAGAATTATATTCACTTGTGACTTGAAGCGGGAGTCTTAAAGGGAATGAGTTTTCACCCGCATGAGATGTTATGTTCCGATACGAAGACAGCTGATAATAAAGATTTCTTAAGCTACGTCTGCACAGCGGTTTTAATTCTCGCATATAATATTCCGTATTACACATAGATAATGCGCGTGATTTTTTTTACGCTTGTGCGGCTACTTCAATAAGATTCAATGTGTTACAGAATTAACACATTGTAACACATTGCGGTAATAAATCGCTGTGCGGACGTAGACTTAGGTTGCTGGAACACGTTCAAGTCCGCTTGGCGATATGACTTTGAGCCGCAACTAAACCCTAGTCTTCCACCAATCCTTAACCACCACCTAGGAGTCCCTTATGTAATACGAACCCTCAAAATGTTTTAATAACGAGATCCTTAAACTAGAATGTGTAACGTTTCAGGCAATCTACGATATGCTCGGAGCTTGCTCAAGTAACAGGCCAGCGGACTCAGCCGAAGAGAGAGCCAAGAACATCTTCGCGAAAATGGACGAGAACAACGACGGGCAACTCACGCAAGACGAGTTCCTCAAGGGGTGTCTGCAGGATGAGGAACTCTCGAAAATGCTCGCGCCCTAAACAGCCTCGCGCACGAAACCATCCCCCCCTCACAAACGTCTACTACACCCTTCCCCCGTCACTTGAACCCGACGGCGTCTTGCCTAAAGGGCACTAAACAAACCATTTATTTTTCTTGTACAGTATACTACCGAGTGTCCCCCCGGTTCGAAATTCCAATTCGCGTTTGGAAATATTTTAGAGATATTGTAAAATGATTGTGGTCATTTAGGTAGGTTAACGTAAACAACTTTTTGAGAGTGTGTTAGGGAGCAGTAGCAGTGCCTCCGCGATTTTGAGTTGTGTTCGTTTCGGAGTCGAATAATGCGAGTTATCTCGAATAGCAAACGTTAATTTTACGCTATATAGGAACTAGTGGGCGTAATGCAAACCTCACAATTTCACATACAAGTTTCCAATTAATTTGTTTAGCGTTTGCTATACGAAAAAACTTATATTAGGCGTCACCTTTCGCGTAAAGTGTGCCCACGATATATCTTCACGCTTAGTGCACCGCTGCCTGACGAAAGATGAGTCCGTGCCTCAATCGCGACGCAGACATCTAAACGTCGCATTTTCGTCTATTATTAACTAAAAGAGTATTGTAAATTTAAGATGTATTTGTGTAAACGAATTCGATGTCAATGAATTAAATTCCTTTTAAATTCAAAATGTCCATACCTTTTGATAACGTTGTAAACACGGATGGAATAATCGCTGTCGGAATGTCCACTTATTATAAATAAGTACCTATCGTATCCGTACCATTCCCTAGTAGACGAACTGTTATGTCCCTCTGTGATGCTCGGTCTATAAAGTCTTTATAGTTTATTCTGTCCGACGAAGGTTTAACTGTAATACTGCACGGTATAATGTCAATCTTAACATTTTTACTATTTAAGACAAGGTTAGATTATAGTTGTAGGAAAGGAATTGGTCAGATGGCCGCATGACACGAACCGCGCGGCATGCGACAATGTCGCTCGACTCGACGCCTAATTACTCTAACAATAATCTGATCACTTCCCTAGATAACATTTGTAAATTACCAGTCGACTCTTTAAGAGGCCTCCAGTGATCGAATTTTCCATACTTTCGTATAGGCCGGTCAGAACCGTTGTTTAAAGTCTCAAAACATACCAGGAAGCTGCTAAAATAATCACGAACAGTGTAGTTTCAATTGTGCAGCATTAATATACCTGTTTTAATTTTAAAATTATAAGGGTTTTTTTTTCCTTATGAGATACGGAACCCAAAAACAGTTTTTCTAAGTTTGTTTGGTATCCATGACTTGTAAGCCTACAACGTTCTATTTGGGCTGAAATTAAGGCAAAGTAATTTATGTGTTCGTTTTTCTTTCATTATTTTCATTATGTTGTAAATTGTAGTCGCAAGACAATTTATGCTGGAAATTTATAACGCCCTTATTCGAAATGCTGTATCATTACTGCTGCTTTGCTGTTTGACGACCTCGGTGGCGCGTCGTGCGAAAGCGCGACTGCAATGCAGGAGGTTGCGGGTTCGATTCCCGCCGGGTGCAAGTATTTATGCTTAAAAAATAAATATTTGTGTCTGGTCTGGGTGTCCCTCTATGTATAATATGTATGTATTTACAAAAGAAAAATAAATATAAGCATTATATCCGTTGTCTAGTCACCGTAACACAAGCTTAGTCGCTTACCACGGGGCTAGATGGCGCTGTGTGTTGTTCGGAGAAATTATTTATTTTTTATTTATTTATTAGTTGTAATTAGTTTTTCAGAACAATAATAGTGTTTTTTTGAGTTACCAAACAGCACAAGTCTTTTGATGCAAAAATGAAGTTACCATACACATAGCCGGCATCATAACAAAAATGCTTTGTGTAACTTATTGTCACTATACCTTATTTTTTTATTGAAATGACTGGCCTAGACTAGTATTACCTTAGTATTTTATTAAAAATCTTTTTTCGATGATGAATATGTTGCAAAAACTTACAGATACCTAAAAACTAAAATAAACTGTTTATATATTTGAATATCAATAACAAATTCGAAAGACAACATTTCAAGTTTTTCTTTTTCAGAAAAATAATGTTTTTTCCTTGGATTATGTTTGTATGTAAAATTCAACGCTGGAGACCTCTTAATTTACTAATATTGTCTTTCGTTTCATGATATACTTATGTGTATTTAATAGAAATTCCAGCAATTTCTTTTGCATTGTTTTTAATCAGGAGATAAAAGACAACACTTGCTTATAATCGTCAAGAAATGTTCAAAACCTACTTTATATTGATTAATTCATTGTATTTTAATTTTTAATACTGTTTTATTCTAATTCTTAAGACGCATTATCACGTCAACGAGTTTGTGTAATTGAAGTAAATCGTTAATTTGTTACTTATTTATTTAACACACTACGTAGTTTTGTTTTATGTTTTAAATCCATTTTGGATTTAGGAAATTAAAATAATTAAAATAATAATAAAAAATAATAAAATGAAAAAAATAAAAAGGTATAGTCGTGACAGATATAAGTTTTATGGCATAAACATATTTGCTCTAATGTCTTTATTCAGGGAGGAAAATTTAAACTACGTTTGTATGGAGAAAGAGAATGGAGACTATCCTCTTTAATGCAGCATAATGTTAAAACGTAGTGATTATATTCTCTTTGCATAATGCATGCTTTGAAAGTATTATAGAGAGTTCACAACATTACACTAAAATCATATTATAAGGTATTGTATCAGGCAAACTCGTTGACGAAATATTGCGCCTTATAATTTTATAATGTTTTAATGTACTTACAGACAAATACACACCTTTTGAAATTACTAATAGATATAGATTGGTGTTGTTCGTAAGATACCTACGTATTAACTTGGTCAAGATTGTTCACATGAAGTCGGTAGAACGTGAGTGCACCGGCTTATTTCTGTCTTACTTTGACGCTTAACACTATTGCATTTCCTATTATACTATACTGTTTTCTATAATTTTCTTATCAACATCGTTTCCCCTACTAACTGTGCCTTCTAGTTCTCCCTGTAAATAGTTTACCAATCATCTTGTCTTTGTTTCTTTTCGCTATCCCGCTTGTTCGCTTTCCTTTACGCCACAGTGGCCAAACTTAACGAGTTAAGTATTTTTTAGTGTGCCCTAGTCCCGTATCGTTTGTAATATTAGCTTTTAATACATATTGTTATTAAAATTATTTATATTTGTATAGGCCACGAGTTTTTAAAGGGTCGCGATATTATTGTTGTTAAGCTTCATTATGTTTGAATTTGTTTTACTTGTCGAGCTTCAAAAGCAATGCGAGTTTTAAGTGAAATGAAAGCACGAAATTGTTTCAGCACAAAAGTTAATTAACAGCAGAAAATTAGAATTACTTACCTAAGTAATTTAAGATTAAAAAAGTAAGGAGAAATCTTCTGTTCATGAAAAGCGGAGGGATTCCTAAAACTATGAATTAAACATTCCACTTCGTAATTATAATTGAGTTGTTTCATAGTTATTAATGGTTTAATATAGTTTTTGCTTCATTATGTACTATGTATATTTATAATTAATATTTTAATAATTTTCATATCTAGTTGTTTTAAATACCCTTGTTTTTTTTAAATCAAATTGTGGAACGAAATCACGTTAGAAAAAAATGACTGAATTTTAAATAATACAATTAGAGAAAAGGGATCAAAAATACTCATTTTGGACCCGAAGCTGTAGCTTTCGCACACAGGGTGTTAATCGAACATATCACGAAATGAAACTTGAAATTCACTTACAATCAAATTGATTGACATTGCCTATGAAATTAGGGTTTAGTTTAAAATTGGCAACGTAAAGTATAAACACGCGATTTATCGCGTCTCAAAATAAAAAGTTCGGAAGGAGGTGACGAATTCTGAGGAAATGTTTTAGTCACTCTGGAACGTACCATGCAATATCACTAATTAATAATTATCTATTCTTAATTTTTTTTTGACAAACCCGAAACAGAAGAGAGGATATAGTGCAATTAAAACAAGTTTTAATACATAAATAAACCATTTTAATATTTACACAAAGACACGAGCTGCTATGCTCTTTGGTTCTAGACGTTTCACAGGGATTGCAAAACCTATCCCAGATATAAGTTATAGCACAGGTTGTACCTAATGGATTACTCAAAATTCTGTGGCACTGGATCCAGTTTAAATCAAATATAGCTGACGTAATTTACATTCCAAAAAGTGACTTAAAAACTACCAAAATTCGCCACAGCCCAACGACTATTATTAGGTATACGCTGCTTTTACGAACGAGTATTAAACTCATTCGAACATATCTCATTTGTTTGGGAAAAGTTGTTTTTAGTCAATTATTTCGTTTATTTGTAACGCGACCCAGGCCTATGTGTCAGTTGCTATATCATTAAGCATCTCCACGCATCGGTTTTTGCGGACATTACCGATTGACTAATGAAAAAAACACTAACCTCCTCAATTTTTAATATCAATATTTAAAGTTTAAAACAATCATTTTCGTTTAAAAACCTAATCAATAAATAAAACAAAAACAGACAGCCGCAAACAGACGGGTTTCTTGTTTACTACAAAACCCTGAAAACGACTTGATCGAAACTGCAGAATATTATGCTGCATATGTAACACATGTCAGATGTATATTGGAATGTCTATGAAATAGATTGCTCCAACCTCCAACCTCAATCTATTACATTTTGATTAATTACAACGCGCCAAAAAGTCGCGTACAGCAAATGACACGATTTCCCGAGTAACTTTTCATCTAGTCTTGAGTTATGTCCATGACAGTCGATGCGTGGTCTTAGAAAGTGTGGCTATGTATTTGATAATTATGTAGTCAAAGTTCAGTACTTAACTATCTGACTGTACCAATAGTTATTACCCGTTTATTTATTTTCATAATCACTGACAGACTTTTTGTCCCTTTACATAAGCTATAGTCGACGTATTATATATTTTCTATTGTATTTCTTAATAAGGTAGTGACGCTTGAGATCTTAGTTTTTTGCCATCGTTTAATATTATTATATTATGTAGGAATTTGTTAGGTAATTGGTTGTTTCGCAGTGTATTGTTTTTAAATCTGATCTGTACTTTTTACACTGGCTGGCATTTAAATCGAGTCACCGTTTTATGTGTAAAAATACAATATTACTACAGGCCCTGATTATTAAATATTGATCCAGAAAAGAATAATTATCGCCTTTCGATTTTATTTTTTCTTAAGCGTGTAATACAAGATTACTGTTCGTCCCCAAAGACAGCGTTTGTATGGAATTAACAATATTGTATTTATTGGTCTTACTTAGCTATTATTTCAATGGTCTCAATGTAGTTCGTTTTTGATCAAATCTGGTGTGCCGCGTCGCTTGTACACGCTTCAAGTCAGATTTTTTTTTCATTGAAATAACCACGCGATTTTTTCCCCTGAAACACAGATTTCGAGAAAGCCGATTTGAATAAAAACCAGTGTATTTCTCTCGAACAAAATAATATTTTTATACTTATTATATCTTTGTATAGAAGGTACTGCTCCGCTTTTATCTTTGAAATGTATTGTAATCGATTCAGATTTTTCTTAATCATTTGATAACCAACATATTATGTACTCAGCTAATATAAACTATGTCTTCGTAGTTCTATTACAAAATGTGATTGTAATTATTTAAAAATTTAAGACTTTCAAACTTCGTACAAATTGTTTTTTAAGAATATGTCAGTAGTATGTATACGTATTGTGTGTCATTGGATTTGTAACAGAGTGGGTACCTTCGACCTTTGTATTGTTTACATCTAATTAATTAATCATTAGTAGTCATTCATTACATTAGTCATAGACGCTTTGACCAGGATTTGTTACGCAATTATATTTCTATATAGTTCATGTACTAGTATGTAGGATAACATTAGGATAATTACTTATTGTGACTAGCTGCAATAGGCGCACAGATCAGTTAGAATTAATTCAATAGCTATTTATGTGGATTCAAGTAGATTTCTCAACTTTGCATTTAGCCCGAGCACACTGTCGTGTTTCTTTTGTATTCGCCAATTTATCAGATATTTTGTGGAAATGGTAAGTGAGTGACATGGTGTTATTGAGAGCGAAAAATCTAAAGAAAAGTCTAATATTTGCATTGTCATTTCCAATATTAATTGTTCCGATGTACTTGCTTACCACTTCGACTGGTGTCTATGATCCGTACTTTTGTTTATTTTTTAGTCTCTGAAACTTTACTACACGTCTTTAATGTTTCGATTGAACGCTACGTTTTCTACATTTCATACTAGGACCTCTATCGGATATGGGTGGCACTAGTGGGAATTGTATGGGATATACAGAAAACGTAATGTTTAATCGAACCAGCAAGAACCAGTGGTAAGGTATCTGTTTAATGTCTTGACAAAACTGTATTTGATTATGTCTTATTAAGCGGGGTGCGCACGAACGGTCGGACTCGCGCTGTTTACCATCCTCTTTCTAAAGATACTGTAGTGTACACCCCGCTTTGATACCAAGTCTGAGTGAAGTTTTTTAAAATATTTACAGTACGTCGTATTTATACTAATTTACGTGCGTTTTGCTTTTGTGTAAAGCGTGAGTAAACAGCATTTTTCTAGATATTTATCGATAGATAGGCACTTGTACTAGATGAAAAATAACCACCTTGTCCCCTTACGTCTCCTTTGTATATCTCAAGAATACATATTTTTAATGATTCACATTTTGCCTATTCATGTATAATATACAAATTACAAAACTATAGTCATTAATTTATTTTGAATCGTCGTTTATAAGCGCATGCGGTGACATCTCATCCTTTCCTTTTGGAATACCTACCTACTTAAATATTAATAAATTTATTTGTACTGACTAGAAAAATAGAAAATAAAATCGCATAATTATTCTCAGAATGGTTGAAAATTAACATCATTAATGGAAATTGCTTAAAATAAAAGTGAGAGTTTGAATAAAAGAACCTTCTCCTTTTTTTGGAAGTCGGTTAACTAATACAATACAATTTCGGTGGGTAAAAGTAGCTACTTCTTGCCTTTTTATGTCACCGTATGTTCTTAATCATTTATATTTTGCTTCAATTCATGCAAATACCAAATTAATTAGGTAAATATGATTCTTTATTATTTTTGTTGTGGCTAGTGTGTGAAAATGTAGTAATGAAAAGATAAACTTTCAGGTACGTTCACCTGAAATGTTGTGATTTTATGTTTTAGGGAAACAAAATTGATGAACTGAAAAGATAAGGTTGTGCAGTACTGTTACGTCCTAAAACAATATTAAAGACGAAATAAATAAAAATGGGTAAACAAAATAGCAAATTGAAACCCGAGGTTCTCGAGGATTTGAAACAAAACACTGAGTTTTCAGGTAAGTCCGATCTATTACTAGCAGAAGGCCATAGTTCAGAAAGTGAATTGAACTATTCATAGAAGTTCAATATTAATTTCAGATGCAGAAATACAGGAATGGTACAAAGGATTTTTAAAGGACTGCCCCAGTGGTCATCTTTCAGTTGAAGAATTCAAAAAGATATATGGGAACTTTTTCCCGTACGGCGATGCTAGTAAGGTAACTATATATATTTTAAAAATCTTCTTTATATATAAAAATGAAACCCGTTCCGTTGTCACGACATCACGCGTGAACGGCTGGACCGATTTCGATAACTCTTTTTTTGTTGTGTTTGCTATTGTCAGGATAAGGTTCTTATGAAAGAAAAAATGCTAAACCGATTTTGATGAATTTTATTTTTTTATACTAAACGACAGGACAACGTCTGTCGGGTCAGCTAGTATACCAATAAAAATTACAAATAAATATTAAATAGTAGAATGAACGACATCTCATGTTGAAAGCGGTAACTGTAAAGTTAACCGCCAGAGCCAGTCAATAGTTGTAACACTGTTCTGGTAGATGGCGTTCAACGCTCATCTACGCTAACACCGTTCATCAGTCATCCCGCTTACTTAGACTTAAACTAGAGGGCGCTAGGGTGATGATTGCACACGGGGGCTACATGAGTTAGAGACGCCTCTGCTCACTACAAAAAAGATGTAACTTATTTATTTTTTAAGTAGGTACCTACGATTAATGTTTGTATGCCCAAGGATTTCTCCTTGTTTTGTTTACCGACTAAGGCTCGGTTTGAACGCCATCTACCAGAACAGTTTTACAACTATTGACTGGCTCGGTGGTTAACTCTACAGTTAACGCCTCCGACATGACACGACGTTCTTTCTCCCCTATTTAATTTTTCTTATAAAACGCTCAAGGCATTTTGCCAGAAATATTTTAGAAGGTGAAATACTTGGGATATATAGGATTTTTTTTAATGATGTATTTCTCTTTTTTTAATATTTCTGCTAGGTACTATTCATTACTAACATGGGAGGCAGTGCAGTGGGTTAAATTGTCTATATCGTGTCATGTGTAAGACCGAGGACTCTTTCTAGGTTTGATGGTCGACTTCCACTGTGAGCGAAGATTAATGTGTCAGTTTAACAACCAACGATCGTTCTCTTTGCGCGATCGAGTCCGAAAGCGCCGTAGGTCTATGAAAACGATCGTTGTATGTTAAACTGACACATTTTTAACTCCGCTCCGCTCGCAGTGGAAGGCCGGCATAATACCTACAGAAGTGACTTACACGTTAATGTTAACGTTTCAGTTCGCCGAGCACGTGTTCAGGACATTCGACGCGAACGGCGACGGCACGATAGACTTCCGGGAGTTTCTGTGCGCACTGAGCGTCACCTCCCGCGGGAAACTGGAACAGAAGCTCAAGTGGGCCTTCTCGATGTATGACCTCGACGGCAACGGATATATCTCCAGGCAGGAGATGTTGGAAATCGTCACTGTATGTCATTGTTTCTTTTTCTTAATTTGTCCTGTGTGGTGTGTCGGATGAAGGTTGGGATGGTGAAGGGTGAAGGTTCGATTCCCGTCTCAAATATTTATAGTGTTTTATATTTAAAATTGTTTTACATTACGTTTGTTATCAGAATTTGGACCTTTATCAGCAACACTATCGATCGATACAGTTATATAGGGCGTTTATTTTTTTGCAAAAAGACAAGTCAGAGTTCGCCCTGGCTAGAAAGTAATGCCTTTTTTATAATCCAAATATTTTTTGTCAAAATCAGGGACGCTACTCGTTTCAGCATTTATCGCTGTCTTTTGTATTTAAAGATATTCCCCCGAATACCCGGTATGCAATCTGTTAATATTAACAATTTTGAAAACACTGTGGATATCCATGGATACAGTGGTTCGATATTTCACTATGAATATACATACAATAGAGAACAAATTACAATATTCGCGATGACATCTACTACATCTACAATTTGAAATCGAGAACAAAATTTCCTTACAGGCAATTTACAAAATGGTCGGATCGGTGATGAAGATGCCCGAAGACGAGTCGACGCCCGAGAAACGAACCGACAAAATATTCCGTCAGATGGACCGCAACAAGGACGGCAAACTTTCCTTGGAGGAGTTCATAGAGGGCGCTAAGAGCGACCCCTCCATCGTTCGCCTGCTCCAGTGCGATCCACAGTCTCAGTGATACACTAAATACTAAACTCGCCGCGCGAGTCTCATGCTCTATCCAAACTAAGAGGAAATTCTACCTACTCTTTCTCCGTACAAACATAGTCGACTGCTTCGTCCCTAGATATGAGAGTAAATATGTTTATGCCATGAAACCTATATCTGCCATGACCAATGCGACTACGTTTTGGTCTTTTTCGTTTTCTAATTAGAAAAATATCGAAACGTAGGGTCTCGGGTCATAGATTTTTTGACAGAAACATATTTGGAATATTTTACAAGAAGAAATACATCATCAAAAATCCTCCCACGACTGTTCTGGTAGATGGCGTTCAAACCGAGCCTTAGTCGGTAAACAAAACAAGTGAGAGATCATAATCATGAATTCGCCATGACACGTGGGTTCCCGTGTGGCGCAGTGGTAGCGCACTCGCCCGGCAAGCGAGGGGCACAGGTTCGAATCCTGTCATGGGAGGATTTTTGATGATGTATTTCTCCTTGTAAAATATTTCAAGTTAAAATGCCTTGAGCAATAAAAACATAAGGAATAGAAACATATTTTCTCTAATGTCTCTATCCAAAGAGTCGACTACGTTTGTAAAGTTTGTACGGAGAAAAGAGTAGGTAGACTTTCTTCTTAAGCCTCGTACCCATTAGGCGACAAATGTCGAGCAACACGTGTCCGCGAAGACATGGGGCGACTACTGATGAATCGCACGACGTCGCCCGATGTCTTGTCTCCGTCCAGACAATACATCGGGCGACGTCGTGCGATTTGTTGAGATGTCTCTCTGGGATACGTGTCGGATTTGTCCCCTAATGAGTACGAGGCTTTATAGCCTGAAATACACATGCTAGTAATCACCATATTTTCTTACGGGCCGAAGCGTCATTCAGGTATTACGTCTGCAATGTCTTATAGGTACCAATTTTTATTTTATTTACTTAAAATATTTTAAAGAAAAATATATTTCGAAAGTTACAATTCAAAATCGTGCCTCTCGCTAAAATATTTCAAGAAATTTGGTAATTTTTAACCCCTTCCATCCCCTTGTAGGAAAAGTAAGCAAACTGATTTCTTTACTATTTACTCGCTCGGTAATTCTCTGTTTATCGCATGCTTAAAACAGAGACAGAGTAACTTTAGTTTGAAGAACTCCCTGAACTTGCATCTTTCATTAAATCAAAGATAAGATAAAAGTTCATCCTTATCGGTTATCAGTGGTATACGCAAAACGTATGCGAACATTTTTGTCGATCGACCAAACGATCCTTATACTCATGCTACCACTGACTGACTTTTACCACCCTTACCATGTTATATTCTTAACCATGCGTCAGAAAAAATAAGCAAAACAAAGACCTTTGTTCTTAAGGTGACTCCTGACTACTGGTGCCTATTAATGACATGGACGTAAATATCACCCTAATAAAATAATCAACTCATGCGCAAGTTGATCTAGTTTCTAATGTTAGCTAATATACATATACAACTGGGTTCGTAGCATGCTAACCAATGCCGTAAGAGTTTGGCCGGATTGTAAAACACCTAAATATGCAAGAACTTTTAAAACTACAAACTCATGCAACCTAGCATGCTATAAACCCATGCTACGTACCATACCACAAACTCATGCTAGAAACTGTTATCATGCGTTGCTGCTCTGTGTATTTCAGGTTTATTGTAATATATTTACCTTACTACCATGCTTTTAAGAGCTAGTGCGCGTTGTCAGCGTTAGTTACGTATGTCTTGTTCGACTATTGTTCTGTTGTTCAACCTACGAGTCTCACGAAATGATCTTTACAGTAAAATAGCTAAATTACCATCACAAAAAGACGTTTATGTTTACAATAGAAAATAAAGATTGTGTCTTATTTTAAATTTAAGCCTCGTCGTGAAGGGATTCACAATAATTGTATTATGTAGTACTTACTCTAATTAATATTGGTCGGACAGCAGAACAAAATGTGCAATTAAAACTGTGTATAGTGTTAAATTTTTCCCAATGATTGTAGTTAGGTTAAATTTCACTTTTAAGCCATTTATCGTTTTGCATCTCTACAATATAATGCGGGAACATGGATCTTAGAAAGGTAGCGTTCGTCTTAAAAAAAAAGTCGGATTCTTGTGCCTCGAAAGAATACATTTAGTTTTTTCGGGCCTTGATTCGGGCCGGGATTGAATATTGAGAGGCTCTAAAAATGTTCAGTTCAGGCTCTAAAACCCTTCACGTTACAAAATTACTCTGAAAACTTTAATGTCTCCAAAAAAACACAAAATAACTAAATTATGTAAAAAATTATAAATGCGACCTCAAAATTACTAAAGCGTTTAGTTCTTCGTACTAATACCATAAATGTGAGTGTTATTGTGTTCATGAGGTTTAACTTTCCTTTGAAATAGTTTCAGGACTTTTTGATAGATGGCGCAGTGAAATTCTATCGATTTTCAACAACCGTCGTCACTTCCAGAGTTAACGACTGCGTTAACTAAAAGTCATGGAATTTCACTACGCCATCTATAAATAAATGCCTAAAACTTTTTCAGAAGAAAATGTGAACGGTGAAAACTCGAGAAACAGAGGGTAGGTTTAGTGCCATAAAACCTATTGACTAGTTTTGAAAATTCCAGTCAGTGGCATCACATAAATAATAAATAAATTCTGTGAACAACACACAGCGCCATCTAGCCCCGTGGTAAGCGACTAAGCTTGTGTTACGGTGACTAGACAACAGATATAATACTTATATTTATTTTCTTTTTTTTTAATACATACATACATAGAGAACACCCAGACCAGATACAAATATTTATTTTTTAAGCATAAATACTTGCACCCGGCGGGAATCGAACACGCAACCTTCTGCATTGCAATCGCGCTTTCGCACGACGCGCCACAGAGGTCGACATAAGTAAACCATTCCAATATCGGTACTAAAATAATAGTAATATATTAATGACTTTTCGGATATTTTTTGGGTCGTGAAGGGTGTTCTTATACTATTATCTATTAGTATAAGTATTGACTATAGCCCTAAAGCCAAACGCAATCTTTCAGTCCCGCTGTTAACAGCTAAATTTCCTTAAAACTATCGCTCTTGTAATCGAAATTAAAATGACAAATATTAAAATTTAAAACGATAAAAGTGGTTTCGATGTAATATTGTGAATCGAATAATCTTATGGCTCTGTAGATAGTTGATTCACGTCTCGCACCGTTTCCACTTTATTTTAGAATAACGTCTCTCATTCATTCATATATATTATAGAAATATACTTATAATGAGTGTATTATCCGATCTGATGCTGTAGTTGGCACCATTAAGAGGTCTGCGGAGGTTGAATTTTCTAAACAAAATGTTTTTCGATTATAATTTACAAAATGAGATCATTTTTAATTTTACAATTTTGTCATTTTTTTTCTTATTAATCAGTAATTTTTTAGTATTTTTATTTTGTCGTATAATCGTATTTTCTAGTTACATAGGATACAGGTTGATTTTTTAGACCGGCCTTCGGGGCTATTTTCTAAACTATAAGGCGGATCTGTCACGTGATTATTGCGATGCGTACGATGGTTTTTTTTACGAATTGCATAACCATTGACCGTACAATTTGACGAACAATTTACTTACAAAACTCAATGCACGCATTTCAATGATTGCGCTATCGATGCGAAATAAGAACAGCTAAAACGGCAAACCAGGAATTGAATCTATTAGTTTTGCAATAAAAAGACATCCTATATTATCGTATTAATGTTAGTGTAGCTGAAAGAGTCTGAACGGTCTACAAAATCAACCTTTTTAAATACAATGTTTTTATCTGTAAAAGGTTTTTTTATAAATATCGTCTACAATAAGATAACCATATTTGATCTTCTGTAAGTATTATAATTATTTTAGGGTTGTTTGTAAGGAAAAATGTAACCTCCAGGGGTCTCTTAAACACCTCAGATACGGCCAATCAGAAAATCAAAGCTAACTTAGCTTAAAAAAGCTTCTCGCGCAAATACTTCAAAACATTTGTAGAAAATATCTATAATACCAACTTAACAGAAACAAACAATTCGCCGCTCATTACCAGGGCACCTATTCTGTAATTAAAATGACTCAAGTATGCCTCTGCTCTGTTCATTTTTTTTTCTAAAACGCGTCAGTTATTGCAACTCTTCAAAAGCTTAAGCAAAAATTTGCAAATAAGCAAAAATTGTTGAACCGTTTTCGTTAATGAAATTAGCAGGGCTGAAGTATACTTCAGAGATTTTAAATTGTAGACTAGATGCCTTGTTAAACTGGCAGTCACTAACTTAGTCTAATTCTATGTCACCCTTTGATGCATCAATAATCCAAAAGATATGGACCATTGAAGCATCAAAGGAAAGAAAGCAAGCGACTAGACTCAATAAAACTTGAGGTTATTTTGGTCGTGTCTGGGGCCTCTTAGTAATCAACAAAGGTATCAACAAAGGTGGTAACAAACAAAGGTTTGAATGTTGTTGGGCTCGATTTTAGATTCGACGTCACTCTTCCACTGTCTTAAACAGAATAATAAGATAATGGGACATTTTGAGAAAAATGAAGCCAGGTTCGTAGCGGTTGAAACCTAGCCCTTTTCGAAACATTTAACACATGTGATTGATAGGCCGTTGTTTCAATTCTTAAGTTACTAAGTCTATCAGGGCCCGTATTTTATAGTTAAAATGTGTTAAGAATGCCTCATCTCTTACCATAACATAGCCGAGGCATATTTTACAATTGTAGAATACTGGGTCAGGTGTAGTAAACTAAATAAAACAGAAATTATACTTATAAAATAAATCTGCCGTATTCCAACCTAATTTTTCTTAGTTGTCAAGGCAGTGCCATCTAATAAAGAATTCGGGATAGTAGATTTATTACATCGCATTTTATTTGAATTGTGTATCTAAATTACCTTATTTTACCTTGATTTTATTTTTTTAAAGTGCTTCCTACACTTGGATAATTGATTTATTTGAAGAAATGTTTTTCAAAAATTGCACCCGACAGGACCAATTCCACAGGTCCTGTGGGGTGCAATTTTTGAAAAACATTTCTTCAAATAAATCTATGGGGTGCCACACGCAAAGCTGTAAGTAGATGGCGCTGGCATCAGATGATCTTTTTTTTTCGATGATGATCCTCCACCAATGGAAACGCTGAGTTTTTTTTTTATTCTTTCGGTCTCAGACCGATATGGCCAATTCGGCACCGAGAGTTGTAAAAAACAGCTTTTTGACAGTTCTTAATTCAAACCAAAGATCAAGATCCGACTAACGCCCTCTGCCGGGATAAAAAGTTAGTGTTCCTCCTCATTACCTTATTTTAATTATTCGTACGTGCCTACCTAAAATACGGTGCACGAGCGAGGTAGTAACTTCTTGTTCCAGGAATGAGTTGCATACCCTATATAATAGATGGCGCGAACTGGTTCCTAGAGTCTTTATAAGATGGCGTTACTGTACAGTGGAATTGTGGCGTCACTTTTCACTGCTACCATAATATTAGAGAGAAAACTAAATTGTAGGTTCGATATTTCGAAATAGTTTGAAATGGTACAATATTGTTTGAAAGCCTTAAATGAATTGTAAATTAACACCAACGCAGGCTAGCGCTGCAAAGATGACACCCTAATAGCACAATTGAAGACAAGTTACGCCACAAACGATAAAAATAATAAATACGACTTTTTATGTACAATAATTAATGTTATATTTATGCTGAACTTAACGCGTAGCTGATATTATTAAGATTTAGTTTGTAAAGACGATGAACATTATACAATATTCTTTATTGTAAATCCTGAGTCAGCCTAAGTATTATTATTATATTATTTTGTCAATAAATTGATTTTAAGGATTTTCGAAGTACGGTTAGTGTAAATTGTAACTTTGACGATAGTCTACAGAGATCTGAGGAAATTAAATAGGATGGTGATATCTTATCGATAGGGCCTGTAATACCACTAGCAAAATTAAATTAAGATAATTTTGATTGATTAAAAATACTACAAGATTTTTATTTCAAAGTGTTTCTCGCACTTGGAGAATTAATAGTACAAATGTAAAATCGAGTCATTTAATAATATCGTGTTTATTGAATGAATATAAAAATATTTTATTAGTGTTTATAGTCTCAGACTTTTTATTATACACCAACTCGAATATACAATATAGCCCGTCTTAGTGGTGTAAAACAGTTGCCCTCAAGAAATTAAAGTAAAGTATAGATAGAAATGACTGAAGCAACGGTTATGTATGTACAACAATAAAATAAGTGATCGGGAGTTCTTTTTTAGTTGTTTTTTAAGATATCTTCTTATATTATATTATAAGCGATTGTAAAGGGGAATGACCAAATGTAGGCCATTTTATGGTATTGTGTTTCAAGGACTGGTTTTTGATAAAAAAATAACTGCTATGTAACGTAACTAGACTAGGTTTTTGAACTTTATTTTTAGTTATAGTTAAATGTTTTATCGACTTCCATTTATTTTTAGTTAATTAGATATGTGTGTGTTTTTCTGAAATATAATATACTTATACGTATTTTGCAAAGTTTAGAATGCGAACGTTGCAGAAATATTTTATAAAATACACCGTTGGACGGTGTAGTAACTCGTTATGTCTTCTTTATACGGCAAGATAATTTAATAGTTAACTTCCTGAAAAAAACAATAATTAAATCTAATTAAAAGCATTTGCAAAATATAAGACATTAATAATATTATTGTCAAAGTAAATAGGTATAACAGGTGGCCTTAATTTGCTAAAAAAATGGGCATTCTCCTTTACATCCCTATGTATTATTTAATACGTGTAACTTCTGTATTTATAGATTGATAGCGTTATTGTATCACCGCTTGCTAGTTTTCTATATAGACACAATTTACTCTTTTTACTTACCTAACGGACTTTCAAATTGAGTCAATTTTTATCGATGCGATTTTCTGAGTATTGATCATCTATATCTAATATGATTGATTATGTCCTCGACATTGTTTATTTATTAGATATTATATATCATTATTCTATGCTCTTTGCATTGTACAGACTTCTAGCTCGCTTTGAATGTAGTTGCAACTGGTAATCCCACATCCGTACCTACTGTAATTATAAAATTATAATGAAGCAACTAAAGTTTAGATGTATGTACGTGTTTGTCACTAGTCATTAGCATAAATTTGCTGTAACGATGTATTGAATCGTAGTGATTGACACGGGGCAACTATGTTTTATTTAAAGTCTAGACTTTAATAGATTATAAGCTTATGTTATGGTGATTTGACAGCTGATACAATACTTTTATTTTGTAAATACACACATTATACACGGAGAGATACCCAGACTATAAACAAATATTAATTATAACCAAAAAAACTTAAACCCAGTGGCAATTGATGCTGCAACCTTTTGCGTCGGAGCCGGGTGTACGCCCGACACGCCACAGAGGTCAAATATTTGATTATATCTAGTTACAGACAACGCAATACTTTGCAACTACTTCTTAGGAGTCTAGAAGCTTGTACTTACGTATCAAGCAAATGTTCGAAATGTTACTGAATTTGTAAATTTTAGTCTTTGGATTTGCTATAGATAGTAGTTTTTATACTAACGCGTAGTGTATCACTAACTTACTAACTTATATTATTTTAGGCACGTTGTTTTATCTTGTGTTTGAAATTTTTGATGGATTTATACGAGAATGAATTAAATTTTGAGGCCTTATAATAAACACGCTGTGAGGCTACAAACTTTTAAATTTATACTCGTTTAATTTAGTGATATACGAATTAATGGCGGCTCTGAAGTTAGTTGTGTGCTCCTACTATTTTGCTGTTGCGTATTCCCTTTCGTCAGTGCCACCACTAACTCTCACTATACTTAACGTTTTTTTTGTTTTTGTATGAATTCGCTTTGTTAGCTAGCTAGTTTATTAAACAGAATATTGAATCAAATGCACAATTTTCATACATTATCATTACAATAATTTCTCGCACAATTCTATTGAGTTTTGAAATACATTTATTAACTTTTTACCTTTTTTTTAGTTCTAACTAAACTTATGATTTTAATAGATATTTCATGTTTTTGTTATTCACTTTCCAAACTGTATGTACAGGCTATAAAAACTCTTATTGCTTGCATGGTCTTTGTCACAACTACACTGCCAGTGTATGTGATTTCTTACTGCAGACGCATTCTTCGGAACCAATTCTTAAACTAAAAAAGAACCCGGAAACTGCTCAAAGGAGTGACTTTGGCAATGTTTCTTAGCTTACGAATTGGCTCTGATAACCAATTCCTAAACTAAGGTAAAAAAACACCGAGTATTTGCAAATTTACCACCTATGTAATAAAGGTACTGTACATATCTCGTTTGGAGTTCGATGTGAAAGTAAAATTAAAATATGAAACCTCTGCAATAATGCGTTATTCTAAATCTAAATTGAACCAATATTTTTAAAAGTAATAATGTTCAAATTTATGTACATAAACTAGATGTTCTCTCAGATTTTTATCTACGTAATTTTATCTACAAGATTTGTTTAAATTTTATAATGTGGATTCAAGCTATTGAATTCTCGAGTATTCACCTACATGTTATTAATAACTCTGCATTGGAATGTCTATAAAGCTTAATTAATTACAATGTGCAGTTGATTCCGTAATCAGTTTAGCGTTGGTTCGGAACGCACAAACACAACAGTATCTTCTAACGTTTATCAAAATAGAAAGCGCATGCACGCAAACGAATTCGTTGTCAAAAAAAACACATTGTTGTGTGCAAGATGGTTGGTCCGGTGTGGCAACGCCGCCTCCCGCGTGCACTGCACAGACCGGCAACAACCCCCATCTCGATTCTCACCCCCGAGTGCTTCCCCGAATCAGTGTTACAGATACAAGTTGAAGTTGGTGCAATCTTCCGATATTGTTATGTGCTTAGTGCATTCGAAAGCATTAACTGACTTAGATAGAAACAATATAATAATAAATATTAGATAGGACTGCAATTTAACGTTGAATGCCCCGCGTCCTACTCGTAACCTGAGTTTCCAGACATCGCATAATTAATTATTTTACTGTCTTCCAGTACTTTAAGCAGTAGAACTACGTGTCAGTAGTGTTTGGCCTTTACAAAGTTGAAAAATTCATTCGAAATTTACGTAAAAGTGTAGCTCCGTACTAGTTTATTGCTAGCATTTTATTGGTGCTAATCTTATTTATACAACAGACGTTTATTTTTATGAATTGAATTGCGGCGCATCGATCATTATTGAAAACACAATTTTATTCAATAGTTATACATTTTCGCTCTTACACATTAAGCTTGTATTTAAGTCTTATAATATTACATCACTGACTTAAAGTTATGGTGCATAGGTACGTAATGTCCTTAAGGGAATAAAGGAATGTTGAATACATAAATTCTAACCGTGCAATGTCGCGGCAAAAGTAACACCTCAAAGTATTTGTGAAACTTTTGCTACGGTATTCGTTTCTGTTAATGTAGAGGTACAGTTGGTAATATTAATTTAGCTATTATCGTTTGGTACGTAGTACGTGCCGTAGCTATGTACGTCAGGGTGCTATTGAATCGATCGTATGGCGGACGACAATCAGGACAAACAAATTGTAAAGTGTGAGTCTGTCTGAGCTCCGAGGATGAAAGGTCCTGGGGACAGTAGTGATCCTAACTGGCTAAGCCCGGGGGAACCAACAAGGACCAATGTACATGAGACCTCTAGTTTTAAAAATGTTTCCAACGCTGAGGTGTTCTCTTTGACAATCGAAAATGATATCCCAACCTAATGTGTAGTATAACTCCTACTTAGGTTCAAACACCTCAAATTTGACTTTTCCTTGGCAGTGTTTTCAGTGACCAATGGCTATTTCCGCTTTTGATTACAAAACAAAACTTTGAATGTTCATTTCTTATATATCGTGTACTAAAAATGAGATCATTCTTCTGTCTTTGCGATGTTGGACTGGAATTAAACTCATGTTTCGGGTAATTCGCGTGGTGCTTATTAGTATTAGCATTGTTTCAATACTCAACCTTTAGACCTTTACAGGTTTCGAGACCTTTACTTTACAGGTCTCGAAACGTTGAGCATAAAAACAACGCTAAAAATAATAAACACTACGCGATTAAAACCGAAAAATGAGTATAATTTCAGTACGAATAATAATGTATAGTATACTTAAAGAAAAGCGAAATTAGTCCACAGTTACTGCAGTTTTGTTTTATTGTTATTTGTAATAGGTATTTACGTACGGGACTTTTTTGTTTATGAAACTTACCTCCGTAAACTGTAAGTTACCTTTCCGATTGTCACAGCAGTAACATCTCTCTATATGTAGTTTAAACGTTTAACTATGTACTCGTTGTGTAAAACATATCACGTATTGTTGTCGGTGTATCGATGGTCGTATAATTTTTTTCGTCGGCGTTTCCAGCCATTAATAGTTCGATGTTTTAATCACTTTACCTTATAATAATAGCACCCTGCTCTTAATGAACTTTATACAAAGTTGTAATAAGTAACGTTATAATACTTATGAATGTTATGATCCATTATCATGTAATTGATACCTACATTAATGACATTTCTATAACGCTGTGTAGATAATGTGATTCCTTACATCGTTTTTATTTATAAATTTGACTTTCTAGTTCTGATACTCTGTTTTAGACTTAAAGTTATATCTATTTATTAAATCTTTCTTCTCTCTATTGACGTTTTACTTAACACTAACCTAGTAGTGCTAGTTAAAGTGTGCTAATTCTGCTAAAAATGTACCTAATGTTTATTATATCTCGTTTTTTAATCGTAGACTATCTTCTCATATGAGCGATGTTCCCGGTTGCATCCTTGACGGGAGCCCGGGGTCCGCTAAAACCTCAAATAATTTGGTGTCGGCACAGAAGGTTAGTCATTAATCATTATTGACTATACCTACCGCAAATAGATTTGGCAAAATATTTTTACACCAACCCTCCTAGGGACCAAGCAGTTTACCCGCGACCGCGCAGGGAGAACTTAGGGTTTTGCTAGTCTCCCTCAGATCTCTTAGTCGCCTTTTACGACACCCACGGAAAGAGTTGGTGTAACCCTATTCTATGCCGGGGATACACGAAATTAGACTATGATTTGACACATCTTCCTGAAGAAAAAACGTCAAATACATAAAACTGATATGGTCTGAAATTAATAAAAATAATAGAGCATCGAGGTCATCTCGTGTTTGAGACATCTCTCAAACATATTATCTATTACTATTATAAAGCGGAAGAGTTTGTTTGTTTGTTTGAACGCGCTAATCTCAGGAACCACTGGTCCGATTTGAAAAATTCTTTCGGGGTTGGATAGTCCATTTATCTTATATAAACACGGTGTTCCTAGGAGGGGGTATTAAGCCGAAAGGGGGTATTAAGCCGAAAGGGGGTTATTCTAGAGGTCTAGGCGAACAACTTTTGTTTTACAACTTTTGGAAATTCAATGTAGTTTTCGAAAATTTTGAGTTTAAAGTTTGTGTGAAAATCAGCTGTTTCTTAAAGTTTGAGGTCATTATCCTTAGGGTGCCCTTTTCTTTACTTTGGACCACTACAATCCAAACACTAATTGCTTTTATTTACAGAAGACAGCTGTTTTTTTTGTCAGGGATACAACTTCAAAACAATTCGTAAAAATGTTTGAATTTCCAAAAGTCTTAGAACAAAAGTTGTTCGCCTAGACCTCTAGAACAAACCCCTTTAGGCTTAATATCCCCTCCTCGGAACACCCTGTAAGCGAAAATCACTGACTCACTCATCACGAAATGTCAGAAACTACAAGTGCTAGGAGTCTAAAATTTAGCATGGGGGTTCCTTTTAGGACGGACGTTCTGAGGGTGTAAAATAAGCGTTGAAGGGTTGTATGTTTTTAGAGTTAGATGTATCACCACGCTCTTAGCTGTGGTCGTTGTGTGGGTCGGTTCCTGCGGCACCACGCTCTCAACGACATTATCAGGAGATCGTTGGTGTCTGCCAATGTGCCGTGTGTGCTTGAGCCGCCTGGGCTTTCTCGCACTGATGGCAAGAGACCGGACCGGAGACAGCGACGGCGGCGGTTGTTAAGCATGGCAAGTATGCTCTTCTCCACGCAAGTTATTAGGCACAAATATGCCGGTGGCCGTGGAGACGTTAGGGAGTTGGGGGAGTGAGGCTATCACCTTTGTAACGGAGATCGGTCGACGGCGTAGAGATCGGGGTTTGGACTGCCGCCGCTCGGGTTCTTTTCTGGTGAACCCGAGCCGAACGAATTCGGGTGGCCTGTTCGACTGGCTTTTTTATTGTTTGAAATGTTGTAATATTTGTATGTAAATTATTAAAATTTAGTTAGATGTATGAAAGTCGAGTACTATTATTAGGTTAATTGTTAGATATCGATAAAGGTGGATAAAATATTTTTCGGAAATCCATCCCCTAACATGGTACATTTTATAAGTAAAACGCTGACATTATCGTTTGTAGATGGCGTTACTGGTAAAATTAGATCGCGCTGACGTTACGTTTTAGAAAGTTAATGTTTAACTAGCTTATTTTCTTACAATTTTACGTCAATGCTCAATAGATGGCGTTACTGGTCAAATTAGATCGCGCTGACGTTATGTTTTAAAAGGTGTAATTTTACGACGGACGACGCTGAGCGAGTTTTTCTTACATAGTCTTGATTCCCCAGGCTTACCACAACATGACTTGCTTCTTAAAGTAGGAAAGGAACACCAATATGAATAATGCTGCTGCGTAACCTTCCTCCTAATATTATTATATATTAATTAAAGATTAATAGGTAGATATATTGTATACGATAAGTAGTGAACGGAACACCTTACCTTAGATATTAGAAAAAATGTGTTTATCCCATAAGTCCTATATTTGCCATGACCAAGCCCCTACGTTTTGATTTTTTAAATTTTTAATTTTTTCTAAATTTAAAATTCTACACAAAATGAAAAAAATAAAATACTAATACTTAATACTCGCGCATAAAGGGTCCCGTACCACTATCACAATTGGATACGGAACCCTAAAATGGTTTACAACAACCAATTTTTAAATATTGTAGGAAAATATGAAATATTTATCTTCGATTCTTACTCCCATCAAACGACCGAATCACTCAAAAAAAAAAACCTTGGCACAAAGAAAATCTGAAACCTAAGAGAAACTCTTTGGTAAGTAAGGCAGACTGGTATATTTGACAGATAGGGCAGCCATTTTGAATTCCATGACCAACTCGATTTGTCCTCCTGTCCCTGTTCCTGTCCTGACTCCTTGTTATTTTTGAAACACGTTTGTTGTATGGGAGCCCCTCTTAAATATTTGTTTTATTTTGTTTTTAGTATTTGTTGTTGTAGCGGCTACCGAAATACATCTTCTGTGAAAATTTCAACCTTCTAGCTATTACGGTTCATGAGATACAGCCTGGTGACAGACAGACGGACAGACAGACAGCGAAGTCTCAGTAATAGGGTCCCGTTTTTACCTTCAGGTACGGAACCCTAAAAACAAAACGTAGGTAGGGGCATGGTAATGGCAGATATAGGTTTTATGGCATAAACATATTTGGTCTAAACTCTTTATACAGTAGTCTACTACGTTTGTATGGAGAATGAGTAGGTAGACTGTCCTCTTAATTAGAGATATGTCGAGAAAACATGGCTGATGTCCATTAAAAACAGATTTTTTCGCCATATTTTTTCGGCATATTATCTCTAACACAACATAAATTCACGCGCACGACAAGAACCCTCCAGCTTCTTCAATTAAAATTTCCCACCTTAAACCGATCGTATCAAGAAATCTGCAGATCACGTAAGTAGTTCAGGTTTATGTGCACATACATGTATGCTGCATTCAAACTGTAACATATAAATAAATAAATTCTCCGAACAACACACAGCGCCATCTAGCCCCGTGGTAAGCGACTAAGCTTGTGTTACGGTGACTAGAAAACGGATATAATACTTATATTTATTTTTCTTTTGTAAATACATACATATTATACATAGAGGGACACCCAGACCAGACACAAATATTTATTTTTTAAGCATAAATACTTGCACCCGGCGGGGATCGAACCCGCAACCTCCTGCATTGCAGTCGCGCTTTCGCACGACGCGCCACCGAGGTCGTCGAAACATATAAATAAAGTCCCCCGACCTACCCTACCTACTACATTACCTATTGGTATGGGAAACGTCATCATTTTCCCTTTTAATGTGCGCAGTTTGCAGTATTGATCTAGCTAGAGTCTAGACTAGACTATGTAATGGGTATTTAGTGCAAGCCTTTTCCGAAAGCTCTTCGTGGTTCATGATCGCCTGGTAGGGTTGCAACCCGGCATTGCACATTCTTAAGGGAGAACCCCAGCTAGACTACCAACACGCTACGGAACGACTACATAATATATACTATAAAAAAACTCGGAATTTTAATTCGATTCCAGATTTGACAATTTCAGTGTTGCAACATTATGACAAGTACTAAATAGTGACGTTGCGAAATTATTCGATATGGAAATGGAATATTTCCGGATCGATTCTTCTCGTTTATAATTTTACTCTCGTAAACTAAGTATATCAGGAAATTAAATATTTCTGAACCGATAATTTAGTTTTGACGATTAATTAACGATCTGAGACTTTTCTTTTATAATTGTGTGTGAAATAAATAAAAAAATGTGATCATGAAGGAACATGACAAATAAAACAGATAGATGTATTATGGTAATAATTTATTTTATAAATTGTCGCCGTCATCGCTATTGCTGTCATTTTCTGTAACATTTAGTATGTACTCGGATACATCTCGGATACAAAATATCGATTCGCAATGAAATAAGATATTCGTATCACTACACTACACTATTATATGTGGTATCATTTTTTCACAAAATGACAGTAGCTAATGTCAAATCTGGAATCGAATTAAAATTCCGAGTTATAAGTACCTACTTATAGCCCTACTGAAATATCTTCGTGGGTTATGATGGCCTGGTGTAGTTGCAGCCCAGCGTTGCACATCGTTAAGGGGTTTTCCCATAACGTTTTCCTGAAAGCTACGTACCAACACGATACGATACGACTACGTAGATGAAACGCACTATTGGTATAAGAAACGTCATCACTTTCCCTTTCAATATGCGCAGTTTGCAGTATTGATCCCGCTAGACTACGTCATAGATACTTACTTAGCCTTCCTGAAAGCTCTTCGTGTTTCATGACCGCCTGGTACAGTTGCACCTCGGCATTGCACTTCGTTAAGGGAAAACCCCAACTAGACTACCAACACGCTACGATACGACTAGGTACGTTAGGCACTTAGTGCTTATAGCTTTCCTGAAAGCTCTTTGTGTTTCATGGCCGCCTAGTGGATTGCATCCCGGCGTTGCACATCGGTTGCAGAACACCCGCGTTTCCTCCATTTTCTATCCATTTGTAAGTTGCATTGGGTAATTTCACCCGCGTATGTATTTCTTAGTGTATTGCTCAAAGCATTTTACTAGAAATAATTAACAAGGGCAGGGATACACAGGGAGAGAGCATAGTCGTTAATTCACCGTGTCACGTAGGTTCCCGTATAGCGCAGTGGTTAGCGCACTCGCCCGAGTAACTAGGGTACTCGGTGACGGTGCCAAGCGGCACACAGGTCCGAATCCTGTAATGGGTAAAAAATATAACTTATTTTTCTAGTTTACATATTCCTTTTATGCGACATAAATATAAAAATTCGCTGCAGCGCTGACAATTTTAATATCGACTATCGTAAAAATGAAATAAGCATCACTGCGGGCG
Organism: Idaea biselata; assembly: GCA_958496205.1. Classification (NCBI taxonomy): domain Eukaryota; kingdom Metazoa; phylum Arthropoda; class Insecta; order Lepidoptera; family Geometridae; genus Idaea; species Idaea biselata. The sequence goes on along the minus strand of OY292394.1, from coordinate 27,336,932 downwards.
CTAAGATGTAGTCGATGAACGACTGAACGACGTTTTAAACATTATTAAGTTTGAGATGGCGTTACCGCAGTGGCTGTTTACAACTGTCGTCTGATGCCTCATCTACTGTTAAGGTCGAAGAAGTAAGTTATCTTTTACGCAAAAATAACTGGATTCAGCATGCAGATAGCTGGAGACCTGAATGACCACAAGACTGTTTTTATGTATATATTTCCACAGAATCGTATACCTTATACTTACCCAAAAGAAACTACTGTACTCCAACCATCAGTCGATATGTAAAAAAGAGTACTGTTAACAATTTGCCCCCTGTTCCGATTGTTCCCTGCAAAAGAGGCGTTCAGTCTTCTGTTCTCAAACAAACGAACATTTTTCTCGATCGACTAATTATTTTTCGTGTTCGTATGCTACTACTGCAGGTCTCCAGATATCAGCATGCTGAGTCCAGTCATTTTTGCGTGAAAGAGTTACAACCAAATATTCTTAGTAAATTGGCAATTGGTAATTAAAGTAAATAAATATTGCAGAACCAAGTAAGCTATGGGTACTAGACAACGGATACTTACTATGCTTTTTTTTGTAAAAATATACGTTTGAAATACATAGACACACCCAGCACCAGAACCAGAAACAAACATTAATGGTCAAAATAAATACTTATCCCCGGCGGGAATGGAACCCGCAGCCTTCTGCGCTGCAGCCGTTTCGCCTGACGCGCCACATAAGCCGTACAGACATACATACTTGCAAACTTTCGCGTTTATCATATTAAGTATAGGATGTGAAAGTAGTTTGTATGTTTTAATGTCATCATCATCATGCCAAACAACAGATTTGGCTGAAATTTGGCATCTCAAGGCAGTTTATACCTACCCCATATTAACACCAACCGGTACTCTCACGTAAACGGGAACTACGCGGGTGAAACCGCTGGAAACAGGTAATACATTCATATCGACATAACCTAAAAGAAACACGATGACACTTACATTACACTTTACCTAAAACCTGTGCTAAAGCAGACCACACACACCTACCGCACACATGCACGAATTTATTTGTAAGTGTGGTCTGTTTTAGGTAAAGTATCACTGTCGTCATGCATTAACTAGCTTAACTCTCGCTTATGCCAGGCCTAGGTGCAGCAGAAGTATACTTAACTATGCCATTATGAGAAATAAATAAATAAAAGCGACCGTACCTACACTTTGCGTTGCGATTTTGCAAAGATTTCACCGTATCGGCGGGCATACGAGCGGTGTGGGGCCGCGGCGCCGCAACGTTGATATGTCGCAGCTTCCTTGTGACGTGTATGTGAGATGTCACTTCAACGTCACAAAGCATTCAGCCCTCCCCGCCTCGTCCCTACACCGCTACGGCGCCGCGCCGCTTTCCACCGCACCACAACTGTAGTTGTGAATTCCGAATCAGAAATTTTTTGCTGTGGTAGCTCTTAGAAATTATACCCTGCCTACTCAGTTTTTTACCATACCCAGCTTAGGTAAGAAGGTAATTTTATTTAAAAGTTAACAACGATTCTATCTCATGACCTACAGAACCCTAAAACACCATTATTAAAAAGTAATTCCCATATCCATAATCATTCCATTATACAAGAATACAGTAGAATAATTCAATAACAAACTTAATTATTAAAGTCCATACAAATTAAACCAGTTATACTTATGCCAAATAAAATTACACGGCAAATTGATTTAAGCCCCTTAGACACACATAGGTACGCCTATACCTGTTAGATATACCTACGTACGCGGGTTCTAAATTGCGTATTTAAATAAATACCTATCTATAGTGAAATACATGTGAGTTTATAGATGTTAGCGAGTTAGTTCGCTCTGATGGTGTATTCTGGTGGGTCAAAACAGGGAGGCGGGTGGCCCCCTTCGGGTGGTGTACGCCAAAGGCCCTCGTCCAGAGAAAGTAAAATATCCTGGTATGAGGGGGCTAGTATTGTCAAGCGGATATATAGGTATAGCTTTAAACTATATATCGGCCCTTATGCTGTAGTGTAGGCCACCGAGTACTTATTTACATACGTATATAAGTTTATCTATTATGCAGACATAGGAAATGGAAGCAGGTTGGGCGGACGCTTGGAAATTTGCGTGTATTGAACGTGCCTACCTAAATTGCTATATCGATTTGAATATTGAACTACGTGTGACTTGTATTTCACGTTGTAGCTCTAATTTGTACCTAACGTTTTGGGGTGGGTCGTAGTTTTGTGGATCTCATTACACACATAATACTATAATATCTACCTACTATCATTTTCAACTATTTTCATAGATATGGTTCGATGCCTGCAGTGGAACAATTGTGTTATATAAAAAGGAAGGTCTGTAGGAACGCACGTACCTACTGACCTACCTCTTAATACCGACTTATAACAAATAAGATTATGCAGAGGATATCACAGAAAAAAATACAACTAAAAAACGAAGTACATACATACAAACTTTTTAAATAGTAGGTTGATTATGTATACGAGTAAAAACTTTCTTAATATGGCTTGGTTGGATATTAATTACTGATGACTGATTTACACAGTATTGGCAGCAGCCAATAAAATAAAATAGCCAGCAGGCTAGCCAGTGGACAGCTGCTTGTACGCCAGTGGACAGCTGCTTGTACGCCAGTAGCTCGGCTCGTCTTAGCTGTCTGCAATACATACTAGCAGTCGTATGTATAAATATATATTGCCCGAAATTGCACACAGCGACCGCAATCTAGACCTAAACTAAGCACTAGGCTTGTACTATGGGTACCAGACAACGAATATACTACATAATATAGGTACTTTTTTTTGTAAACACATACATATGAGACATAGAAAACACCCAGACCAGAAACAAATAATTATTTTAAAAAGCATAAATACTTGCACCCGGCAGGGATCGAACCCGCAACATTTTGAATTGCAGTCGGACCTTCCCCCGATGCGCCACAGAGGTCGTCGTGTACTAGTTAGTCGTACGCTACGCAGTACCTACAGCTGACTCGTACGCTAGCTCGCACTGTCAATACCGAGCGTAAACTAAAGTTTTATAAGTATAGGCAGGAATAAGAATAGTTATTGGTATATATATTTGATGGCCGGAGAAATAAGTCTATTAAAAGTGAGAAGCTGATTGCCTATATTAAAAGATAACTCACATCGTGTGGTGTGGACAAAAAGTCACTTTTACCTAGTAGGTACTAATAAGGTAACTACGACAGTATATCGTACTCGAATATCGAAGCGGACCCGGGGCTCTCGAGAGGGATGCAACCGGGAAACTCGCTCGGATGATGATGACTACAGTATATCGTACTACGGTATTCGTAGCACTCTCACTATGAAGCTACGTATTTTGTAGCACGTAATATTAAGATGTTTCTTAAACCAATATTATACGAGTACATTGGACACCATTGGACTCACATATTCTACCGTAATCTTTCACGTAAAAACTACAGAATTGATTGCGACTAAACTGGGAATGAAGACAGCTGGAGCCTGGAATTATATATTTTACCATATTCCCGCGGAATTGGAACTTACACGGGTGAAACCGCAGAGCGCAGCTAGTACAATGTATTTTTGTTGCTCAGTTGGGGGCTAGATTGCGCTGAGTGGAACGTCCTGCATTTTTATCAGTAATCAATATATAGTTTTACCTTATATTCACTGTAAATAAATTGAGAATACACAGTATTTCTATCTGTAGCCAGTGATTGTAGCCGTAGCGCAGTTATAAAAATTACATGGAACTGTAAGTTGTAGGAATAAGGTTTAATTTTGTGTATCTTGTCTGCAGTGCCGTATGTCGTCGATTACTGACTTATTGTCGGAACTTTTACACAGCTATTAAAAAACGCCGTACCTACTAGTTAGTGGTTGCTATCTACCAACCAACTTTAATAGTTCTTATCACGTTCAAGACAAAACACGGTTTAGCTTGTACCTTAGCACGCGTTTATATATAAGACGGTGAGATTTTCAAACTTTACCTACCCGCAAATTTTACATTTTCGAAATGCAAAATTTGCGATAACTTAATGTGAATAAGTTTTTTGTAAGTACTGTTAATATTGTTTAATTTATCATTTAATTTCGTATGTTGATAGCCTTATATAACCTTTCAACTGGCAAGAGACAGATATATATTGTTTTGTGTGTAACGAAAGTAGTGACTGTACTATGAATCGAAAAGAAATTAAAAAACAACTTTATTATACGATTTTAAGCTTACATGGTTGTTTTAACTATAAATACTTATTATTAAATAACGGAGTTTTTACCATGCTAAAATTGGTTTCTAACTGAGCTCGATATTTCACCAGTGGTTTCAACTGGCTTGGTCACGAAACTGGAGATTTAGATCTACCCTCAATCTCCAGTCTAGAACTGATGACAGTTAGGGGCATCCATATCGAACTATCTCCTTCCTCACACGTCAATGAAACGTTGTAAATGCCCCGTTATTTAAAATATTTGTAGTAAAAAGTTTGTTAATATTACTACAGCTTTCCTACTAGTCAATGCACCCCTGCATGGTATTAATATCAAATTAGTAAAGCCAGAGTTACACTTAGGAACATTTGTAAGTGCAATCATCAATGTGTTAATTTAGAGTCCCATTTTTCCCGAAAGTTAACGGTGAAGTCGATTAAGTAGTGGGTGAAGACAACTGAGGGTTAATGTTAGCGAAACCTATTTGTGTTTAGCACATTCCTTTCGAAGGTACCGATTCTGAAACAAATTATTGTAGGCATAGGCCTTTGCAAATTAGATTTTAACTTGGGTTGCCTTCGTTTTCTCCGAAAGATGTTTTGTCAAATTTCCATTACATCGACGAGTTTTTACATCGAATGAAGTTAAGTTGATGTAGGGGAAACGTGTGCAAAGCGATCCGTTGTAGTAGAACGTTGTAGTAGATTTGACTAAACCACTTGATTTCGCAAACATCCACGCGGAACTGTAGGTACATACCAACTGTCGTGATGGTGTGAGTAGTTTTAACAATCTTAGGACTATAAAAAACAAAAAAAAAACTTATTTAGTCTAAAGTAAGAACAGATTGGATATTATATTATAGCTTTAGTCGTAGCACATATAATATAATTTCGTAGCTAAAAACTGCTACAAAATAGGATAATTTAGTTATGTTATCAGCTATGTTTCTTATCGCAAATAATTAAACATTTTATGAAAGAAGGCACTTCCGTTTGTTACATACCAATTTGTAGTAGGTACCAAACTAATAAAATGACACACTAATTTTACTCAAAAGAAGTTTTCCCCTAGAGGGGGACTGTTTCGTACACCTTTCCCTTAACCTTATTGAAGTGATGTTAAGAAAAACGTTACAACATCAATTGGTGCTCCTAGCTCCAAACTGGTCAATGAAGATATCCAAGATCGAAAACAAACCTTGGTTGGTCATGTACAAATGTTTGTCTCCGGCGAGAATCGAACGCGCGACCATCTGTGTCGCCCGACGCACATCACAAGTTGAATACTCGAGTAGTATTGGTAGATACCTACTGTAAATGCGAGCGAACTTACAGCCACAGCAGCCTACAGGACGAATGGAAAATATATATCAAGCCAAGCGAAAAGTCCACTAGCTACACACCCCGAGGGTGGCGAACGGACGTGCGTTCGATTCAAACGAGCCGCGCTCGCTCCTACCCCTCGCCTGGTGCTTCTTGCGTACGACCAGCTCCAATATTTCCACTCCAGGCATCTGCTGTACGATACAATAAATTAGCCAGATAACATCATCGACACAATGTTAATTCTAGTACTTAGTGAGAATTCTGGTACTTAATGACTTAGGCGTACCCTGCCTAAGTCACTAACTACGCACGTGACCAGTGACCACCCTTTTTACAAAAGTGCGAGACCTTGTTTTCTTAGATCGTGCTGTATAGCCCGAATCTACCAAGCAACCAAGCGGGCGGTAGGTATTACTTCCCAAGTTTTCAACTAGACAACGCTACGCTCCTCAATTTAATTTCACAATTTACTTAGAAAACGAGAAAGTTCCATACAAAATAAATATGCTTAAACCCGACCCTACGCAGAAAAAAAGAGGAAAGAATATTAAAAATTAAGAAAATATTTGTTTTACAGTGTAAACATCTCTAATTACGACCTGTTCAAATTATTATTTTTTCTTTGCAGCGAGAGCGCGGAGCGGTGCTCTAATTAACATCTATTACAGGTATTTCGGTAAGAGAGGAGTATCATTCGGCGAGGGCGCTGAGTACACTCAATTAAACGAGGCGGTGTCCCCTGCCCCGCTGCCACCCGCCCCGCCGCATGCCGGACGCGCCGCGCCGCGCCGCCGCGCCGTAGCCTCCAGCCCGTTTCACCCTATCCTATCCTATATCTAACTACTACTGATAATGAATACTAACCACAACTAAATAAACCGGGTACCTACCATATCTATCTATCTATCTACAAGTCTAAAAATTTGGTTCAGTTGATATGGTACCTACAAAATATTTATAATGTTGGTGTAACGGGGTCAGAAGAAATTGCAAAAACTTATCCTTATGAATTATTATTGGGGTATCAGTACAATCGGTTGGAACAACAAACTTATAGTGAAAAGTTAATCGCAAGAATGAGATTTTAAACGGTATGCGTAGACGAAACGGCACACGACAACTGCAGGTTGTCATATATTATAGTAAATTTAAATTTATCTTTAGCACGTTAATGCACACGAAAGGTCGCTCGCATTCTGAGGGTAGATATACGTTGAAACATTCATAGTTGAGGTTGATTTTTAGGGTTCCGTACCTAAAGGTAAAAACGGGACCCTATTACTGAGACTTCGCTGTCTGTCTGTCTGTCTGTATGTCTGTATGTCTGTCTGTCCGTCCGTCCGTCCGTCCGTCTGTCACCAGGCTGTATCTCATGAACCGTAATAGCTAGAAGGTTGAAATTTTCACAGAAGATGTATTTCGGTTGCCGCTACAACAACAAATACTAAAAACAAAATAAAACAATTATTTAAAAGGGGCTCCCATACAACAAACGTGTTTTAAAAACTACAAGGAGTCAGGACAGGAACAGGGACAGGAGCTGGTCATGGAATTCAAAATGGCTGCCCTATCTGTCAAATATACCAGTCTGCCTTACTTACCAAAGAGTTTCTTTTATGTTTCAGATTTTCTTTGTGCCAAGGTTTTTTTTTTTTTTTGAGTTATTCGGTCGTTTGATGGGAGTAAGAATCGAAGATAAATATTTTATATTTTCCTATAAAATTGAAAAATTTGTTGTTGTAAACCATTTTAGGGTTCCGTATCCAATTGTGATAGTGGTACGGAACCCTTTGTGCGCGAGTGTCGCACTTGCCCCGTTTTTTTTTACTTATCAAATATTGTATTCTGTTATTTGGACGAAATTAGTAAGTGACAAGTATTTAACACTATTCGTCGAACGAAACCACTTATCAACGAAAGAATACGGAAATAGGGTTTTTCCTATAACACGCACTCTTTAACCGTAGGTACCCGTCCGAGCGATATAAAAACGATTTTCAAAATAAAAAGCCTTTTTTAATTAAATACCATTTAATGTCTAGCCATGTCAACACCAGTCTCTTCGTTCCCTAATTTTCATACAAATTTGAAGCATATTTGTTTATCGTGAAGTATGGCAGCCTTGAATCTGCTCTAAACTGTGTCGAAGTATGAAGTACTGTGAGAAGAAAGTATTTTATTGGCATAAATAATACACGGTACATTTAAACAAAATAAAACAGAAAACAAACAAAATGACAGTAAAGTAAAAACCGATGATATAATGATCAGTATCATCATTTATCTTATCTTATAGGTACACTACTTGTAAGAAGCAACCAGGAGAAAGACATAGATTTTTTTTTAAATATTTTTTTGGCCTATAAGGTGGAACAAAGTTCGCCGGGTCAGATTATTTTTAAAAAGCTGCTCCCTGCGGCTTCACCCGGGCAAGTCCCGATCCCGTGGAAATATCGAGATAAATCGTAGTATTTATGTGTTAGCAGCATATTATAAATACTACGATTAGTTAGTTAGTTACTATGTTAGCAGATCTTTATACCAGACCAGCTTTATACCCATGAATGCACTGCATGATACCACTGCATTCCAAGGACATTTTTCTAATGACGCAGGAAAATACATTTCTGTTTGTAGTTTCCTGATTGTAGGTATCTTGACAGGTGGTTTCCTCGTGATGGGCCAGACGAGGGCCTTGCAGTTGATAAGCTCATCGACGTAACTGCCTATACTTTGCTCAAGACTGTAACACAACAAGAATGAAGAAGAACAATTCTGAATGCATAAATAATATAGAAACAAACATTTAAACATGAATCAAAGACCTTAAATTGATGTTCTGCTTTTAATTACCTAGTAGTAAATACGAAAAATGAAAGAAACGAAGGATTTTGAGCGAGGCCTTTGCCCAGCAGTGGGACAATTTCGGCTAATATAATAAACTAGACAACGGATATAATACTTATATTTATTTTTAGATGAACTAATCTTAGTTGAATGCAAAATTAGAAAAGATTTATTTGTTTGTAACGAATAGCCTCTGAAACTATTAGACCGATTTCAAAAATTCTTTCTCCAATAGAAAGCTACATTATTGACTACACCTAGCCGAGGCTAGTCTACTTGCAAAAGTGCATAAAACGAAGGTAACGCGGGATGCAACTCTACCAAGCGATCATGAACCACGAAGAACTATCAGATAGGCTATAAGCACTCTTAAGTATCTACGTAGTCTAGCTGGATCTATACTGCACATTGAAAGTGAACGTGATGGATGACGTTTCTCTTTCCTTTCTTTCTATAAGTAGGAAAATGAAGAAAACGCCCAAAAGCCCCTCACGATGTGCAACGCCGGGCTGCAACTCAACCAGGCGATCATGAACCACGAAGAGCTTTTAGAAATGCTATAAGCACCAATAAGTATCTACGTAGTCTATCTGGATCAATATTGCAAGCTGTGCACATTAAAAGTGAAAGTGACGACATTTCTCCTGCAAATAAGTAGGAAAATGAGGGAAACGCCCATAGGTTGCCCGGGCCGATGTGAAACGCCGGGCTGCAACTCAACAAGGCAATCATGAGACACGAAGAGCTCTCAGGAAGGCTATATATGGGCACCTATAGGTATCTACATAGTCTAGCTGGATCAATACTGCAAACTGCGCACATTAAAAGTGATAGTAATGACGGTTCTACTGCTAATAGTAATGGTATCTATACCTAGCCATTGATGTCAGCGGACTACTAGGAGAAATAAATGCATTTTTGCACAGCGGTAGTTAAGGTGTTCCGTTCACTCGTAAAAATATCTTTATCTATTAATTGATCTTTAATTAATATATAATAATATTAGAAATTAGGAGGATGAAGGTTACGCAGCAGCATTATTCATATAATTTGTGTTCCAATTTAAGAAGCAAGTCATGTTGTAGTAAGCCTGGTGAAACAAGACTATGTAAGAAAAGCTCGTTCAGCGTCGTCAGTCGTAAAATTACACCTTTTTAAAACATAACATCAGCGTTATCTAATTTGACCAGTAACGCCATCTACAAACGATAATGTCAGCGTTTTCTTATAAAATGTAACCCCCATTTTACCCTGCTAGCGGATGAATTTCCGAAAAATATTCTATCCACCTTTATCGATACTACCTAACAATAAACCTAATAGCCGACTTTCATACATCTAAATCTAAAAACAAAAAAGTTTCATACAAGTTTCATTCAACCCTTATTTTACACCCTCAGAGGGTGAATTTCCAAAAATCCGTTCTTAGTGAGCGCCTAAGTCCTAAAAGGAACCCCCATGCAAAATTTTAGACTCCTAGCACTTGTAGGTGATTGTAGTTTCTGAAATTTCGTGGTGAGTGAGTCAGTGATTTTCGCTTTTATATACGGGTGAACCATTTAAACGGGCCTTCAGGGGGATATCCAAAACTATAAGAGAGAGCGAAAAATGCTGAAAGGAGTTGGATCCCCGATTTTGATAAAACTAAAATGGCATTAATAGATTTTTTAAAAATTAATTACCCTAGCCAGGAATTGAACCTTGTCTTTTTGCAAAAAAATAAACACCCTTTATTATTGTACCGATCGATAGTGTTGCTGATAGAGATCAAATCCTGGAAACAAACATATTGTGGTAAATCGAGAAAAATGTCAATTTTTAATAAAAATATGAAATAGCCAAGTAATTTGTACAAGTACTAAGTGATGTGCCGCTGGGAATATTCCCAATTCCCAGTAATTTACTCATAGTAATTTACGGGAATATTCCCAATATGCCCGGGAATATACCCCAAAGTTTCCAACAATCAATATTATATAATTGTCAAAGTAAATCGAGTTATTACTGTAGATTAGTTGTTGTAACTTATATCTAAGCTAACTTACCTAAATTTATAGTTCATAATTGGAAAATTAAAAACAGGGCCTAGAAACTCCCCATGGTCAAGGCAGACGGAGAAAAGTCTCCGAAAATGGTCTCCCAAATGTTTCGAGGCCATAGCCAACACGCGACCTGGTATACCGTCAGGCCCAGGTGCAGTGGCCTTGGCTCTGACACGACGGAGAACCATTTTTAACACCTCAGCGGTCACTTCAGGGTTATCGTTTAAGCCTTCTTTAAAAGCCGCAACGATCTCCGAAACGAAATTCGGATCAAGCGTCGTTGTTATGGAAGGGGTCTGAGCTTTTTCCTAGCTAGACGATAGGGATGCCCCCATGGGTCTTCGCTCACTCAACGATGTTAGCATATCCTCTTTTCATGGCAAGCAAACCCAGTTCTCTAATACTTACGCATATATGTTATACCGTCCCCAGCTATGCAAGAGTATAAAGAGAGGGGTCTGCTGTACCGTCAGGTCACCCCGAAGGGCAACCGTCAGGGATCAGTTATAGACCGATCGAGTCCCCAAATGCTAGATTTAGCCTTTTTCTTGGTAGCAACCCGTTCCACGACTTCTACGCATATATGTTATAGCGTCCCAAGCTATAACCAGCTAGGGTATGAAGAGATGGGTCCGCTGTTCCGTCCGGCCACCCCGGAGGGCTACCGTGCGGGATCAGTTATAGACAGATCGTGTCCCCAAAACGCTAGTTTCGGTTCTCTAATAAGGGAGAGCTTCCCCGTGCCCAAAACGGCACTACCAGATTGTCCAGACTGGTACCGGAGCAATGAAGCCGCTCACCACTCGTTCCTCGGAAGAGGAGCTAACGACAACCTCGCTGGGGCCGGTGGAGAGGCCACCTACCACATTTCCATGTGTGGTACCGGAGCTGTTAAAGGCACGCTCACTTCCCGGCATGAATCCACATGCCTTTTTCTTGGTAGTGGCCATCGCTATCAGGGCCTTCTTGGCCTGCTTATAGGGGACGTGGAGCTCCTCCTTCACGAGATCCACCTCTCCTGGTGTAAGCCGGCGACCTCGGCGACGACTCCGATGTCGGGTGTACGGGCGGCGCGCTACTACGCAGGCGTCGCGTTGGAAGGCTGCCTCCGCGCACCATCAGTACTCCTGTCGCGAGGGACTTCCCACGGGGCATCGCCGAGTCGCAGACGCTGGTCATGGCCCCCATGAGCCACTCAACTTCAGAGTTCACATCATCAAGGGCCTTCGGCACGGGCACCCAGGCCTGGATAATGGTTGCCTACTCGAGTAGCTCCGGATCTAGCCGCTTCAGCGTCTAGCGAGGACGGTCCATACAAAGGAAATTGACCGGAGAGTTAGATGTCTGGGCGAAGAGTATGTCGAACTGGATATACCGGTGATCCGACATAAACTCCATCTCCTCCACTACTCTCCAGTCGCACAATCTACGGGCAAGAGCGGGAGAAACAAACGTGAGATCCACGATCGACTCTCCCCGTGGTGCCACGAAAGTGCTTGTGGATGACCTCGAGGCCGATAGTGTCGACCCAGTCCTCGAGTATTCCACCCCGAGTGTCAGTAGCTCTGCCGCCCCACCTGGGCGAGTGTGAGTTGAAATCCCCCAGGACGAGTGCGGGACGAGACTGAAGCCGGGCCCAAACGGCCCCAATCTCGTCCAGGAAGGATTCGAACTCAGAATCGCGCCGCCTCGGTGCAAAGCACACACCGAATACAACTACTTCTCCCCACTGCACAGCGATGTAACCAACGCCGCGGGCAATGGGCTTCGGGGACGGTACACATAGGGCTCGGGACGGGATAACCGCGACTTTGGATGGATGTGCGGAAACGGAAACGGGGAGTGCAAGCTATTAACCCGTCCCGTGGTAGACTTGTCTTTAGAAAGTCTGGAGCAAGTGTCGCAACTTTCGTCAAAAAAAAATTTTTTCAAGAGGGTTGATAAAGATACCTATTTTGGGGTTGATATCACATTGGGCGATAAATAATTTACACATAATTGGCTTCCTATTGAAATTTCCTATGATCCTTTTCCAATTAGAATGTAAAAATAACTCACATAATAAAATTATGATGAAATCAAAACCATTGTTTTGATTTTTTTTCATTGCTTGGACGATATTCTTTGATAAATTTCACAATCACAAACACTTAACCATAATAAACACATTCACATAACTTCTAAATATACTTAGACACTTATTTACAAACTAATTAGAGCTAAACAAAGGCTTTTTATGACCTAATCTAAATAAAAACAATAAGCACCTGAGAAACTGACCCGCGCCATTTTACCGGTCCGCGGAACTAACCGCCGACTGACGCGGATTGATTTCAGTCATCAGTTTAATTTTTTCTATTATTTTAAAATTTTCGTTCCAAAACACAAACAATTTTTATAGGCTTGACGAGAGCTTGATGTGACTGACGGTAATTATAGGGTTTGACAAGTATTTTTCTACACGAAACGTATAATATCATCAACCAATTATAGCACTGTTAAAGCGCACACCCGTCTGTGCGCGAAACACTAGCGGTAACAAAATTTAAGCGCACAGCCGCCTGTGCGGAATACATTGAAGGGGTTAAGGTCACTCGATATCCACAACGACACCATTCATATCTTCCTCGGAGGCCGTAGTTGAATAAGCTGGAGCCGAGAATCGTTTTCCGGCTGCTTTAGTTCTTTTCTAATTTGGCTTTTGGGCCTTACAATCCTTGGTGCCCATTTGATGTAATTCTGATTAGACACCATAATAAAACATTATAACTAAACTTTTAGTATTTCATTATCATCGGGAATATTCCCTGAAACATTGGAAATTTACTCGGAATATTCCCAGGAATATTGGAAACGAACGGAAATTTTCGCCTTAGAAGGGCAATTAACTTTTTGCATCATATTAAACGATATTAGTAATGCAAATTGAACGATAAAAATAAAAACATAGAAAACTAATACGCAATGTAAGCAATTTTCCCCTATATTTCCATTTTTGGGAATATTGCCGGGAACGTTACTGGGAATATTCCCAAAATTCCCAATATTCCCGGGAACGGCACATCACCGTGGATTACAACGACCTAACTCTATTTGAACGACTGCACTAGCATTTTATCATCATTTCAGATCATGTTCTGATTTCAAAATTTCGCACACAGTTCAAATCATGAGCTTTGATGTTTGATGTAAGCAGTAATGCACAACTGATAGATGTCTTTATGGTAAAAATTAATATTTTTATTAAAAATGAGGCATTTGTCTTGATTTACCACACTATGTTTGTTTCCAGGATTTGATATTTATCAGCAACGCTATCGATCAGTACAATAATATAGAGTGTTTATTTTTTTGCAAAAAGACAAGGTTCAATTCCTGGCTAGGGTAATTAATTTTTCAAAAATCTATTAATGCCATTTTAGTTTTTATCAAAATCGGGGACCCAACTCCTTTCAGCATTTTTCGCTCTCTCTTATAGTTTTGGATATCCCCCTGAAGGCCCGTTTAAATGGTTCACCCGTATATAAAAGCGAAAATCACTGACTCACTCACCACGAAATTTCAGAAACTACAATCACCTACAAGTGCCAGGAGTCTAAAATTTTGCATGGGGGTTCCTTTTAGGACTTAGGCGCTCACTAAGAACGGATTTTTGGAAATTCACCCTCTGAGGGTGTAAAATAAGGGTTGAAGGGTTGTATGAAACTTTTTTGTTTTTAGAGTTAGATGTATGAAAGTCGGCTAGGGTAATTAATTTTTCGAAAATCTATCAATGCCATTTTAGTTTTTGTCAAAATCGGGGACGCAACTCCTTTCAGCATTTTTCTCTATCTCTTATAGTTTCGGATATCCCCCTGAAGGCCCGTTTAAATGGTTCACCCTGTATAAGATAGATAAATAATAACTAGTAGATAATGGATATGCATGTACATTATTGTGCATAGACCTAAGAAGTACACGCTAAGCAGTTGTAGTCAGCATTAACAGGGAGACTATCCTCTTAATGCTGACTACAACATTCTCTTTCTCCATACAAACGTAGTTTAAATTTTCCTCCCTGGATAAATACATTAGAGGAAATATGTTTATGCCATGAAACTTATATCTGTCATGACAATGCATCTACCTTTTTATTTTTTTCATTTTATTTATTTTTTATTTTTTATTAATATTTTAATTAGAAAAAAAAAGGTAGATGCATTGTCATGACAGATATAGGTTTTATGGCATAAACATATTTGCTCTAATGTCTTTATCCAGGGAGGAAAATGTAAACTACGTTTGTATGGAGAAAGAGAATGGAGACTATCCTCTTAAAGTGTCTGTTATACGTCTAATTTCAAGGAGCAATGGAGCCCCCGACCTCTATAGAAGACCTTTACTAGAAGCCTTGCCTTTATTAGAAGGCGTGTGTGGAGTCGAAGCCAACACGCAAATGCATTTCTCATTAACAATTTTACTAGAAAACAATGAAGTGGACACCAAACCGGCGATTATTCCTGTCTGTCTGCTTGACTTTAAAATGCAACCAAGGAACTATTGAGAAATCTACGGATGAAAACAACATGGACTATAGTGATGTAACGGTAGTGCTAGGCTACTGGGGAAACTATGGTGATTATGGCGCCTGTCATAACATTGTCCAATAACCACGTAAAAATCGCAGATGGAGACTTGCCAACTAACAAACTGGGCCACCCTAATCAGCTGAGCAAATTACAACAAGGCTGAGAGAGAGAGGCCGTAAGAAACTGAAGGATGGAGTGGAGAGACCTCCCAGAATTTAAGTCATCATGCCAGAGACAGGGTCAACTCATCACTGGTTTGAGGTGTCCATTCTCCAAGCATTTCTTCTCTCGCGACTCCACACTGCTTCCTCTTCAATGTTCACTCCGACCAGCCAACTAAGACAAGCCGGAGGTGAGAAAGGTGACTTCCCCCTGGAGCATTTGGGAAAGGTTGCTACTCTCCGACACCTCGCCTCGCCTCGGCTCGCCAAGGTGCCCTGCGCTGCGAACAAAAAAAAATTGCAATTTGGTAACACTGGTAGATGACGTTTAAACCGAGCATTAATCACTCAAACGCAAGGCAGTTCCTGAGCTAGACTGCCTTTGAATTGTTTATTTCAGATCCGGTTTTAAAAGCTAAATGCTGTTGTCTGCACATCAACTGTAATGGGGTTATAAACTAAAAGGTCGAGGCAGGTGGCGCTAGTGTGGCACGGCCAGATGCCGCCAAACTTCAACTGTGATTGCATGTGTCTTTAGCAATTTTATGAATTAAAATGTATTCAACGTGGAGTATAATCCAATTAAAAGGGGAGCTGAGAAAAAGGAATGCGTCTACTAGCGGAAAAAAAGCTGCTTTGACTGAAAGGTTAGTAAAAAAGTGCATTTTAGTGTTTGTTTGTTATGTTTTACAAAAAGGCTTTGTACTGATTAATATGTTGAAAATATGTAAAAACCCTTTTGTAAAAAGTACCTACATGTTGAGATAAGTATACGTGCTTATTTTCGGGGTCGTACGACTTGTAATTTTTATGATTTTATTAAAAATAAGTCTTTGTTTACAAATGGTTGACAACGGTATTTTTTTCATGGATTTTCTATGTTTTTGTTTTAGGCTAGAGGCGTACGACAGAAACAGTATTATTGGAGTCGAATAGGAACTCGATGACGAAATTCCTGAGTTTCCTGATATAAGTCACTTTGGAGATGTTAACGCTAGCACCAATTTACCACCGCTCGGCTGTCCAAACACCACATCCAAGAGTTTGCGGAGAGGTTTCAAGTACCTACCACCCAAAGGTCGTCTGTTATATGAAAGCAAAAGTTTGGTTACTCTTCGTGTTGCCTTTGAAGGAAAGTATGCCTACTTTCATGTGCAATGCAAAGCACAAATGAAGAAACTACTTTACATAGTTTTATTGAAAATAGATTGAAATGGCACTATAGAAGTCAGTTATTGTGAATGTGCCGCTGGAAGTGGTTTGTAGGAACATTGTAAGCACATCTGTTTGTGTAAAGTTTGGTGTAAATCTGTTGCCCGGTCCGGCCTAGCTGACTGACACGCTTTATGCATAGTTAATAATAAATATTAGTCTAACTTTGCTATCTAGCTAGAGTCTGTGTACACAGGAACGTTTTGATACCTTTTTTAATTTTAGATTTTGATAAGACAGTAGTTTCACAGTAACTTTTTAACACATTAGAATGACAAATCACAAAAACATCTCAGTCAATCCTGAAGAAGAGACATGTAAAGGTCTCAAAACGTTGAGCGTTGAAACAATGCCTTAAGTAATAAAATAAACACCATGTGATTATAACCGAAAAATGTCTTTAATTTATAAGTAAAATTTCCTTCATTTCATAATATTTTCTCTAAAGTTGCAGCATTTATTATTTTCGGTTTGTATTCTGCTAGGTCCAGGTGCTGTATCTAAG
Source organism: Idaea biselata (assembly GCA_958496205.1). Classification (NCBI taxonomy): domain Eukaryota; kingdom Metazoa; phylum Arthropoda; class Insecta; order Lepidoptera; family Geometridae; genus Idaea; species Idaea biselata. The sequence continues at coordinate 27,320,032 of OY292394.1, read as the reverse complement.
CACTGTCTCCTTCTGCTTCTTTCTAGACGTCTGTTTAACCGTTATTGGTCTTCCGGCTTTATTTCGGTAATTACTTTGGTAAAAGAAAATATAGAAGGAACTGCTGCTTTCCTCAATACTTTTTATTTATTTTCATCACCTGAATGAATGAGAAAATGTGGATAAGGTAAGATAAGAACCCTAATTTACACAAAGCTTGGCATGAGAGAAACGTCTGTGATGATCACTGATCGATGATCATTGATGATAGGTGGAAAATACTGTTAAAACTAAGGAATGGTCTATTCCTAAGAGAATATACATTCTCATACAGACTATCGTTACAATAGTAAACTATTATAACCTTCGATCAATAGGTAGGTACCTACACTAGTAGTTTAAAGAAAGGAAACGTCTTACCTGTGTAGGAATTTCTCTCAAAAAAATCATTAGGTTTAAAATGGGGAGCACATAACCTTAAATAGTTACTAGGTCGATTTTTCTCCTCATAGCTTTTATCCACTGTTTTTTTCTTTTGGCATCTTTGGGGAATAAATGATTTGCTATGTTTTTGCAATCCACAGCTGAACAAAGCGTCATTTTGTAAAATTATCTCAAAATAACCATGTTTGTTTACGAAAAAACTATGAAGGTGTCAATTAAAGGCAGACGTGCTACAGTAGCGCCATCTGAAGTGAGCAAAGGCAGTTTTTAACCTAATTGCATTAGAGATACCGTATTCTCAATGCCGGCAATTACCGGAATGTAATCCACAGCTACAGCAAACATCGACATTTTGCTGTCTGTGTGGATTCCAATTCGGAAATTTCCGGCAGTGTGTGCGGCCAAGCCATGAGATATCATTATTTTCCATCGCAAGTTAGATAAATTATAATTATGGATTACTTCTAAAACGTTCGGAAAATAATAATAAATAGACATAGTCTAAACAAGTACCAGTAAAAGAATTCGAAATAGTTTCAAACGCTGTTCCATTCAAGCGGAAAGACCCTCGCAGAATATATTTTTTAGTGTTTGGTAGTCAACAACCCCTAAAGTACTGTGCTTATAGTCTCGTCATGTTCGTATTCGTCCGTTCACGGCCTAGCACAGAGAGAGGCATTTAATACTAAGAAGCTGTAACTTTGCATGAATATAAATATTGATGACTACGGTAGAATAATACAATTTCAAAAACATTTTTTAGGTTAGGTACCTGTGACTAGTGACTTGCAATGTTTAGTCAACATTTCTGTGCTAAACAGTTTAAAGCCCGGAATATAGGTACAGTAAGTTTGTCTTTTCCTCATAGGACTTATCGCGAGGCATAAACATCGCGAGGCATGTGACGCGAATGATTCCTCCCGCATGCCTCGCGATGTAGGGCACAATATTTAAACTCACGTTGCCATCAGTCACTGAGATAAGGATTCTGTGTAAAAATAAATATTAGAGAAAGTGTTTCGCGATGTGAACTTCTAGAACTACTCTCTGAGCTATGTTAGTCTCCAAGAATAAGTTCCACAGAGGCGCTGCTGCCGATGGCGATTGCCGAAGATGCAAGGAGCTGCTCGCCGATAGCGCGGCGAGTCCGTCCATCCGAGGCACGGGGCTGCCTCCCCGTGGTCACCCATTTGGAACGCTCGCCCGTGCCACCTCTCTCCTGCCACCCCCTTTAAAAGCCAGTGGCGAGCTTCAAGAGAAAGTGCCGCGTGTATACACTCACATACGTAAAACCATCTTTGGCTTGCGCGAGGCAGGGAGTGGATTACATGGAGACGACTCCCGCCGCCTCGTACGCGTAAGTGCGTTCTCAAAAGCTTTCCCACATACATTTGCATAGTGACATTGTAGGGCAATAATGTACGTGACCACTCTATCGGCGACCAATACCTGGCCAGGTGGCGGCCTGGCTTCGAATTCCGTCAGATATACACACATCAACACCGTCTAGGGATATTCAGAATTTCTCAATTTACTCAAAAATTGTGTTTACTAACAAACAACATGTATATATTTTTGTAAAGCCTACTTATCAGACTATGATTTAGAATAGAACAAAATATTGTTTTATGCTTAAATATTTTTTTATTAAAAAAAACGCAAAAAGTGAAATAATGTTAAATTTAAGATAAAATGTCTATCTAAGGAAAAAAATAAAGTAAAACGAAATTATTAGGTTTTTTTATTTTAAGTTAAAATTAGTAGTCAGTGAAACCACCCATGACGTTAATCACGGCCCTGCAACGGTTTTTCATGCTTTGAATCAGGTTGTCAATATCTTGCTGCGGAATATTGTCCCAGGTCCTGCTAAGATGCAAAAAAGTTGCTCTTCAGTCGCAACATTTGGAGGCAAATTCCTCAAAGCCCTTCTTTGAAGCATATCCCACGCGTGCTCTATGGGGTTTAGGTCTGGTGACTGCGCGGGCCAGTCTAAGACCGACACGTCGTGCTCCTCTAGCCAGCTGGTCACCACTCGCGCAGTGTGCGGACGAGCGTTGTCGTGCATGAACGTGAAAACTTGGCCCATTTGCAGTCGATGGGGATAGATTATTGGTGCTAGCACCTGATTACGGTATTTTTCGGCAGTCATAGTGTTTCTGATGCAAACGAGGTCTGTTCTTTTACCAATACGAATTCCCGCCCAAACCATAATTGTTCCGCCATGGTATGGATGGACCTCCTGAGGGTGTTGCAGACGGTTGTCACGACCAGAAGCTCGCCATACGCGTACTCTACGTGAATCAGGATGAAATCCGAATCGGGACTCATCGGTAAACAACACTACCGACCACTCGATATCTTCCCAAGGCAAAGGTTCTCTAGCCCACTGTAATCTCCGTCCACGATTTCCTCTGCGTAGTGCTAGAGTACGAAGCGGCCTGCGAGAATGAAGGTTAGCCTCGTGCAGTCTTCTCCTCACGTTTGGTCACTGACAAGCACCTGGTGGTCTGACTGGAGCGTTTGAACCAACTGCTTGGCCGTAACATTTGGTTGTCTTCTCGCGGCCACTTGCAAAAATCGGTCTTGTCTTTGGGTAGTTATCCGCTTTCCGCCTGGATGCCTTTCAGCCACTTCACCAGTAGCACGATAACGTGGCCACAATCTTGATATCACGTTTTGTCTTGTTCCAATCTCCTCGGCAATACTCCGTTGAGTAGTCCCAGCTTGGAGCATTCCTACTGCCCTTAACATTTCGTTTCTTGTTAAATGACGCCGCTGCCTGATGCATACAGTTGTATTAAATTGTAATTAATCAAAAAAAAAAAAAAACTTTAATTTGTTTAAACAAAATGCTTAAAACTGCGTTAAGTAAATTTAAACCTTCGAACTCGCTACAATAATTGCCGCGCTAATCTTATGTTTTTAATTATTTTTTTAAAATTCAAATTTGGAATCATACAATAAGGCCTACACAATAAGGTTCCATTAAAATATTTTTAAATCGGCCAGTATTTTTTAAGTTTAAGAACTTTATATAAAATATCCCTAGACGATGTTGATGTGTGTAGGTACCTATCGAGTGACGACGCGCGGCTTCACACCGCTCGAGATATCGCCACAAATTTTGCGCCGCGCCGCGCGCCGCGCCGCAAGGCGAAATACGACACGCACTTTTATCTATACTAATATTATAAAGCGGAAGAGTTTGTTTTTTTGTTTGTTTGTTTGTTTGTTTGAACGCGCTAATCTCAGGAACCACTGGTCTGATTTGAAAAATTCTTTCGGTGTTGGATAGTCCATTTATTGAGGAAGGCTATAGGCTACTTTTGATCCCGATATTCCCACGGGATCGGGACTTCTGCTGGTGA